>JBBMOC010000073.1:1748439-1946426 GCA_037975185.1 Centropyge bicolor
TGTGTGTGTGTGTGTGTGTGTGTGTGTGTGTGTGTGTGTGTGTGTGTGTGTGTGTGTGTGTGTGTTTTGCTATAGTTGTGAGGACCAACTCTTGACAAACAACCTTTCTTGTGAGGACATTTTGTCTTGTGAGGACATTTTGCCTGGTCCTCACAAGGATTATGATAAGATGCCTTGGTTTTAAGGTTAAGGTTACAAATACAAAAAGTTTATGATTTGGGTAAAGGTTAGGGTCAGACATTCAGTTGTGATGGTTAGGGTTAGGGTAAAGGGCGAGGGAATGCATTATGTCAATGAAAGGTCCTCACAAGGATAGCAAAACAAACCTCTCTGTGTGTGTATGTGTGTGTAGTTTATGTCCAAATTGGGGACATACACTGTGTGTGAAGAACAGTTAGCAGAGTCAGTCACGATTCAAAATCTACAACCTAGGCAAATTGTGGAAAACACGTGATTGGTCCGCTGTTCAGGTGATGCACCAATCAGGTCAAAGGGCTGGAGCAGCTGGATCCTGGGGCTGTGTAGGCAGCTTGGCAGACAGGAGATACCAGGAGTACATATTAATACCCACACACACAGAAAGGTGGACAGAGTAGTGGTCATTAGGTCAGCGGTTAAGGTTGGGGTTAGGTTATGAATTTTATGTCAATGTAAAGTCCCCAAAAGTGACATAAGTAAAGACTGTGTGTGTGTGTTGTTTAATCTGGATTTCAGTGTACTATTAATAGATTATTGGAACCATTGTTTTTGGCTCTCTAATAACCTTTTATTATGTAAACTCAAAATACTTATCTTTCCTAAATCACTCATGTGTTTTACTTTTTTCTTCCTCCTATAATTCCATCCTTTTTCCAACAGTTTAAGGCATCAGACAGAGTTCTGTACTTCCCCCATTATTTATATAGGCAATATATCCACTGGGCTTTGACTTTTTCTTTTTATTATTGATTACAGTCTCCACAGTTTACTGCTAATAGGTTACTGGGAACATTTTTATATACCCAATAAAGTAATAACATCCTTTCACACACTGTAATAACTTATTTTTGGACACACAAAATTTTCATTTTTCATCCGGATGCACTATATTCTGCATCCCTTATCTGTCACTTGTCTGTGTACAGCTCTTTCTTTCTTCCTTTCTTTCTTTGCATTTAACCTTTCTCAGTTTTGTCAGTCTAAATCAAAACACCAATTTACTGTATGTACATATATCCTTGGGATACAGCCACCCACTTCTGCAGATGAAAGCGAGCGAGACACGACTGTGTCACCAGCCAATTTTCATGAACACGCAAACACAAGCACGATCTAAGAATATTCATACCCCGTCGTCGTGTTTTTATTTCCACTACTAAGATCTGCAGCAGCTTTGGGATACGGCTTGTCGTTTCTGGCAAGATTTCACTAAAGGTGTGATTCTAACATCAGCGATCACACACACACACACACACACACACACACACACACACACACACACACACACACACACCCCTACTTGTTCCAGTCACCGAGCACTGACAAAATAAATAGCAACAAGGCAGCACAGTACCCTGGGAATTGACATGCAACTAACAAGATTTCACCTCAAAGTCTGCCATCTGGAGTTACACATCTTGAGTTGACAAGTGTGATTATTGTCTGAAAGAGCTGTAGAGAGGCACGTGGATGCACATAGTACATGTGCACACGCAGCTTTTTTTTTTTTCTCCCATCTCTTCTTATTTGTGTGTTTGCAGTTAACCAAGTGACAAGTTAGTTTTGGTTAATATTGACTTTTGATTCAATTTTCTTTTTTGGATTACCACCTGCTGCCACATACACATACATACTTAGACAACCTATGCTAATGTGGATCTCACGCTGATAACGTTGATTTAGTAGCTGTAACATTCACACAGAAGCAAGGGCAGAAACAGTGGAAAGAGGAGAAGAAAAGACTGAATACCCGTCTGATTGGGTTATAAATACTCTCAATGGGGTCTCTGCCTCATAAAGATTATCTGTAGCACACAGAGCACAGAGGCAAACAGTGTATGTTTGTGGCGTTGGAGGTGGGTGAGTGGGTGGGGTGAGGGGGGTTGAGTGTGTGTGTGTGAGTGTGTGTGACGGAGATATAGAGAGACAGAGAAAGAGAAAGGCAGAGTGTGCATTCAGAAAAATTCCATCCGGAGTGTCTTCAGCTTGCAGGGATGAAGCCTGAATATTTTATTTGACTCGAGCGAGCTCAAAAGAAGACACGCAAAAAAAAAAAAAAAAAAAAAAAAAAATAGAGACTCCATCTTCTAAACGAGTCAGTGTGTTTAAAGGTTCTCCACTTCGCATGATTGCACCCTTCACACATCTTATATATGGGTTTTGTGGCACCAGTCCAATTATGCAATCATGTGCCTGGGATGGAGGCTTTAAAAGAGCACTCCAATCAATACTGGGGGCGTTTTAGCCCAAATCCCCCAATGTGGGAGTAGTTTGTCTCCGCGATCATTTACTAAATAGTTTGCCTAAACAGATATATACATACTGACTGGTGTATTTGACAAATCATGTTCCAGAAGGTTTGCTGGTTCACTGTCTGTTTAGGTTAATGATGATAATAATCTCTTCTAAGCTCTTTCTGTGTGGAGGTCACGATTTTGACCTGACCCCCTTCCCATGTAAAGAAGTCTGTATTTCTCTCTGTCAAGTCATAGTTTAGCAGCTGTACCTCAGGACGGCTTGTCAAGCTTTGGTCCTCCACTCGCTGAAGTGGTACATTGGCCTGTAGTCAGAGAGATGCTCCATATATACAGAGCTGGGTGCCTTTTGTTGTTGTGCAGAAGGGAACATAAAATCTAACTGCTTTTATATATTAAGCATTTAAACTACATTTTAATTTCTAATTTTGTAGTCAAATACTAAGGCTGACAAGACAGAGCTCCTCATTAACTAAGTGAGGACGCTCACTTTTTACCTGACATGAACTTTAACCTCAAGTTTTTTTGTTATGAAGCCGTCACATGAATACACACACAATCATTAAAAGTTGAGTGCAGGTGGAATTAATGGACTCAAATAATTAGCTGACAAAATCTCTTCTGCAGTTAGTTGCCACTTCGGTCAATAAAGGTCATGGTTGTTGGCTTGAAATGAGAGACCTGCTGTAGTTTTGAGCTTTGTGTCTAACATTGTAAAGTGCATACCTGTTGAACTTGCAGTAACTTACAGTTGAGAGGCTTCAGTAGAATAAGTGCATTAACCCAGCAAATGATCAAAGGTACATATATATATATATATCCTTTAACTAGAATAAAGCTCTTCTAACCACCAACTACTTTAGCACTCGACCCTTTCACTGGTGCAATTTCTTCTTCTTCTGTTTTGTCTGCCGTTGTCATGAGCAGCGTGTCCCACTGGGAGTGTGATGACAAATTTAAAATATCTGCCTTCTTCCATATAAACCACCATTTTCCCACTGACTTTTTCCCAGTGCATACTGGAGCTCTCAGCCCCCCCACGACCCTTAAAATGATGACACGTAAAGGTGTTTCCATGGTTCTCTGAAGCTTTTTTTTTTTCACAATCTCAAGCCTGCTCCAGTCAAATGGAAACCTGTGATCACATTCCAAAGCACAGTTCCTCTAAATTGCTAATAGATGAAAACCAGATTAAATACCCTGTGCGCAGAATTTAAAAAGCATCTTAATATCAAGTCAAGGGGGGAGAATCCAGGTGCGTTTTACAAAATGCCATCCTCTGGCCCAGTTGCTGCTCCTCTGAACATTGCACCTCTGTGCTCTGACAGTGTTTTTTGTCTCCGGCTTCTCCTCTGGCATCTGGCCTCGTCCTCTCCTGAATCCAGAGAGAGCCCTCTGCAAGGTAGCAGCTGCCAGAAGATTTGTGTTGATTCCGCCTCAGGTTTTGTTTTTTTGCATTGTGCTATTTCAAATGCAAATAAAAAAAATCTCGGCACGGAGAGAGAGACATCACGGCGTGGATTCCACCTGACTAGGTGCGCTAAATTTCTAAAGGCGTTTGTTTGAGAGCGTGGCAGAGACGTGGGATGGAACAGAGGGTTGAATGTAAAGACTGAGAACCTTTGTTCTTTTGCCTCACATTGCTTATCCATTAAGACACCCACTTGTACGGTGTCTCTTCGAGGTCTGTTGTATGAATCAGATAAAAGAAAAAAACAGCATGCGCACATGAAATCCTTTCATTCCAGTGGCATGAAAGCGTGAAATGAGCGCATGCATAGCGGGTCATTCCAAAGTAGGACCCTGATCGCGGTTTGAATCTTGGCTCTGATGGTTTTTAATCTGCCTTTGAAGCCAATTAGGACATCTCGTTTTTTAAATCCTGACTACCAGCAGTAAGGATTGTGTTATCCTACAAGATGGTTGCAATCATGCCAATTTGGGCTTAAACTTAAAGCCAAAGGCAATGGCTAAGTAATCAAATATAAAGTAGCTAAAAAGGCTCAAGTCTGAGGTGCTTGTATGAACTTGTTGGCGCCATCAAAATTTCACAATAGCCGACCGTCAGGAGAGCGAACGCCTGCTGGTGACAGCTGGTGGACGTGATGACTTTGACTCAGGTTCCCCCCTCACAGGATCCAGAAGGGCTAACAGAGCTGTCACAGATGTTTGGACGGCGGCTGCTCATTTCTCTTAATCACTCCCCTGTAATGACTGGGATGGTCAGAGGATTTCCCCAGAGCCGCCCATCCTGTGTGCACAATGAGATGAAATCCAACATAGCAGTCGGCAATGTCATATGAAGTATGTGGGCACTCGTGGATGTTTTACTAACTCAGTCAGCTGAAAATGTCTTTGACTATATTTTCTCTTTTTTGTCTGTGTCAGATTATTTATTTCCTCTCCAATATCATTACTCCAAGCACAAATGATCTTTCATAGCGTTTTTTTTTTTTTTTATAAAAGGAAGAGAGAGGATGTAGCTCATGTATTATACTGTGTTTAAGCTATAATATAAATTTGGGCTGATTTGCAAACATTTTAACAAGCATATCAAATGTGTCATATTAAGCCCATTTTTGTAAGTGCAGTATTGGAATTGCCACATGTTAAGTGTCCCAAACTGAACAGGGGCTGTTGTGATGCTACTGCTTGCATTTGAAACTACAACCAACATTTGGTTTGTGCATCATTTTTAAAAATTTAACATGTAGTTTGAAGGTTATGTACTTATTCTGTTCAGTTCTTACTCAAGAAACCAAACAATTGTACAAGCAGAAATTGGGAAATTTACCAAAAAATAATGGAAGTTTCAGTGGAATTTTGACAAACTTTGTTGCCCTCTGAAATGTACTTGTCACGAGTGTGTCTGCAGACCATCAGATCCCTGTTTTGACTGGCAGATTTCCCATCGGAAAGATGCCGATATATCTCCACAAAACCAACACATGAAACTATTTTGGTCAGATTTCCCCTGAGTTCCCATTTGTTACTTTAGGCACCCAGACAGAAACAGGATGCATCTTTAATGAAGCCGTCAGTAGCGGGCATTGTGAGCGGCACACTCTCGCCCCTCTCCGTCTCTCCCTGCCGCTGAGTTGTAAACATTTCTGCATATGGCTGAAAGTCAGACGAACCCAGCCAGCGAGCAGATTTCCCTCGAGTTTCCATTAATGAAAACCCTCAGATGAGGCCCAAATGTTTCGCTGGTTGCGAGTTGTCGGAGATATGTTTGTGCATGCGGCACATGCCTCCATTCCACTATCCAATTTGCAGCTGTAATGAAACCGACATACTCAGTTTTCATTTTAAACTCCTCGGAATATCAGCTTTATTTGGACGGACAGGATTTGTTTGTTCACAAACACGAGGCGTGCTCGACGTATTACGTCACCTCTGCTCCACTTTAACACCCTTGATCACATTAATGCTAACTTTTCAAAGTGGTGTCTTTCACTTTGACTTTCACATTTACCCTCCATTCACAATTAAATATTCTCTGCCCACTTCAAACTCGTCTTTGAAGCAACAATTTTCTGTGTCTGTAGCCCTCGGGCTGCTGCCACCCATCCATCCAGCTTTGATTGTTTTTCAGGACTATATTAGCGCCAGACAGCGGAGATGATTCACAATAAGTAGGCCAAGTACCTGTGCCCATGCAGACAATACGGTTTAATAACTGACAATATTCCTGATGCTGTCATCTGAGTCCTTTTAACGACGTTAACCCCGCTCAATCATCTTGTGCTTGGAGTCGTTGGAGAAGAGAGAATCGTTCTTGAAAAGCCATTTGACGAATGTCAGGCCTCATACTGTTATAAAACGGCTGAGAAGTGTCCATTAACGCTGGCAGACATATAAAAGTGCGACAAAAGCCATTCATGCGGCAAACTACGCAGACACACAGCAATTTATGGCATCAATTATGGATATAGATGGCTGTATTGACGAGCAGATGTTTTTCAGGAACATAAACTGCTGAAATTGTTTTATTCTCATGTAGGAGACGCTGCGTTCTTTCTATCCTTTTTGTGGTGAAGCACATACAGTACTGCTGCATCACAGTTGCTGGATTCCCCTGTCCAAGGAAGCAACTTGTAACTTATGAATAATTAAAGCTGGAGATGGATGCACTGCCAGTTTTTGTGTGCCATGATTATAGGGTATTTTAAAGCAGTATTTGCTCAGGAGTCCAAGTCCCTCCCAGCCAGCCCTTCAAATTTGATCAGCCACCAAATCTATAAAATGTTTTATTATTTCAGTTTACTGCTCAAGTACATTTTATGTACATTTTTATATCCCCAAAAGCCTCCTGTGTACAAACCTGAAAATTCCTAATGACAAAATATTTAGTTTATTTATTTATTTATCAGCCTTAAAGTAACCAAATATGAGACTATCGCCTCAATACCTGATATCAACCTATAAAATACAGAATGTGTGCTAGTTGGCTTCAGTGTAGAATTGAACTACCCTCAGGCTGGAACCACACATTTCCACTGAAAATACAGCTCTGAGCGCATTTATCTAAATTTAAATGCACAGCATGTGAAAAAAAGTTGAGATGAAAAAGAGTTCAATGAGACGATCGATAGCCCTCTAATATCTGAATTTGAAGCTAGAGCCTCTCCCACCTATGGACTCACAGATTCACATGTTATCTGTTGTTTGTTCCATTAAAAAAAGTATAAAAATGGCACTATGTGGTTTTATGGGAGGGGTGTCACTTGCCAGACTCGTATCGATGATAGAAGCATATGTAACATATTAATCAGTGAGCATCAGGGGTGTTGGCACCAATTTTTTTTAATGAAGGAAAGACTATTTCTTTAAGATCCAAAAGGTCTCTGTAGTGATGTAAAACAAAAGAGAATACAAGAATTACAACTTATTACAAATCAGATATTACAACTTGCAAAATTTGTCTTTCAAATATAGATTGTTCCTTTAAAGCACAGCACTGTTAAAGTCTTGTGTCTGAGCTGCTGAGCCTGCAGTACAACCTTTCCCTTGTTGCAGCTGATGAATGAACCTCTCGCTGAATTCATTTTGATCCTGTCACTGATCACGACTCAATCACAATCCAACCTTGCATGACTGTAATGATTTCATCCTCCTTGACTCTGACTAAGTAGTCGTTCACTTCCCTTTGAGCATAAATCATCTGGATCTTGAGAGACATTGATTTGCTTTTTATCACACTGTAAATGAGCAGCAGTAGCCGATTACTGACCCAATGAGCTTAACATCCCTTAAATCAGCCAATGGCATCATTTTTATTAACATTCAGAAACACTTTTTTTCCCCTCCTGTGAGTCGTCCTGCTGTTCCTGCTGCTGGGGAAGCGAAATCAGATGGTTCAGAGGGGGTGAAAACAGATAATGACCCCTGCCCAATTTTTGCCATTATCATGCGGAGGGATCATATCATCCCATCATGAATTTGGGCGGCCGGCAGAGATTGGGCAGGGACATGCAGGAGTCCTATCTCACCCAATTTTTTTCCTCTTATCCCAATTTTTCTACTTCCTTATCAGAAAATAGATGGACTAATGTGTCTTTAGTTGCCATTAAAAGCAGAAACACAGTATTAACATTGTGACTGACCTTTTAAAAATGAGGCAGATTTATTGAATTATTATTTAAATATATAGACTTTACAGTTTCTATTTACTTCACAGACGACATCAAGCTTTTCAAAATAAATATCCCTTTGACCTCAGACAGGAAATAATCAGTGTATATAATGGTGAAAAGTTAGGCTTTGTAAATCCAACTGAACTCTCACAAAAGTAAAGTCAGTGAAAGTATAAAACCGAAAAAGTCAACATCAGACCGCGGGCAGACATGGATAAATAATAGTTCAGTCATTTTAAATTAAACCTTAGATCTCCGAGCTCGACATTCCTGAAAGTCAGATATGGGGTTGTTCTTTCAGAATCGAGTGCGCGGTATAAATCAAACTCAGGCTGCGATATAAGCCAAGATGTGCTGTTTGGAGAAGTTATGATACAAGTATAGTTCAATTTTGATAAAAGGCAAAGTCAATGAATCTTTTCCGGGTTTGACCGCCGTGTTTACACTCATACATCATCCACCCAGAGACGAAGACAAGTTGCTTCTTCCTTGGCTCTGCGCTGTCTTGGATTGACTCAATGGCTGCTCCATGTGTCAGCATGTGATTGGCTTTAAAAGCATCTCGACCTATTCTCCAAAAATTACGCTAATGTAATTTGCAAATATGTTCTGTTAGAAATCTATATTTGCTCTAAATAAGTTTTCTATAAAGATGATTAGGAAATGTCTTCAATTAATGCAGGGGCCTAGGTTTGGTTTCTGATATACATGCATAATAGTGGTAGTATTACAAAGCTTATATTAATAATACATTAATACTTAAAATTGTTCTTAATTTCCTTATGATGATACAACTGACTCACTTTACTGCCTCATTTTTGACTAATTCTAGGATATTTTAGCGCAATATTTACTGTAAATAAATATAAAGATCAAGTACTTTTTTTGTCACCCAACAAACAAAGATGGCGGCCATGAGTAGTGTTTTCGAATATTCATTTCAGACCTACTTTACCAATAAGATACAAGGGCGCATATATAGCCTGAGAGGTGAAACTGAGGGCAAAAACAAGTCTATAAAGAACTTCATGCTCCACTTGCTGCTGCACGTAAAACTTATTGCTTCCACCACATGGTAATAAATGAAGATGAGGCTCAGACGATATTAACAACACTTTTATTACCTCGTCTTTTCCCTCATCTGGACTGTGGTGTTTAGACAGCAGGAGGACACTAAGAGGGCACTGTTCAGAGAGGTTATATAGGAACTCCATAATAGGGGATATAGTTCATTGATGTGGATAGCATATAGCATTTTGGGGGCTGTGACAACCTGATATTATTTAAAGTCACTATCCACAACTATGTTTGAAAATGATTAAATTGTACTCAAAAAACACCAAAATTTTTACCATGCCCCTTTGAGACATGAGTCGAATATTTAGTAACGCAATCAGCTTTTCACAGTCCGCATTTTCCCAAGACGGGACGCTGCCTCGGGAAGCATTACGACACCTGAAAGCCCTCTATTATCAAAGTGACTGTAACACTTCGGCTGAAACAGGTACTGAAATGTCACAAAACACATTGAAAAATTCCCAAAAGCGCGTCTGCTTTCAACAAGGCAATTCACAGATGGTTATACCAGGCAACAGGAAGCTCCTATTCATTTGGTGGTGTTATAGTGATAGAAATATATCTGTCAGTGTAACAGTTCTATCAAGGCTGAGAAGTAAATTACACTTTAATGGCTTTGGCCTGACCATGCCCTGGGTTGTACCGCTCAGGCAGCTTCCCTATCCTCCTGGTGGATGTTATTGGGACTGCTACCTGAGAGGAAACACTGCGAAGGCTGAGCCCATCTCATTGACAGTTTGAAAGAACACTCATATGTTCTTATAAAAGATAACATTCTTCATAAAATATCATGCCAGGGCCCGTATTTATCAAGTATCTCAGAATCACCTCTAGGAAGTGCTTTGAAAACTGACCTCGGAATGAAAGCACTACCTCAGAATAGGACTTGAGACACTTGCTGAATTTCAGCAAGAAGGGGGATTCCTTCATGTCACTGTTTTATGACCCTCAGAGCCATAAAGTAGAAATTATGAAGATGTGCCGCAGTTTTCTGACGGTTTGGTGGTGGTTGAATTGAAAATGCATGATGAGCACGTTTTGTGTGGGTTTTATGTACATAGGTGAATAACATACGAAAGCTACATAAAGGAAGATGACAAATTTAAGTCAGCTGTGTGAAATGAGTCACATGTACCTGGATATCATCCCTGCCCAACACTGTCATGTTTACAGCCTATAGTGGTGACGCATCTTTCACTATTGCACATGATGGTAAAAAGGAAGGAAACATGTGAAGTGCACCATAACAATATAAACATACCCCTCAAATCATTATAGATCATAATTATAATTTGCTTAATATTCATTTCAAATCTTGAATCTTTATATGTTACCATTATTATGAAAAGTATGACAACCAGTTTCATCATAAGTTGATATGAAACTCAGGAAATGACATCACATTAGTATATTTATATATTGTTTCTTGGTTGAAGACCATCTGACTTCATTGCCCCCCCCCTTACTTATGAACCAAACCAACACCTTTGTGTGTGACCCTAATGTTGCAGCAAATAATTGTACAAGAAGAAAAGAGAATTCCAAAAAATTCAAGTCATTTCGCTTTAAAACTACACACACACAGACAACACAAACACACTTGGTTTCACACACTCCTAACATGAGTGTATACATGCACCCACACACAGACTAACAAAAAGCTTCCTGCTGAGCCAAACATGCACTCATGCATGAACACCTACTGTGTGAATGTATACACACACAAATGCATTGATTCCCGGCGCACGGGGTGTCCATTCTCCAGGCGAGTGAAGCTGTCACTTTACAGGTATGAGTGAGTTCATGAGTTAAATCTACACACACACTTACACACACACACACACACTGACAGCTCAATTTTCCACTGCATAAGTGCTTTTCTCTCCATATCCACTGTGTTAGCGTGCCGTCCTGCTTTCGCCTCGCGTAGGTGGCGGGAGCTTCTTCCAGTTTGGGCGGCAGGCGGTGGAGCTCCGCGCTGTAACATCCACCCTTTGACTCCACTTATTTGTCTGTCTCTCGCTTATACTCTGTTCGCGCCGCTCGCTTCAAACTAGGTCAACAAACTCGGGGTAAAGCGCTGACGTGCTCATGCATCTGTCACTGGATATTAGTTGTATCATTGTCATTAAGCAGGAAGGTTGCCTGAGGACAATTGTAACTCCGTTTATTATATATGGAGAGCTTCATTTGTCAACTTGGCCCATCAGAACATTGAATCTGAGGTACTTTTTTTGGACTGATGAAACCAATGAATGTGTAATGGCCAAATATTTTTGCTTGAACTCGATAATCATCTCAAGGTTACAGATGATACCCGCGGGCTGTATGAGTGAAAATGACTCAGATCATTTCAATATTTTCCAGCAGATTTCCACACCTGCAATGTTTCTATAAACACTATTCAGCCTCTATCTCTATCTGTGATGGATTTCTTTTACTGAACAACACCAAATTGCCTTTTATATCATGTTGCATGGAATACATGCATTAGGGGGAAGATTCAATGTATTTCTAGCTCATAAGTAGGAAAGTCTGAATCAATTACTGATCAATAACAAGATGGGTTAACAAGGAGATAAAAGAGCTACAGACTACAGTATACTTTGCATCCCATCATGCTTTGTGCCATATTTAAAAATGCTGGACATTTAATATTTATTTTTGTTATATTCTGTGTTTCCATATGTCAATTTCACTGCTGATAATTCTGGCTACTTCAAACACTCATCACCTATGGGATTTGTGATTTGTCAAAAAACGTATGTATTTTAGATTATATTGTTTATTTCAGTGACATCTAATGGCTTTGTAACAGTATCAGTGTTACAGTATCTCATGGGGCATTTGAAGAGAGAGGATGTTCTATAGACTGTGCAGCTCTTTTAGGCAAATTTGTTCTGACTCTACAGATCAGATTGACTTGACCTGAGCTGACTGGTCAGTAATGATGGTCTGCTTCTGGTAAACAATAATAACATTTACTCTACATGTAGACATGAAAGAAATACTTCACGTGACAAAACTGTTAACATGGTTTTGTTAAGTGATGTCTATGCTAGTAACCCAGCATAGATGTATATATGCATTATTATAATGGAGGTCAACAACTGTCAGACCGGCATGAAAGCCTTTGCAGCATACAGTGCTCCAATTAGCTGGTGCTTATTTCTTGGATTATTGGCTTAATCGTATTACAAACATGCTGAGTATTTGCATTTGAATAGTAGCTTTGAGATAGATATGACTGTAGGGTCACTTTTGGCAGGACTCTCAGCATCAGATCCAGTTCAAACAGGTAAAGATTCACAGGGATCAGAGCTGAGGAATGAAGTCTAAAAGAAGGATACTATGAAGGATGTTGACTAGATACACTTGTGGACAGAGTAAAACCCCACATGATGGAATATCTGGAATAATAGTGTTGCTGTTCCTCCCTGATACTTCAGAAATCTCTTGCTCAAGCTTGAACCTGTAAACAACACAAGGACATGCGTTCTCTATATGACCTTCTTCCTCCCAGAAAAAGACTTCACAGTAGCACTTGACCAAAACGTTATTTATTAATATAAGCAATGTACCACGCACTAGAAAAAAGATACCTATTTTCACTCTAGATCCTGTTTTCATAAAATATCCCTGCGGGAGTGCTGATCCAAGATCAGAGTGGCTTTTTTTGTCCGGCACCGCCCTCCGGAGACCTCGCTGACAATCAAAACAAAATTGGTTTACAAGGTAAAGTAGAAGCAATACATGACTTTCTGACACCTCGTTGTGATGGCGCACCCATTTTCAGTAAAGCTTGGGAAGCTTTAATGGGGGTGACGAGGTCTCCGGAAGGGGCTCTTGAGCGAGTTCATTATGCTTGCCGGTGCTGATCCTGGGTTAGTACTCTGATTTCCAAAGAGGTTTTATAAACACAGGTCCCAGTCAGTTGAAACACACAGGTGATTTTCATTAAGACGTAGAAAATAGTGATTTTGTTTTATTGAAGTATCTCAACGGACTAAGACACTTATAAAGTGTAGTAGAAATATCAGAGGTGAGGAGAGTTTACTGCGGTGTGGGCCAAGCTCTGTTCCATTCAGTCAGTTCACAGATAGATAGTTGTAATGTCGAAATACTGGTGAAGCTCATGTGTTAAATCAGCAGAGTAAGTAATGTCCCACAGTGCAGCAGCCCTTCTGCTGTTTCTCCAGGCGATTTGATTTGTAATTACAAACCTCTGGACAGGACACAAATGTGTCTGGAGGCCTCATGAATATGCAGGACCCCCCTAAATATAAACTCATTTAGGCTGCTTGAACTGACTGAACTGGAACCAGATTGACTCCGGCTTCGCTACTGGCCTAACTTACATTCCATATATAACTGTATGAAAATAGAAACATTAATTAGATACATCTTACATAAAAGCTTTTCTCTGAACATACAAATACCGGGGAAAAAGTGTGTGTGTGTGTTTGTGTGTGTGTGTGTTGGGGGAGGAGGGAAGAGGGGTTGATTGTTCTACAAAGCCAAACGACTGCAAAAAACACCATAGAACAGGAAATAAAACCAAAATGTCTCAAACGCCGTCCATTCCTGTGGGTCTTTTTTTTTAAACTCGTGCGTCCGTATGCCTCCATATATGGCATCAATTTTACATGTTTGAGGAGAGGAAGTGGGACTCCATCAAGAGTCATCAACAACCGCCCCAGATCATCCATTTTTCAGCACAGTATGTGTACAGTATGTGAGTGTATGGAGTATCACAATATATAGAACCTATTTTACAGCACCTGTGATCATTGCCAGCTGGGCACAAGAGGATGTGCCTTCATTTCCTACATGTGGCAGGACCTCGGAAAAATTGAAGCTTTCATCAAGACTCCAATTTCATGTACTCAAGCTCTGCTTCTAAAACTGGACTAAAAGAAATAGGCCGTGTGCAGTTTATGTTTGCATGTGCTTTAGGGTTCAAGTGGCTCGTGGCCAGAACTAATAATCCTGTTGCTCATTTTGTGCCAATGTCCAATATAACCTATATACAAACAGTTTTCATGCCAAAACAATGATGTTGCTTTTGCCCAGAATTTCATCATGTGCAGCTGAAACTCCAAAACCAATGCAATGATGAATTTTCTTTGGGGTTAGTAACTCCTGGAATAGTAAGGTGCTTACTTGCTTTCTTGCCAAGAGTTAGATGAAATAACAATAATGATAATAATAATAAAGTTGCCAGTGCTTTACATGATTAAACCAGGACTAAAAGATTTTAAGACTAAGGCATCGTTACCATTCTCTGTCTGTACACAACATGTATAAAGTCAGTTAAGCACAAAGACTGGAAACAAAAGGAAACAGCTCACTTGGCTTCTGCTCAGGAAACAAATCCAGAAGCACCTCTAAAGCTGTTTGTTTTAGTCCATACAAAACCCTAACTTGTAAAAATTCCGAGCTGATTGGTAACCAGCTGAAGTTACTGGTTCTCAGCGTATAACCCCCCCTCCATAAAATGCAAAACTTTAGAGGTCCTAGGTGGAATTTTCTGCCTATGGACAGAGCCAGACCTCATTTCCAGTCTTTGCACCAAGTTAAAATACCGACACATACTTCTTATCTAACTCTTAGCAAGAAGGTAAATTCAATAAATTCTCACATAAAAGCTGGTTTTCTGAGAATGTCTGAAATGAAGAAACAACAGCTTGGTTAGTAAATTTAGTATAATATCCATTTTCACAGCACTAATTCCATCAGTTAATCTGCTGAGTTTCTGGGGTTTTTTTTAGCAGAAATAATAGGAAGGAAGGCTGCAAGACTTTTAATGTGAAAAATCTGCAGGAAGTGTTGTTTCCATCATCTCAAAGTTAGTGCTGTGGAAACATTATCAAGACAAAAAAAAAACTGGAAGGAGATGTCATACTTTCCTTTAGAGCCAAGGTAATCCACAGGCCTTATTAATAACAAAGGAAAAAAATGTGTATGAATAAGAATAAAAGGGTCTAAAATAAAATGTGAGACTGTTTTCACACACGGCAGCTGTTGTCAGAAGAAAACCAGCTCTGCTCTCAACCTAATCTGTTTATTCATGTACTGTAACATACATAATATGCCTGGGGATGAGATTAGCATGTTTAGTATTAGACTGGGATGTATTTATGCAGCTCTTATACATTTGGTGTGTAAGACTGTATCCTCCGCATAAACACCCAAATCTTCTTGGCATCTACTGTAAACTGCATCGCTCATGAACGAAAAGCTCGCCGACCTCATAAAGAGAGATTTTACCACTGCCTCTGATGCTAACTCATATTCAACAGTTAACAATGGATGTGTGAGTAACTAATTCTAATAATAACAGGAAGAAGAATAAGACGATATTAGAACTAATTCTAGGGTACAACTGAAACTAATGTGCTACAAAATGAATGAGTTTTAAACATATCCGGTGGCGGTGGCGGCGGCGGGGGTGGTGGTCCGGGTTGGTTTCCGTCAAAGAATAAACAGCTCAGCATGCGGCAGTGTGGTGGATGAGGTAATAAAGACAATGGAGGGATCTCTGAAGCTGCGTCTCTCTCTGTGCCGCACCCTTTCTAAAGAAGGCACTATGGGTGCTTCGCCATCTCGACGACCAAGATTCAGCAATGCAACCCCCGTCCCGGCGCGTCTCAGCCGTCCGTCCGGCCGAGTCACAAAACGGGACCAATCCATTCAAGTTAATGCTGGCGGCTTGTTGTTCCACTGCTGAGCGTTTTATCCTCCTGCTCAAAGTATCATGGCCTCTTCCACTGAGGCGGCACCACCTCGTTTCCTCCACGCTTAGTTTTCACCTTAAATCACGAGCCGCGGTGCAAAGTGGCGGTGGACTTGTGGCTGTTTCGGCGGGGGCCCCAACGACAGCCCCGACTAGAGGTAGAGGTAGCTGACCCAGTAGACTATGTTGAAGAGTAAGAAGGAGGTGGGGAAGAAAACCCGGGAGTAGGAATCCAGCTCGCGGATGTTGACGTGGATCCGTCCTTTCTTCCAGCCGCCTTCTTTACACTCCTCGTAGCAGCAGAAGAAGCTCGTGCAGTCTTTCCCGTCCAGGCACTCGTACAGGCAGTTGTCTTCGTAGTCGTGCCAGAACAGGGAGTTGCCCATGGGCATCATGGGCCGAGGGGTGTGAGCCATGTTGAAAGATGAGTAGGCCTGTATGGGATAACAGAGAGAGAACATTATGGCAGGCTTTGATTTTGTCAGTCTGTTAAAGTGGTGTGAATGAGGTTAGTAAGACTAGGTATGTCTTTTTTTTCCAGCCTTTGCAAAACCTAAAGCACAAGTGCAAAAGTGCAGATAAACTACCTGAAGCAGAAACTGAGACTTACTCAACTGACTACATTAATTTGCTAGATTCCAGTTCAACACATCCACTGTAGTATTTCCCTACTGTGTGCAAGACCATCCGTTCCTATTAGATTTTTAGTTAGCAGCTCTCTCCTGCCCCTGTTGGATTTGAGGACATTTACACTGATCATTACCCAGGATTGACAAACACATTAGTTCAAGTTAGTCCTCATCCTGAAGCCATATCTCTTCTAACATTGAAAGATAAGGTGTAGTGGCTAACTCACTTGAAATTAGTTTGCCTTTACATTTTTTCATTATATTGCGAGACAAGAACATTTTGCATGTTGTCCTCATGAAACATCACCTGGTGAAAATGCTGACTTTTTCTGCATTGAAACTGCAGCTTAAGCCTCAATCTTTTATTGCATTTGTAGCCATCAACTGCATTTTTAAGTCTGTGCCAGGTGTCAAGTCGGTTCTGTTCAGATGTGGTTCACTCAAGCTGTAAATGTATGGCAAATGTAAAGCATGATGCATTAAAGACAGCACGTCTTTCTTTAAAGGCAAATGACCTTTTCGCTGCATGAGCTGGAGAAACTGTACCTCCTCCGATTGATCATTAGAGCAAGTGGCAAGTCTATAAAGACACAAGCGCTGACATATATTCATTGATGTTTTAGATTGCTCCATCAAACTCTACTATCGATGTGCTGGATGGATCTCACAGTGATGCACCATTTGTCCACTTATCAGTATTAAAAAAATACCAATCAACAAAATGGGCTTTGCAATGCACCAATGGGTGACAATTTTTGAAACACAAGCATGACTGTGTTTAAAGATACTGAGTTAAAGAGTTGTTATTTGTTATCCTTTTTATCATAATGCGGCCATAGGATGAATTTTTAGACCGGAATGCTGAATCACGCCGCCTGAGAAAATATATTGTGTGGCGGATGTTGACGTTATAAAACCGTGTGGGACAACCTAATTGGGGTAAAATCTTCACACATTTTTCCGGTCCTCTACTCCGCTCTTAAAGGACGAGTGGGAGGCGAGAGTGGGGGGAGCGAGAGAGAGAGAGTTAGACGTGTCTTGTGGAGTAAGAGAATTGAGTGAGTGGGCGACACAAAGGGGCCACACGGACGGGGAGGAGGGAAATGTGAGGCTTCCCCACAGACAGACCAGGACAACATATACAGCAGGGAGATAGAGATGCAGAGGAGGGGACTGAACTTAATTGTTCAGCCCAACCTGACAGTCTGTTTTAGCTCTGGAGACATATTCAGCCATCTCCACTGGTAATAATGAAGAGGGACGGGATCTGGAGAGGGGGGGGGGGTCGACAGCAACGGCGGCTGACTCAGTCTTCATAAGACGTATGCTGCCGCCGCCATTAAAGATGTTCGCGGCAGGTGCAGCCTTGAGAACGCCCACGCAGAGCAATAGGAGCGAGTGGTAGAAAAGAAATGCTTTCCGCTGCACATGTGCTCGTACAGACACACATGTCGGATGCCTGGGAAGACATTGTGCATTGTATATGTACATGTCGACGCCCTATGGATACGATCAATATGAGTTTCTGAAGGCCGACGACAAGAAAAGCCAGAATTCAGCACATAGAATTTCCACTCATTTCTGATTGGTGGAACTCAAGTGACTATACTCAGATTTTTAAACATTTATTTCTCCTTTTTTTTTTTTTTTATCTTGATTACATGTCCATGAGTATTGAGGGCCCCGATGTTGCTATGGCACCCAAGTGTCCTTAAGCTAATGAGATATTTGTCTGAAAGGTTTTCATTCTAGTTTGCTCGAGGGACCAACCGCACTAACAAGATATATCATATTTTGCATTCATTATCCATACTGCTGTGATATACATGGACAGATGATAATGGTCCCTGGACACAGATATGAAAAAGACCCTCCACCATTCTTGCCAAGGACCAAGCCTGAAAGACTACAAGTGGTTTTATGTCCCTTTGTAGCTGCTTGAGTTTTTTTGTGTCTTTGTAGTTGTTTTGATCCACTTTGTGTTTCGTTTAATCTTTCTGTCGTTGTTTTAGGTTTGTTGTTTCCGTCTGTTTTGTGTCTCTGTGGTGGTTTTGAGACTCTTTGTTGTCGTTTTGAGTCTTTCTGTTGTTGTTTTGTGTCTCTTGTTGTTTTGTTTCTGTTGTTGTTTTGTGTGTCTGCAGATGTTTTGAGTCTTTTTGTAGTTGTTTTGTGTCTCTTGTTGTTTTGCTTCTGTTGTTGTTTTGTGTCTCTTGTTGTTTTGAGTCTTTTTGTGGTTGTTTTGTGTCTCTTGTTGTTTTGTGTCTCTTTGTGGTTGTTTTGTCTCTCTTGTTGTTTTGTCTCTCTTTGTGGTCATTTGTTTGACTTTTCACATTCAGTGTCAACAAACAGACACAAATAAAGGTCCTTCTATCGAGTTGGTCTGTTCATATTGAGACACAACTCAAGAGAAGGCTATCGTATGACAGATACTTATGAAAAATTCAGGCTTTATTTTTTTTGTGAAGCTGAACTGTTGCTGCAGTGGAGGCAGATACTGACATAAGTAAACTGTAAACACAGCACATGTCGACCACAGCCTTACCATTCTCTGCGTCTTGGGCGGAGGTCTGCGCACGCTGTAGGAGTAGTAGTTGAGCATGGCGTACTCGATCATGGCGGCGAAGACGAACAGGAAGCAGACGGTGACAAACAGGTCCATGGCCGTCACGTAGGACACTCTGGGTAGTGAGTTCCTGGCCACCGTGCTGAGCGTGGTCATGGTCAACACCGTGGTGATGCCTGGGAAAGTAATGCAAGTTTGAGGAAGAGCAATAGTTTGAATAGAGAATTCAGTGTGACTGCATGATGAGTAGCTGGTCAGCTTTGGGGTGACCCATGAGGAAGGCAGTGATTATATAATGTAGGCAGAGGTTTATTAATCACCATTAATAATGCATATGGGGTATTCTGGGTAAGTCCTCATTCTGGCATCAATCCTGTCTCCCAGCTGCAGTGGAGATTTGTTTTGCGTGTGGTGAAGCAGAATAGTGACGGAATAATTAAAATTTCTTTTTTTTATTTATGTCTCTTTCCCCGTTCGATCTAAAATGTGACAAGATGATGTGTCAGAAATCGATCTGCGGTTTAAGAGCCTCTATTATACAGTGGAGCCACATCAGGATCCTGACACCTCCTCATGACTCAAACATGACTTAATCTCTGAAGTGGCTGAAGCAGTGCAGCCATAATTCAGCAAGCACGCTCCCGTATCCCAGTATATCTGTGATGAGTTCAATGAAGTTGTACTATCTCATCCACAGTGGAAACTTTCCAGACATTATGTGGAGAGAAGTCAGACTTCTTAATTTATTTATTTTTTGATATTTTTTATAAATGCAACCACTTTTTCCTGGTAATTTAATAAAGTCATCAGTGACTTCAAGAGTGAAATTGAAGGCAGCCTTTTCTCTCACTGTAACCTTGATATTATTGTTTTTTTCCCTCTTAGAAATCACCCTCAAGGATCGCTACCATACCAGAGAAAAGCTTTATTATTGTACTAGTTCAACTTCTACTTCGTACTTTTCACGACCTGAGTGACTGCAATGCTTGTTTTAGCTCTTGTACACAGTTGTCACACTAAAACTGACATCAAGTTGCTGATGTCTTGAACAAGAGACCAAGAATTTTGTTCAAAATTTGTTTCTTATTTTTTGCATTTTTAGGGGCACATTTCTGGGCATTAACAATGATTGAGTTCAGATGTCAACTTGTAGTTAAAAAAGCACATTTAACATCAGAAAGGTTTTTGATTTCATGGAAAATATTCGGTTTTGGAAAAATGCTATTGTGAACTAATCTCAATCAGAAAATATGATTACCTATGAAAACTTAACAGGATACATGCAGAAAGTGATTTACTGGTGCTAACATCCTGGATTAAAGCCATGTGGAAAGATGCAGTTCTAAAACTCGCAGTGCACCCTGGGTAGTTTGTTGGGTGCTGATGCACTTGGCTCACCGGCTCAGTTGGCTCAGTCAGACCATTATGTTATTAACACAGTGGAAATTAAGTAACTCCTGAAAAAAGTCTTACAAAGACTTCAGTTTTTTGCTTGGCAAATTCATTTGATCTAAAATTCAATAGAAGCTTTTCATTAGGTTAATGGTTAGAAAGTCTGTCTGTTCATGCACATGACTTAAAGCAGAAAGCAGAGTCTCTTTTTCACTAATTATCAGAAAATGTGTGAGATCAAATCTGTCTAATAATCATCAAACATATGTAAAAAGCATCTAGTTATTCTCTACAGAACTGAAACAATTGAATTGTTTTTTTTCATTTGTAGGATAAAGGACACGTTGTCCTGTCTGTCAGTCAACAACCTGACCAAACAGCATCCCTTCGTTGGACTTCTTGTCATTTGTCATTGTGGGCTCAAGTTCATCCAAGCCTGGTTTTCATGGTGGTTTCCTTCTGAGTCCGGTCCTCGTCTTCTTCTGCAGACTCCGCCAAGGTAAGGCCTCCTCCTCAACTCTTTTCAGTGCAGCCATGATCTCGTGCTTGGAAGGAGGTTTCTTTCTTTAAGGGCCTCACTGGTGCATGGTTGGGCTCAGAGCGGAGAGCCTCTTGGTTTCTCCCCTGTGTTTGGTAGCCTGCTCCCCCAAGTCTCTCTGAGCCTTTAGAAGCTGCTGCTGGAGCTGCTCCACCTTCTCCTCAGGATGCTCAGTGTGCTCATGCTGCTTCTTTGAGGCAGCATTCACTGTATCCTATTAGGAGATTATAGAATATTATGGTCTGGTCTGGTCACTCTTGCCGTGACTTGGCATGACAGATTACCAGCCAATCAAAACGTTCCGTCTTGTACTTCCTGTGTAATGTCATTAGAAAGCATTGCGTGTGATACTTGTGTTAAAAATGTCTTAAAAAAGTGAAAGAAAAGAAAAAGCACCAACGACCCCATGACTGTGCCAGTCAGTTGTTGTCCACTATGATGCATGGATTGTCCTTCCATCTTGCATCTGTCTGTATCATCCAGCTAATATGTTGTGTGAACCCAGCATAAATGAAAGGCACAACATACTTAATTAAAGATACTATCGAAGTCAGATTTATTATATACTTAGTCAAAAAAACTTTGTTTGAACTTTGTTTTATGCCAAGAGGATTCTGATCCTCGCTTGTGTTGTTTTTACTCTCAGATCATTGGATAAAAGCGTCTGCTAAATGAAATTGTGGAATTGTAGAAAATGTTGGCACAGCAACTTGAACCTATGTTTTTCTTTTCCTGGCAGATATATTTATGTGATAGAGACATAAGACTAAGATTAGCTTTGGACCTCGTAGTTGATGCTGACGGTTGCATCCTGACCTCTGTGCAGACTGTGGCCATTAGTCAGCGTCCACACAGTTAAAGCTGTCGTCCATCCGTCTGTCTTTGAATGACAGTGATGAATGATGGGAATCAGGCTGGAGCACTTAACTCACATTTAAATGAAAATGTGTAATATCCCGGTTGATAGAGTGCTGTCGATCACCTGTCAGCTACTCGTGAGTCGGTCACCTCAGGAGCTGAGGAACATTTTCTAAAGTAGTTGTAAATGAGCGAAAGCGGCTGTTATTAGCGTCAATAATAACTGGTAAATAAGTGTTCTAATTGGAGATAACTTTTAATTGTGTCTCATTGTGTCATCAGCGCCATTGTTTGAGAAATTACTCCCCATGGCGGCTTAAAGAGGAGAATATTGTGTTCGCTTGGTGAAGTGAAATCAATTCTTTCAAAGAGGGATGAACCCGGTGACATTAATGCCCACCGGGGGCATCGATATCTCCTGCTGCGACACACACATCATTCTCGTGAGCTCGCCGTCTTTTCCCCACTCTCACCCTCTCGTCTCTCTCTCTCTCTCTCTCTCTCTCTCTCCCTCTCTCCTCGGTCTCTTTCATCCTCATCTCCCACATGTCTTTCATGGCAGAGTGTGCCACTGTTTTCGCCTGTGGTTTCCATAGAGACGAGTTGCTCCCATCTATTTCAAGCTACCTCCTCTGGTCTAGTGCTCGTCTAGACTTTCTCTGTTCCCCCCCGCTCATTAGATTTAAGCGCCAAACTAGGGAAATGAACAACTCTGTGCCTCTAATACCTTAAACCCCGCTATCTGATCAAATCCCAGTGTACTGTAAGCTGTGTGATCTCTATGAAACAGCAAGTGCATTCACACCACTGTTTTGTGTTTTTTTATCACAAGCTACCCAGCTCACAGTTTGGACAGCTACTTCAAATCAAGGTCATGAGTTTTGTACAGTTTATCATGATAATTCCTGCGATCTGCGCAACACAAAGTCTCACATCTACAACACAGAGGTGAGAAAAGCTCCAGCGCATATGCTCATGCAAAGCAAACACGCTACGGAGTGCTAAATAATCTCGATGGTGTGACAGCAAAGAGACATTTTTTTGCAATTTAATTCACCAAATGTCTTTAAAGACGTGGTGAAACAGTGTCATACATGTCTACTGGTCACAGCATGTTAACAAATATCAGCTTGTGTTCAGGGGTAAACCAGGTGGAACAGACCACAGCTTGTGCGCATGGAGCGTCTATAAATAGTACCAGTCAAGGATCAGTGGCCAGGTCACAAGACTGCATGGGCTTTATTATGACTACAGACTTAATCTGCTCTAAGACCAGTGTTTTTTTCCCCTATCTCATCTGATAAGCCAGGACATTGAATTTTGGCTTTGTCAATATTAAAGCTGCAAGAACAATGACTAAGCATTCAGCGCTTTGTTTGTGAAGCTGTTTTGCAGCACAGAATATCTGATTTTGTTCAGTTTGTGTGGCTTTCAATTTCACTTTTGTGTCAATCAAAAATGATGTTGGTGAGATGTACACATGGCTCACTTCTGATTGGTCAGATTATGAGGCTTGGTATGCAATGAACTGAATGACCAGGTGTCATTCAGGTGCACACAGGTGACATTTCATTTCAGTTAAAGAGTGTCTGCAACTACAGTATATGCAAACACCCAACATGGATAAAATGGTGGGTGTCACTACTGTCTCTTTATATCTGTATGGTTGTTGTGAAGAGTAAGATTAGAGACCACAGCAGCCTGAAAATAACACATGCAAATACATGACAATGTGAAGTTGAAATTATGCAGCCAGAATAGCTGAAGTGGAATAAAAAGTGTGCATTATTTTCAAAAAATGAAGGCATTCCTGTTTTGAGCTGCGAGGCACTCCGGCGGATTCTTCCACCACGTCGACACTAAGCGAAAGGCGGCGCACATTCGAGGCGACAGTCTCCTCGGCGAGAGCTTGTTTGTTTGCTGTAATTATGCTGATGTTTTCAAATTAATGGGCCAGTGATTGAGGTTAAAATGCTACACGTGGCAACTTCAATCTAATCTGATTAAAGGTGTTTCAAACACACTGAAGAAGCCACATCTCCCATGCATGTAATCAGTCAGATGGCCCCTGCGTGACTCCCCTTTGACCATGAAGACACTTGGACTAAACATCCAGTCTGCTGTCACCTAAAATTTATCCACTCAGCCATGCATTATCTGATGGTTGGCTTTGTAACTACAGAGCATTAACTTCCTTGTAATGATAATAGAAGCATGTGAATTTCTTGTTGGCATCATGACCTTGTGTCTAACTTTATTTTATTGTGTTAGAAGCAGTGACTACTTCTATTAAACGCTATCAGGTGTCAGAAAGAAAGAGCTCAAGGTGAAAAACACAGTGAGTTTGTCCCTGAACACAGCATCCGATTTAGATCCCCCTATCTCCTCGCAGCGCAGTTTGAGGGACTGATGTCTCTTCTACTATCGCCTATCTTTAACTCACCGCCTTCTTGGTAGAGTTCCCATGAGGAACCTTGTCAGCTCTTACTGACATATCGTCATTGACAAGCAGTTGTGTGAATGACGGCTCTCGCAGGGAAACCTCGGGTGTTTAAACGTTACCGTTTTTTTCCCCCCCTGCCACACCCATATCATGAGAAATAAGCCTCTTTTGTTGCTGCTAGCCTGAGCCTGACATTTGAGATGAATAAACACTCAACAAACAGGGTGTTGTTTGAGTGCTGGAGCAATTTCTTTTCAGGGAAAAATTGACCTAAAACAACATGTTTATGTCGAAGAAGCTCTTTGCTGTTGAAACTGCTGCAAAGTTATAAGTAAAGTAGTGTCTGTGGAGGGCCGAGGTTGTGATGGTTGGATTGGTCAACAAAACTTTTTCAGTGGCTGGACCTAAACCATAGTGGTGTCAGATGAAAATATGGTAATTCTTATATGTGTCATCCTAGAGGGCAATAACAAATGATGCATTTTGTCTTATTAAAAGGACTTGTTGGGATAAATACAGTATGGTCAGGTCACACCACTATTTATAACTGTAGTTTTTTCCAAAGTCAAATCAAGTCTAATTAGCAGTGGCTTGAATGGGAAGCAACACCAATTTTGTTTTTCTCTGTCAATGCTCTCATGAACTAACCAGGCCACCGTCCAATCTGCGAGTAGTTCCTTCTTCGCCAAGCTTCCAGCACCACCTATTTTGCAATATAGTTCTTACTTAAGGAGACTCAGGAGATTGTTTCTTTAAAAGAGTACATGGAGTTTTTTTTTCAATCAAAATTGAGCCATCATGTTCTATTATTCCAAGCATTCGTCGTCCTTGTCAAACACCTGACCTGATGTAGCCTTGAGCCACTTGCCTCAAACAGAGATTAGAAGCAGTTTTTTTTTCTCATTGTCAAACTCTTCAGACTCCAGCACTGACTCACCAGAGGTAATTCATCAGATTTGAACAGCTCCCTCTGGAGCCAGAAGGACTTTGTACAACTTTTTTTTTTTTTTTTTTTTTTTTTTTTTTTACAACAGCTTTAAATTGATTTGGGTAAAATTGATTGACTGATTTCCAACACACCTCCATTTTAGTGGTGATGGCAGAAGTTGAATTGATGAACATCCTAAAACCTGGATACACAAAGCTAAAATGATCAACACTGGTGGATTTTGCTAGATGCTAGATATTGTTTTTTTGTGATTTGATGGTGAACTTATGCAACACTATTAACTCTAATGCATCAGTTCTGTTTTACCCTCCTGAGCTCCACATCCTCAACTAGTGCCTTGGGGTGACTTTAATCCCCATCAGGAACCCCCCCACATTTCTGTCAGCTCCCATCAGAGTTGCAGAGATTGAGGTCTAATGGGAATCAACCTGAGCTCAGCTCTCTTACTTCGAGCCGCCGCTACACAAACGTCCTGCCTCTGAAAGAGTCGCGGGTGAGTGACAGCTCTTTGGAAAAACCACCTGGAACATGTTAGCAGCTTGTCAAGGCACATTCTTGAGGGGTGGGGTGGAGGCAGCAGCATCACCTGCCTTTTTTTTTTTTTCTTTTTGGACTCCAACCTCTCGGCGCTCTGACTGATCCTCCTCCCTCCTTCTGACATTTCTCCTCGCCGCAAAGGCCTTCACGTTGCTTTACACTCTTGTTTCGTCCCTCTCTCGCGCCCAGTTTCTCTCCCTCTTATCTCTCCCCTTTCAGCCTTGAGATCAAGTTTCAGGCCGAGCTGAAAACGGGGGCGATGTACTAGAGAAAAAAGGCTAAATGACTTTCTATTATCGAGCTGAATGTGGATGTTTATCAGGACGGGGACAGCTTGCTTCTCCGCGCTACCTGTTGTCTGAGGAAGATCACAAGGCTTTTGCCGCCTTTGGCAGTGTATCACGCCGCCCACCCACGCACTGTAAGCCTTGACTGCCTGTGCGCCGGGCAGACAGACAGGTTGACAGTATGATGGAGAGACAGACAGGCGCACACACACATTGTGAGCAGCGTGATACACTTTTAAATAAAAGCCGCAGTAGGAAGGTGAAAGCTCAAAGAAACAGCAGTAGCTGAAACTGTGATGTAATGACTCTAAATCTTGCCTGCACTGGTAAAATGGATGTTACAGTCGAGGCACATTCATATGAAGTAAACGCTCTCCAGTGTGTCTTAATCTGTAATAAAAAAAGATCTAATTAATCAGGTTTTAGTAAAGAGCATATTTGAGCACATGTCTGCAGCTAAACCTTTGTGTTTTTGTCGCTCTTGTTCCCGTCTGATTCACCCTGGTTTGTAAAAGTCAGTTGAGCAGAATGCATGCTCAACACAGTCTCCTATTATGATTGGCTCTCATTAACAGCACAGGAGAAAGGACTCCATTTGGCTCAAGTAATGATGCTCGGCGACTTCATTGTTCAAGTTTTTTCTCTGGGTTTGATAACGACCAGGGACAGACAGAAATCCATCTTTATTACCACGGAGATGTTCCCGATGACCTTGTGTGATATTGGTTGACTGGCAGGCTGATGAAGGGCATGAGTGGAATTAAAGTTCGGCAGAGTTGTGCGCGCCACCTCGATACAAGTGGCATCAAGGGTGGAGGTGGTTGGAGGTCGGAGAAGTCGGCTCGGGTTCATTTCGTGGGTCAGGTGAGAAAGTTTTGGTGGAGCTTAAAATGTAAAGTCTGTCATCGAGTATTGAGTCACCAGGCAGCAAAGCACTGAACCTCAACTCCTCTGATGGAGTTAACAGTATTGACGAGTTTTCAAGAGCTCCTTGGGTTGAATGTATGAAAGTTTGTGCTACAGTTTACGTTGTAACATTGCAAGCAAATGAGCAACCCCTTCCCAAATTGGTTACACTACGACATCCTGACCTTTTGAAACATAGCATATAGTTGAATTTTGAGAGCAAGGCGTGAAAGGAAATGGGTGAGAGCAGGAAGCTACACTAAAATAACATATGCAGGCAACAGTGCAGCTACAATTGTTAGGTAGTCAAAATGCTGAATTAGTGGACAATTCAGTTACATTTTAATGCCGGGCATTCTCACATGATTATTATTAGCTGTCCATCTTAGCTTTTACACTGTATTGTTTAAAATAAATTTATTAGATTTGATCAGTTATTTCATAATTATCCAGTATATTTAATAAGGATTATAAAAATGATGAAAACATGTGTCCAATACTTAATGGCCAAATACCTGCAAAACTAGTGATAATGAACCAAGGTAGGAGATAATAGTATACTGCTCAGTATTTTGTTATATGAATGATATTTTAGCATATTTCCCCTAAATTCAGACATTTAAAAAAAAAATTGTGACCTCTGCCTAAAGCAATATTTCTATTTGCAAATTGTACAAACACACACTATATTCACGCTATACAATGTATCATCATGGACATTTGCTCGTCAGACACTTACCTTGAATTCCACCTTAACTAGGGACCATCAGCACAACATCATCATCCACAGGAAAGCAAATGAGCTAATGGTGGGCATGCAGTGGGGGGAGGAAAATAATTCAAAATGATTGTCAAGTCATGCAAAGAAAATCATGATCAACACTACAATAAGGGATGAGAATGAAACAAACACGGATGGAAAATACATTTCAAAGATGGCGGAATGCTCAGCTGAAGTTATGGTGGACCATGCGAATTCATTTCTGAACGGCTGGTGACACATACAGACGTTTTCATCTCTCACTCTGCAACAATACTGAAGGATATGCAAATATTTCTGTAATAAAATTCCTTATAAC
This sequence comes from Centropyge bicolor, assembly GCA_037975185.1. Taxonomy (NCBI): domain Eukaryota; kingdom Metazoa; phylum Chordata; class Actinopteri; family Pomacanthidae; genus Centropyge; species Centropyge bicolor. Next base: position 1,776,523 of record JBBMOC010000073.1, read on the forward strand.
TATTAATAACTACTGCAATATAGACTGAATAATATTGCAGTTACCAATCAAAAAAAGTGATTATTGCCTTTGCTATCAATCCATCTAAACTGAATGGGAATCATGAAAAAAGGCTTTAATCCAGCCAAAAACTTCACATTCATATTCCTCATATTCGACTCAGCTACAGCTTGAATGAACAGCGGCATGGAGTTTTTATAATTATCTGATGAAAGTATTCCCATCACTTCAATTAAAGCAAATGGATGACAAAACATTGCACATCAATACTATTCCCCACTGCTGATCATTTACAAGCGAGACAGGAGTTATCTGGCAAATTGGTGAGTGTAACAGAAAAGCAATATTTAAAAAAAATGCAACAAATTACTGCTCCCGAGGTGGATTAAGTTATATAAGCCCTTGTGAAATGAAGCAACGTTCCCCACAGTTTCCCCCCACATGGCCGGGGCAGTTGCATACCTAGGGCCGTCCTCGCAGGCGTGGCGTCGCTCTTGATCCAAAAGGAAACCCAGGAGAGGACGACAGTCAGGATGCAAGGGATGTAGGTCTGGATGGTGAAGTAGCCCATCCGTCTGCTGAGGTCAAAGTACACCGTCATCAACACGTAGTCGCCTGTTGAGATGGAGAATAACAACCGTCAATTCGCTTAAAAGACCCAACGTAATTACGGATGAAAATGATGGTCCACCACTTTGGTCTTGCCTGAAATTTCTCAACACTATTGGATGGAGTGCCATGAAAATTTGTGCAGATGTTCATGCTCTCTAGGTGGTGTATCACAATCATGGTGTTGGTGGTGTAGAGTGATTGATTGGTGATAATTGAATAGCTTTCAACAATCATAATTTCAAATTTCATTTTTCTAAAAACAAAAACATTTTTCATTTAAAGCACTAAATCCCTGGTTTTATGAGCGCCATACAGACTTTATTTTGTATTATGATATGTATAATTATTATAAGAACATATTAGTATACTGGTAAATTAAAGAGTATGGTAAACATGCCCATGTTAGAGTTGTCATTGTGAGACATGACATTATGTATTTCGCCCTATATACAACCTCATAGTCGTCTTGTATCTTAGGGAGAACTCTGTTGTAGTTTGTAATATTGCCGTATTAAAGTGCATAGTATTGCAAGGTGACCCCGCTAATTTGCAAGTTACACTTTTCTATCCACCCATAAACAACAGACCGTCATCCCCCAGGATGTGAAGCAGCACAGTGGCTCATGAGTAATTAAAAGGTCTGATACGTAGCTGGAGGCTGCATCACGCTGTGCTCTTAACTTGGTCATCAAAACAAAGGCCAGAACCAAATTTTACTGCAGGAGTGTTACATTTATCCAGCACTTCATCAGGGAAGTTGTGATAGACTTTATAAGAAGACGGATCTGTGTATTATGTTTCGGTCAAACAGAATCTAGTTCTAGCGTTTACAAAACAGCCAGGGGCTTCAGAATGAACCCTGGGGAATACCACACAAGAACGAGCCATTTTCTCGTCAGTGGAGTTAATCTGGAACCATCACGGAGAGTCCAGATTTCTCATGAGATTGTCAGAAGCGTCTAAAGCCAAGATCTGCCTTTTAATTAAGACACTTTCTGTTCAGTAAAGAGCCAGAGATTTGTCCAACTTGTTATTATTGGTCATAGAAGACATCAGAAAATGTCAAGTTCTTTCTCCGATAATTTGGAATTAGGTCTATAATTGCTGATAATCTGGCTCAAATGAGAAGATAGGAACGAGAGAAGATGGAAAATAGTGCCTTGAAAACAACTTGAGCAACTACACAATGGCAAACTAGGCGAGTGAGAATTTACTCTGCTGCCTCTCTAATGGCTTTGCATTAATTGACAGCAGCAGGTTGGATGAGCTATACAACACTCCGCGAACAAAAGCCATTGTTCTGTAACCTTGACAAAGTTCCGCGCATCAGACGGACAAGCATTACTTTAAATACAACTGAAGGAGGCCGTTTGATGACGGGCTGCCACTCAGGCGTTCCCATGAAAGGACGTCGGATTGAATAAAACATCTGTGGAAGAAGACCTTTTGTCCTCCGCTCGCAGCTGAAGCTCACCTCACGCTCCGCGCAGAACTGAAATAATCACTTTAATCGCCAGGTGCATTGAATAAAGAGCACGGGGGTTTGGTGACACTGGTGCGGAGTGTTTGTCGTTCGCACAGTGCACTGGTGCAGAACAGGGAACAGATATCTGCACAGTCCCTCCAAGCTTTTTTTGGTTGCTTTTTTGTGATGTCCAGAATAGTTTTTAAGCATTTTTTTTCCTAATTAGTGTCACACAGTCTTTTTACTTTCATTGTTAAAAACTCACATGGCACAACACTGAATGCTGAGAGAGATACTCTATTGGAAGCTGATACTAGTTGTGATATTATTAATTGAAGCTGCTGGCTCAATCATGTATACAAGGGAATGCATAATTTACTTATGTTCAATGTAAACATGATGTGAATCTATGTGCAAGTGCAGGTTTGAGATGTGGATGTTTGTGAGTGGCAGCTCTAACACAAAAAAGAAAAAGAAGGCCCCGCTGTGCCCCATTAAAACCCTGACCACCCAGCAGTGTGAGCGAGTGAACTGCAGGGTCACAAAATATCCACACAGCAGCAGGCAGCTTCAGTTCAAATCAGGCAGGAAAGAGCTGCTCTGAGACGTTCTACAGGTGGAGCATAACTCTGTAGTGCTGAAAAGTCTGTGGAAGAAATGTTCACACTGACGTCCTCTCTCAAATGCTACAACATAATGTAGATAATGTAGGATGAATTTGGATCATGAATAATACTAAAATAAAAATAACATTACACAGATATGAATAACTCTTTTTTCCATTTTATATCCTGAACTTGATTAAAACCAGGAGGGACTGGTGTTCATGTAAAGATACTCATCAACATGTCACAATGAATGAAGTTGAAATGAAGTAAAACATCTATTCATAAAGATATTTTTAAAAAAATCACAAGATTTAATTCTTAAAAGAAACAAAAAATATTACCAAGAAACAATCATTCCCAGTGGATGTCTGGCCTAGATTTATTGTATTTTTAGGATTTTATTTAATGTTTTGCTGCCCAGTGGAAATAGCAGTGACACTTAGATAGATACTGCAGCTCTTAACAACAAATTGGGGATTTAGAAGGTAGCGACTGGTAGTGGAAATTGGAGATAATATATACTGCAAATCACCTTTGCACCCATATAGAGGCAGTTCTGTAATCCCATGGTTGCCAGTACATAAATGCCATTAAAAAATTATGAGAAATTACACAACTGGCCCATAAAAGACGGCTGAATGAAATCAGATCTTGTGCTGAAAAGAATTAGTTGACTGTACATCACAAAGACTACTGCAGATTACCTGGTCTCCAAAGCAAAGTTACAGCAAAGCAAATCTTAATCACAACACAGTCGGCACATAAAATCAGTGTATCGTCCCATTTCATCAAAATAAAACTGTCTGGTTTAATTTTATGTGGCCGTTTATGTCCGAGATGGAGTGCATGCTTCGGAAGGCAATCCAAAGCGCGTTTGGTTAAATGCAAAAAAACCCAAAAAACAACTCAGCTTTATATACCAATAGGGGTGAATAAAACATAAAACAACAAGTCATTGCAGTTTGAATTATTCTGCACTTCCTCTCTTTCTTGCTCAATAGAAGCTGATAGACACAGTTCACATCCGCACTCTCCTGCTGACAGAATGTGTAATTTGACAGTTTAATGCACGCATTATTTTGCAGAGTTATCCTTGCAAATGTTGCAGGATTATACTGTTTAGCTTGCATTAATGACAGTATGGAGGAAAAACGTACATTTCCCAGATGGACTATCTACAGCTGTGCGCATACAGAGAGAGCGGCGAGGTGACTTCTGTGCATCGTAGCAAACAAGCCCTCTGTTTGCATTCAGTTGGGACAGTAAAAAGCCCTCTGTTTACACACCCCTGCAGAATATTTATTAGGCCGAGTTGCCCGTTTTTTCACTTGTCTACAGATTCTGTCATGCCACACAGTCAGGTCTACTCTCTGTTCGGAAGCTGGGAGGAAAATCCTTGGGAAAAGTGTTTTATTACTGAGCTCAAGACAACCCGGCTGAAATATTGTTATTGTAGCCTCTTCGCAAAAACTGACACACAATCGCAGTGATGCACAAAGAACATCTACAATATATGAGTGCATTTCTTTTCCTCTACTAAGTTTAGCAGTTTTCATACTTTTGGATTTGTGCAATTTACTGTAAAATGAGAAGTAATCCATTAAGTCCTTAATAATGGTCGAGCCAATCTCTTCAGTCTGTGTGCAAATAACATGGCTTTACAATTTCAAATTGCTGTCAGTGCCTATGTCCAATTTATTTATGTCATACGTCATACACTTGGCTAGGCTTAAGCAACAAAACTACTTGGTTAGGTTAAGGAACAGAACATAGTTTGGGTTAGCGATTTAATGTGATGTAAAATGTGTTCACCTGGTGGGTATTTATATGTACTCCCAGTGGTATCTCCTGTCCAAAAAACTGTCTATACAACCCCAGGATCCAGCTGCTCCAGCCCTTTGACCTGATTGGTGCGGCACCTGAACAGCGAGCCAATCACAGGCGTGTTTTCCATGATTTGCTAAAAGACTGAGTACTTCTTTTGCCCTGTGTGTTGTGACGCTTTGATTTGAAAGTGGTATTTTGGTTAAACCTTTGAATTGTGGCCAGGCTGTAGATTTTGAATAGTGACTGACTCTGCTAACAGTTCTTCACACACAGATGAACCACTGTATTAGTGGCACTAGGTGCAGGGCTGCTGTTCCTGTTTGTTGTTTGGGTTTGTGCTGAGTCAGGCAGCTAGCTTTTGTTTTCTGTTATTTTGGATTAGACAAGAAAATTGGTAGCTCTCAGAGAGTCCTCCTTTAGTTTTATTCTGCTTTTGATTTAAACAGCACCCATCGGCCCTCTTCCTTGGTTTGTTTGACTTGTTAAACTCTACTCTAGAATTTAAGTTACAATTAGCTGCTTTACCCTTTTACCACCTGGGTTTTTGTGTTGCTTCCTCTTTCCCCTGTGAGCTGGGTTGTAACAAGTGTTTATCTTAGTCTATCCTTGGACCACATGCTGAAAATGAAATCTTGTTTTACCTTTGCAAGTTTCAGGATCAAAACTGTCATTTTTATTTTCAATACTACATGCATGATATAAATAAATTAGCGTTAACTTTTGGTTTCACAGAACATGAGCACTGATCTCCCAGGTTACACTCCTTTTTTTGCTCCATCAAACCCAAGGGTATGTGGACTTTCTTGCTCTTCACACTGCATCACCTGACATTTTGTGTGGATGCATCTGCTCTCCACAAAACTGTACAGGAAGGATCGACATATCACCTGTAATTTGCCACACACACCGCATGCAGTAACATCATGGTATTTGTACTCAGATTGAAGAGACTGGGCTGTTATTAATGCCAGACTGTTCTCTCACAATGAACAAGATTATGGGAAAGCAGCACATTCAGTTATACTATTTTCAAGTGTTTATTATCTATGTCTGATTGCAGCAGTAGGGGGGAGTTCAGGGTCTTGCTCAAGGGCACCTCAGTGATGGTAATAAGGGAGGAGGAAGCGCTGCTCTTTCAATTTTCTTACAAAGGTGTTATGTCCACCTTTCTGTGTGGGTGGGTATTTATATGTACTCCCAGTGGTATCTCCTGTCTGCCAAGCTGCCTGTGCACAACCCCAGGATCCAGCTGCTCCAGCCCTTTGACCTGATTGTTGCTGAACAGCGGACCAATCACGGGCGTGTGTTCCACGATTTGCTAAAAGACTGAGTACTTGATTTGCTCTGTGCTTTAATTTGAAAGCAGTTACTTTGGTTAGACCTTTGACGTGTGGCCAGGCTGTAGATTTTTTTTATTTTCAATACTTTCCATGTTTTCCTTGAAATTTTCATGCCTTTCTTTTATTGCTGAAAAACGAAACCATCATGCACTGACTTCTGTTTTCGTCTCACACAAGCGCAGGTTATCCCGCGTTACATGCGCTTTTCTCCTAAAACCTTTGCTTTCCAACCTCCAACTTTACTCAGACCTCAATAACCCAGCCTTCACTCACATGGCACTGTAGCCGTAGCACATGACCCTGGATGCCCCCTCAGCCTGTTTTTCACACTACTCCCATGTGGAGACAGATACAAGACAGTGAAATGGAAAAAGGCATGTATCAGTAAAAGTTTTATTCTGTCTGCCATTGCAAGACTTCCATGGCCAACTAATGACAAAAATGCATTATGCATTAGTCTGTTGGGGTTTTCTTGCATGAACATGTAGGAAAGTACATGGATGTTTATTGTTGCTGTATGTTTCTTGTATGGCTCATTACAATACAATGTTTGCATAAGCGGATAAACACACTCTTCTTATTATAGTTCTCGTGTGTTTTCCAGCTTCAATGAAAGAAATCCAAACCTGGACAGCATAGGTTGGACAATTTGCTCTTCAAAGGCGGGGTTAAGGGAACAGTCAATTAATACTATTATTTTTGAATGGCTGCACGCATGATCTCTTCCACATGCACTGAAGCTTTCATCATAGTTTCATGATTTCCAGCTGTGGCTTTAATATGACGTGCAGGTTTGCGAGCACAGTCAAAGAAGAAAAAAAAAAACATCAAATGGAATATCGGTATTGTGATCCATGATGCAACGAGAGGACAAAGCACGGGACTGTCAGCGATTTCACAACACGTTCTCTGTGAAAAAAAGGCATTTGAAAAATTTCCAGGGTGGACATGTAAAGAAGGGAGAGCATCAGCGTTTCTGCAATGCAACCGCAGAAAAAGGCATAATAGAAGCTTTTGGGGGAATTTGCGACAGGCTAGTAGAACAAAGCACTGAAGTGTTTGGGATTCCGCATTGGGGCCTTTTGAAGACGACGCTGCTGAATTGATAACGATGGTGGATTTGCGGCGGAGGTCCCCAGTGGCACTGTGGCCGGGGATCTGTCCACTCTGTCCTCATTAAAACAGCCCCATACCTCAAGTGTTTATGAGGGATGAAGGATAAAGTGGAGAGGGGAGGGGGGTAAGAGAAAGAGAAGAGAAACGCAGCACTTTCGAAGTTTGTCATGATGTAAATTAATGATAGGTATTTTTAGCCGGGGATCTAATCATCATGCGCGTGGAGATGAAGCAAGTGAAAAAGAAACGAGGTAATAAATGAGAAAACGGCTAATTTTCTTGAACAGCATGAGGTGGATGTGTAGGTTTGCCGTCGCTTTTGAGCGTCTCAGCAGAAAATTAGTTTGGCTGGTGTTTTCGACGCTGCAGCAGGAGTCCAGGAAAACATATCATTTATAAGGCCTTCGGTGTGTCTGTGGATGTGAGGCGCTCATCAGTCACCTTTTTGTTTGTGATCAGAAACAAAGATGGAGGTTTCTCATTAGATATAAACAGCTTGAACGGTGCTCCCAATACAGTTAAACAGACAATAGAATTTCAGCCATGTTTGAATATGGCGACAAGCTTTCTCTTCAACTAATTTCCTTAATAATCCAATCCCTGTTATCCCTCTCCGAATCACTCCTCTTGTTCCTCGAATATTCATGAACAGAGCTTCAGCTCTTGGAAAGCTGAATCGGGTCATATCCGTGCCTCTCCAAAGACAAAAGACTGGCACAACTCATAAACAAAGGTCAAGCGGGGTTAACAATCATCGCGTCATGCTCTCTCTCAATCTCCCTCATTCATAATGCTTCGCTTATTAAGCCATTAAAAAATCCGTCTTTATCTTCAAGGGTCATGTGAAAGCATTAAAAATGTATTGGGAACTTGTCCACCCCTTCCCCAGTTGCGGGTGTAATTACTGGCTTCTGTTGGAAAAACAATATTTCTCCAGCTGCCTCCCTCCCGAACAACAAACTTGAATTAAGTCATGCGAGAAGACAAGGCCTAACAACCGCACCGAAAGCATGGGAAGAGAGGAGGAAAAAGAGTGAATAATTAAACTTCCTTTTTAATCTTTAATCTTGGTGATTAATGTCAGCGGAAAAACCTATTTGCCCTTACACCCGCAGGGAATACTTATGAGCTTTGAGCTTGTAGTTGCGGTATATGATTAGATTTATGGGCATGGTGCTAATGTTAACCTGTGCAAAGCTCGGGGCACCGAGGTAGTCAAGTGGCTCGGGAGGCTGGCTTTTATTTTGAACCCCGCTGAACCAGCACAGACGACTCCTGCTGGTTCCTGCAGCCGAAAGCGACCTTTGACCTCCTCTGATCGAAGGGAGGGAGAAAGAGAGAGTTCCCCTGCGGAGATCACTGAAGTTTTATATTTTTAACAGTCATAATGCAGAAGGCTTTTTGTGGCTCAACCGCCAGATCGTTGACCTTTTCTCACCCCTTTGTTGCCGCCGTTCTTACCTGCCGTCGTCGTCAACACGTCCGTGGTGTTCCTGAGCCCCATGAAATCAAACTGGTAAAGCCTCCAATACTTCTGGTCCGAAGTCGCCACTGAGTTTTGCGCCCACTTGTAGACAATCTCGTCTCGTGGGTAGCCGTCTGGAAACCACACAGAGAAGGAGTTTTGTAAGAAGAAGACAGATTGAAGTTGAAGGATGCATGAAAAATAAGCAGTTTTTATTGTGTGCATGATTATATTATGTATGTTATTGATGATTATACAGTAAGTTTTCATGTGCAATGCAGTAGACTGAGGACCAACTGAGCAACTGCTGTTAACGTGTTTGCTCGGAATCTGCTGTAGTGCTCCCATGACGAACGCACATCCACTCTCCCGTGTCACTTATTGAGTTTTAAAAACTTTGAACGATTCCACCTTTTTTTCGACAAGTGCGAGTCAATTGGTCTCAAGGATGCTCTTGAATCAAATGAAATTGTAATAGTCTGCTTTATTGCCAGATACTGTGATAGTGAGTGGGAGAGGGCAGGTCTAATTTAAAGAGAAATTAAATGAAATGGCTTGACTTTTTTTTTTTATATAAATTTGAATAGTGTGAGATTACTGTATGAGCTATACATCTTCCATATTGTTACACTTCAGCCATGTGTGAAAGTACTTTTCCATGTAATGCTTACGAGAGGAATGCTTTAAAGCCGGAGCCACGTCGTAGCCAACTGACCCCCGGACGTGATTTGAATTAGAACTATGGGATTTCACATGCAGATCCTCTCTGGGTGAAGCGGCGACACACAAGCCCCGAGAAAGCAAGAATTTCTATGAAGGCTAATATATCAACAACAGTGTCTCCATTTATTAAAAAAAAAAAAAAAAAAAGAGGCTGAGCTCATTTGACAAGTTGAAGCAATTTCGCAGGGAAAAATGAGTGACAGAAATAATGAGCGAGTGGGGAGCCTTGTTGTGCCCTGTAGTGGAAACCAGACTAATTATGTAAATAGTCTCATTTAGAGAATAGCCATCTATAACCAAGAAGAGCAATCACCATGATCCAAGAGAGGTGTTTTTTTTTTTTTTCAACACGATATAGATAAATATTATTGCCATCATATTTCTCTTGGTGTGTTCGAGCAATTATCTTTACTGCAAACACTATTACCACTGTGTTACCAGTGTATCTTCATAGCTGCAAAATGTTCGTCATATTTCATGCCTTTAAAAGCCCCCAGAAGCAACATGTTCTCACACAGTGTTATAAATTACTCTCTTCTGTGGCCTTGGCTCCAATATTCTCCCCGTCTATCCTCCGAGCAAAGACAGAGAAGATGTCCGCCTCTGCCCGATGACTGTAAACGAAGTCTGGTTGTATGTGAGGATATCTGTGAGGATGTGACAATAGGGATTTCCAACTGAAATTTCCTCCGTGTTGTAATTGCAATTTTGACCTAATGAGCACAAAAGACAAAAAAAAAAAAATATCTAAACTCTCTAAAGCTTATTCAGCGTCTTACATGTGCAACCATGCTTATCTATCCGCAGTATGCATGCATGTACAGTACAGGCCAAAAGTTTGGACACACCTTCTCATTCAATGCGTTTTGGTTTTGGTTCCGGACTGACTGACCTTCATTTCTTAAAGTGATGATGGCCACTCGTTTTTCTTTAGTTAGCTGATTGGTTCTTGCCATAATATGAATTTTACCAGTTGTCCAATAGGGCTGTCAGCTGTGTATTAACCTGATTTCTTCACAACACAACTGATGGTCCCATTGATAAAGCAAGAAATGCCACTAATTAACCCTGATGAGGCACAGCTGTGAAGTGAAAACCATTTCAGGTGACTACCTCTTGAAGCTCATCGAGAGAATGCCAAGAGTGTGCAAAGCAGTAATCAGAGCAAAGGGTGGCTATTTTGAAGAAACTAGAATATAAAACATGTTTTCAGTTATTTCACCTTTTTTTGTTAAGTACATAACTCCACATGTGTTCATTCATAGTTTTGATGCCTTCAGTGAGAATCTACAATGTAAATAGTCACGAAAATAAAGAAAACGCATTGAATGAGAAGGTGTGTCCAAACATTTGGCCTGTACTGTTTGTGCAAGAGGACTTCTGTATGTTTGAAATCACAGTTCATCCCCTTGTCTGAAATCCAATATTGTGCTTAGTAACGATAACATATCATAAAGTGAGGGGAAAGAAAACAGATGACTAAGCAGATTTTTTTTCCACCTATTGCAGCGACCTGCACAGAAGGTCAGTCACAGTTTATTTCAAGCATCAGTTGCTCCGAGAATATGTTTAAACTGTAAGCATTATTTCCCTTGTTCTTCACCCCAAAAGTTGAGTCTATTTTTAGACGAGCTTCTCAAATTGAAAACAAGAAAAGTTGCAAAGGACGCAAAAATCAGAGCGACGACTGCCGATGATTGACCATTCAAGAACGCCCGTGGCGGGGTTTCAAATAATGTAATAAGCCCCGTGGCAGTCATGATGGAGGTCCTCAGCACTTTTTTGGGGGGGGTGACTGAGAACTGCTGATTACATCTTTAAATGTATGACTCGCCTGTTTGAACAGCCCGGGAGATGTGGTCAGTTCTGCATTCAGGGCTGACAAGTGATCATTTTGCAACTGAGCCATTTTGGGTTTAAATAATAGGGAGCAAATAATAGCACCAGGTCTACTCAAAAGATGAAGATATCTGATTGGCTTAAGCAAATATTCATTGCACAATAGGTCTTGCATACGTACTGTATATTGCTTGTATTTTAAGCCTTAGATTTAGGGATGGTTCTGTTGGACAGTCCACCACTTTCAGTCCACACTGAAAAATCTGAAATTTCGACACCGGCATTAACTCACTCTCATAAGCTGAGGAGCAGTGATTGGTCGTCAGCCATCTTGCTGCTGATTGTCGGACTGAATGTTCAGTCAGTCCTGGTCTAGTTACTGGGGAAAGCTTCATCTTGTTTTAACATATACTGTCAATTTTGCACTCTATATTTGTCAAGTGAACAAGAGCCGATTGCATTCTGTCCTGTGGCTTTCAGCTGATTGAAAATGCAATTTCTTGCACACAGCCAATTACCTCCTGACCCTCAAACACCACCAGCCTTTTGTTACACAAATAGCATTGCTCATATATGGTAATGTGCACTGAAAATGTACATGTCCTGTGATATAGCACCACAAAGGGCGTTCCTCAGGGTATGATTAGAGCTCTGCCTGCGATAACTGCATGAGTCCAGAGTGCTTGTAATCATCATTAAGGCGTTTATACTGAGCTCACAAGTTGTTGAGAAAGTTTTTTTTTTTTCTAACGGATCGTACAGCGAACAAACAAAATTAAAGATACAGTAGCTTAAAAGCTCTATTGTCGCCAATTCAAAAGATGTCTGCAAGGTGTCACATCGCTTTCATAACATCTGTCTGAGAGTTGCATTCATCGCGTTTATTATGTTTCCATCTCGATTAATGAAATTGATTGCAGCCATAATGGGCAAGGCTTCTAATTTGCCTCACGATGAAGAGACAGAGCATTCTAAAAGTCTCGTACATTAGGCTTCTGCGGTATCATAATAGCATAAATTAGCAGCTACGTAACTTGAGTGGTGAGAGAGGTTGATAGCAGGGGAAGTTACAGCACGTACAAAAGTGTTATGTGTTTGTAAAATGGAGAGAAGTGAGGGACCAAATGTGGCTCCATGATCAGATTCCCTCCTGAAACACTTGCTACTCAGTTAGTTAATATACTTTCCTTTAGTGTCTTCTGTTGTGGCATGATGCTTGATGGGAATTATTTAGAACCAATCAATGGATGAACAGCTTGTGAGAGTCTGAAGAGCTGCTTTACATTCTCCAAAAGACAGAAAATAAGACGTAAACAACATAAAAATCTCTGGACATTTTCAAACAGACAAAGACCAGATGTCGTTAAAGTTTTGGTTATTTTCACCAAGAGGCCTCTGTTCTGCTCAGAGAGGTAATCAACCCTCGTTAGCTCAGGCTCGCTGGCAAGTTTGAAATTTCAGCAACATCTCCAAATGTAATCTCTGTTGTTCCTTAATTATCAAGGGCTCTCACTCTGATCAGAAAATCCTGAACAAAGCAAAACTATATGACTTTTAAATGGGTGGATTTAGTATTAGAATGTGCTCCAGTCTCATTTAGCAAAAAACAGTCTCCTATCCGAGCTTCCATTTTAATTTATTACCGCTGATAATACCATCACTTTTGCCGAGAGGCCAAATCTAAAACATACACCATGTAATTATTCAGTTTTTTAAAATTAAAATATGTTTGTGCAATTAGTTTGCAACAGGATGGGGCAAAGGCAATATTGAGCTCCTGCATATATAAAACTTCAAGGCTTTCATTCAGTGTTATTGAAGACCTTAGCTGCTCATTCGTTGCAGCTACAAACAGAAAAAAAAAAAAGTCCATTCACATGGTTATGAACTCAGACTGGGGGAAAAGGGTTATTACTGCAAATCCTTTCACCGAGAGCAGAGGCATAATGGAAACCCATTTGCAGTCAATAGCTTTTTCACTATGTACAGTACTGTGACATCCGGTCTCATCCCGCTGTGAACAAATTGTATATATGTTCAAAAATAGTCAATTGATTATCCGAACTCAATGCTGAGAGGAGGTTTAATAATGGCCTGTGACAAATACAGCCATCCATAGTTGGATCAGGTAATGATTATTACCTCAATCGAATCATGTCGTGCAGTGCAAGATGTCCCCTGTCACACAAATCAAATGTGATTTCAGGTCTTTTTAGGTGGTTAGTAACTTAATAAGGTTCTGGTTCATTGGACGATAAATGCTTTGAGGAGTCTTTTCCATGCTGACGTAAAGCCAATGGTAGTGCTAGTGCAGCCATCACGTCATTTTCTTCCATTTTTCAGGGGGTTCCTGCCTCTTCAGAGCAACATTTTTTTAAACATTTTTAAAGCAGTTTTTAAATCTAAGAGTGTCAAATTTCATGTAAACATTCATATAGATGTTCATATTCATATTTCTATATTTTTGATTTGTTTTGTCCTTATCATGAAGCACTTAGGTCTGATCGAGAAAGGTGCTATAAAAGCACATTTTTCTCACTTACTTAAAAGCCATTATAACTAAAGAGTCTGTGTGGCTATGAATCATGGAAACACTCTGAGCTAAGCCTCATCATTAGAGTCACAGTGTCTCGTACTGATGCTGCGGGTCTCACCGTGGATTCATCCGCTCCATCTTCCTTATTTGATCCTTCGTCTGATTCTGATGAGACAGAACTATATTCTGCACTATTCTTTTCCATCAAAAACAGAAGGAATTCCCAGAAAGGATTTAGGCCATGATACCTATGTTATTTGTTATTTAACTTAACTAAGAGTTAATTAAATGTATAATTTTAGAGAATTACGAATAAAACAATATTTCAACTTCAATAATGATACTGAGAGTCCTAATATGAATGTAAATCCGTGTTAGTATTTAAATGAGATTGAATCTAATCTTAAAAAGAAATTAAAAAAAAAAAATCTTCAAAACATTTAAGTGATTCTTTCACTGTCAGCGTTCTGAATTAAAATTGGGGATATTTGCTTATTATGTTTTTTTTTTTTTTTTACTTTGCGGCCCTAAACAGCAAAACTGTTTTCGTGCTCATTCACTAAAGGACGACAACATAGTTTGGTTTGAATGAAAAGTGTTATTGCTGCAGACGTGGTTGTAAATATTCAGCACTGTTTTATTGGACACACAGAGAAACTATAGACTACGGAGAGGGAGAGGAAGAGCAGCACAAATGAAAAGACGCACTGCTTTTAATTGACTTTAGTGGAGCTCTCACTTCATCACCACAGCACCAGACAACAGAGCAACAATGCAAGTCTTTTCCTTCCTGTTTCCTGCAGCTCCCTCCTGCCTATTCTCCCTGACTTTTAATGGCTCATAGCAGCTCCAATCCAGTGCAATACGACTGAAGGAGCAACTAATCGCTGTTAAGTATTTGTTGGCAGAAATAATCAAGTTTTTAAAGTTTTACCAAAAACTTTTTTTTTTATAACTCACTCAATCACTGATCTTTTTTGTTGAACTGACAACTTCAGGCTATTTGATATTTTCTCACATAATAGGCCTCCAAAAATGTCTTTTCTTCAACTAGTACTTAAAGCTCTGGCATCAAGTCTCGTATAGTGGCAGCTGGGATAGTTTACTCAGTCTCATACTAAATGCCCCCCGAAATTAAAAATTGTGGTGATGCAAAAGTTTGCACCTCTGACAGTAAGTTGTGACAGGCTTAGTAAATATTCCCCTATATGTGCAGTTGATCCCCAGTCTAATCAATGATTCCTGCTGAAACTGGGACAGTGCAAGTGAGATCTCCCAGGATGCAAGAGACATTTTAGGGCTACGGGCTGAGGTGGGCTCGCAGCTGAGNCTCCCAGGATGCAAGAGACATTTTAGGGCTACGGGCTGAGGTGGGCTCGCAGCTGAGGTTGTGTTCATCTGGTGGCACAGTCTGGTTTTGGCATAAAGCAGTTTTTGTAATTTTAGATCTATTGTCATTATTGATGATGGATTAATTTTTGAGCATTCACAACCAGGATCTTTACTTTAAAACTTTTACTACTTGTTAGATGTATAGGTATTTGTTTGTATGTGTGTGTGGGTTTGTGTGTGTGTGTGTGTGTGTGCTATTGCCAATATTCACAGCTGGAGAAGACGAGAGGACAGGAGTGTTCGTCCATTGGGAAATTATGGAGTTGCAGCTGGCATTCTGCGTTGATGGTCATCCTGGAGAGAGAGAGAGAGAGAGAGAGAGAGACATAGTTAGACAAAGGCATTCGAGGCACTAACAATGCTTCGGATCCTACATTTCTCGCTCCGTGTAGCACATGCCGGCCTTCATCGCCGCTCAGATCACATAATGCACTTTTTGCGCTGCAGTGTATGAAACGCCGGCTTCAAACCAGATGGTGCTGGATCACACTCTGTTGCTCGGCTGATGCGCGAAATCCCTCAAAATGACAGAGCTGTTTAATCATCAGCGTCGGACATGTTTTCGCGAAGACGGCATTAGCTTATAGGTCAAGGCCTCCGGAGGCGGGTAAGCTTCTAAAAACAGCAACACTTAGCTATGATCACTGGACAAGTCAATACAGCAGATGTTTTGGGGAAAGCAACGGTGATCACAAAAACACGAGGGGATTAGTCGTCCGTGCAAAACATAAAACCCAATCCAACTTAATATTCTTGCTGTGTAACTTCAATAGATCATCCCAAAATTAATTTTCACCGGGTGCGATAATAGCTGTAAAAATGAGACCATCACGAAAATGGGCTTTTTTTCCCTTTCACTTGTTCTGTGTTGTTGTGTCTTTGTCCCCCCGCCACAGTTCCTCATTAATTGACTGACTTAGAGCACAAAAGAGGAGCCTCATTCAAAGCAGGAAGAGGTCCGCCTCGCTCGTCTCGCTCGCAGGTGAACAAAGTGCGGATCGTGCGTCGGCCCCCATTTGCATACACGCTCCAAGACAGGAGCCAGGACGTCCAAATTTGGGCATGAGAAGACGTGAGCGTGAGAGATGCATCAGCCAATGCGAATACGCCCCCAAAACATACGCCTCTTTGAGACTTAATATCCTTTTAATGAAACAATAATTTTCAAATTCATCACCGGGATGCGCATTAGCAGGAGGGAAATTAGCTCTTAAAACCCAAACATTTTGTTGAAACTTTGTGAGGAGGATTTTCTAGAGGCTGGTTGTCGGAAGAGTCCCACAACAACACCAGGCGTCATCAAGTGTAACTTTCCAGCCAAGACAAATACAATGAAAGTCTTTTCATTTTGGATCGATTGGACTCTTCACGACAGGATCTGAAATCTCCCGATGCAGCAGGGAGCTCCTCCGAGGTGTTGAAAACAAACACTCATGGTGGTATTTGCTATTTGGCCGAGGTCTAGTTTGAAATCCTGGATACACAGGTGAAATTGGATCCTCAGGACAGAAGCAGCTCATGTCAGAACTTGAGGGTTCATAAACTCAGATGCCACTCAAATTTAAAAAGAACCTGTCCACTCCAATCCTGAGTGGTTTTTTTTTTTTTTTTTTTGTAGACACAGACGGTGAGGGTTATATTATAAGGCCACACACACACACACACACACACACACACAAACTCCCCCTGTGTGTCATAGCAAAATAAGCAGAAACACATGACACGTCAGAGAAGTATAGAATCCCTCTCTGGCAGAGGTAAAGCAAATTTCAGAACTGCAAACAAGATACAGGGGAAAAAATATAAATTAATTGTTAAGAAAGTTATAAAATTGTAAGTAAGGGCTGCAGCTGGAATCAAAGTAGGGATGCTGCAGTTACCGGGGAGGCATCTCAACCACTCACCATGTCATCTTTTATCTCATGTTCGTCTCTCTGCTGTCTGGATCAAAATGACGCGCATCAGTGTTTTCTAATCTGGTATCCCTTAAAATAATATTCATATGTTGCTGTTATAGTTAAAATTTGGCACAGTGGCGAGAAAAAAAAAATCACCTGGGTGACAGCTTCTACCATAGTTGGGGAGATCAACATATTTATTATACCTCTACTATCGTTGAACTGAACCTTCGACTCGGCACAGACATTTTTATTAACACCATATGCCAGCATGAATCCATGTGATATGCATACTGTAAAAAAGCCTTGAGGTGTTAAGGACGTGGGTGCTCTTATGTGCCGCTTGTGCTCCAAGCCTGACTGGATTGCACATTTACATGACAGATTGAAGTTGTGCATTTAGAGATTTGGGCAAAAATATGACATACCTGTATTTTATGAAAAGTAGTCACCATTGGAAACCACTGTAACCAGTCTAAATTTTAGCTGACTGCAGGTTTGTTAAGGCCGCTACTCTGTCCACCTTTCTGTGTGTGTGGGTATTTATATGTACTCCTAGTGGCAACTCCTGTCTGCCAAGCAGCCTGTGTAACCCCAGGATCCAGCTGCTCCAGCCCTTTGATCTGATTGGTGCGGCACCTGAACAGCAGACCAATCACGGCCGTGCCACAAAGCGCAGCCCTACAAAAGTGCTGCCACTTTGTCAGACCTGGCAGCTGACTGTTGGTGGCAGCTTGCTTCTGTGGTGGAGTTTTCCACGATTTGCTAAAAGAACTGAGTACTGCTTTTTCAATTTTCTTACAAAGGTGTTTACACTCTGTCTGCCTTTCTGTGTGGGTGGGTATTTATATGTACTCCCAGTGGTATCTTCTGTCCAACAAGCTGCCTATACAACCCCAGGATCCAGCTGCTCCAGCACTTTGACCTGATTGGTGCGGCACCTGAACAGCGGACCAATCATGGGCGTGTTTTCCACGATTTGCTAAAAGACTGAGTACTTGTTTTGCCCTGTGTATTTTGAGGCTTTAATTTGAAAGCCCCTTTCTTGGTTAAACCTTTGACGTGCGGCCAGGTTGTAGATTTTGAATAGTGACTGAGCAAACTCTATTCTGACAATAAACTGCTTTACCCTTTTACCACCTGGGTTTTTGTGTTGCTTCCCCTTTCCCTTGTGAGCTGGGTTGTAAAACTACGACATACCTGCATTTTGTGAAAACTAGTCACCATTGGAAACCACTGTAACTGGTTTAAATTTTAGCTGACTGCAGCTTGAATTATTCAGCGAAATGCACCAATAATTGCCTATTAATGAGTTGGACAGGTTCGTACATTGCTGCTTGCAGGCTTCCTTCCTTTTACCCAAATTTGGATCTTATACTTTCAGTTACTTCCAAGAAGACTGTTAAAAACTGTGCATATTGTTGAATGAGTTTAAAAGTCTTGAGTGTCTGTATTTGTATTGATTTCAGTTAATACGAGTTTAGTCACTATCCACACTTGACACATTATGTTAATTAAAAGGATTTTTAATGAACATTTTCTTGTAAATGTAAATACATGGTTTATGCTATTAGAGCTGCTTGCCAATGATTGACTGTGTGTGCCTCTTTGTTGTTTCTCTTATCATACTCTACTGTGTGTTTTCACGTGTTCTGAAGGCTTTTACCTCAGTGTGTAAAGTATTGTCCCATTGTTTCTGATCCGCAGCAGCTGATTGGGCGTCGTTATCCAGTGAGAGTCGGCGTTCTTGGAATTCCTAAAGATGGTGTCGGGCAGCCAGATCAAGCCGACCATATTGCTGATTGAGCAAAAGACAAAAGAGAGACAAGGAAAAAGAAGCAGAAGGTAAGAAATGATTTCTGCTGAATTCCTTCTGATTTCTCTTGAACGCACAAGGCAGCTCCCAATAAGAGGATAATAAAACAGGAGGCGACATGGGGAAAACTAAGCACATCAATCAATTTGTTCCATTAATTACGAGGCTCTTCCTGAGAGACAGCGGAATATTGTTCTCAAATGAGATATTCACAGTATGGAAATGTCGAAACACAATAGTTGCTACAGTGGAAAGTATGAAAGACTCACAGCTGTGTCTTGGACATTTAAAACACACAACATGCTTTATATCAATATATAGGCTCTGAAACTACAGCTGACAGGAAGTGGACATAAGGCTATTTATACATTTTCAGTACATCCTGGTAATTCCAGTATACCTGTTGAGGGTTAGAGTCGGCATGCTGCTGCTGCTGTTGTACCGCAGCCGGGTGTCCACCCAGGTCTGGGCGAAGATAATATCGATCTGGTACTCCTGAGGAGAGAAAAGCAGAGTCAATATAGTGATCTGACAACCTTTTATTTAAAGCAGCATAGAGGAAGAAAGAGGTGTGCTGGATGGAGTGTGTGTGTGTGTGTGTGTGTGTGTGTGTGTGTGTGTGTGTGTGTGTGTGTGTGTGTGTGTGNGTGTGTGTGTGTGTGTGTGTGTGTGTGTGTGTGTGTGTGTGTGTGTGTGTGTGTGGCGAGCAGCTTCTGGTCCTTCTGGAGGAGCTGATAATGTGTTTGTTTGAACACAAATGTGTCCACATCAAAGAAAATACTAAAGCGGCGCAGCACTCGGCGGAAACACTTAAATACGCATTATGCTTTTGATATGGAAATTAAATTACACCATCTCGCAATATGTTTACTTCAGCACATTTTCTTCTCACCTCAGCAATGACCCACGCTTCTAATTGTGAGAAGTTCTCAGCACCTCTGATTCAGGAAACTTGAACCACAATGTCCTTACTTAGCAGGTAGAATGAGCTAAAGTCGACATCGCTATAAGAACCTGTTTGTGTCTAGTGTTGAAATGTCTTTTTTTCCTTTTTCTTCTCATATGTTAAATCCTTGAAAATGTGGATTTAAATACACTTTATTCCCCGCAGTGTCAAAGTTTAGTACTTAATCTACCAACCTCGGCAGATGGTGAATAAAGCAATAAGACGCACCTGAATGCTGTGAGAGGAGGCTTTGTGTGTGTGCAGGTTTGCTGGTTACACTGAGGTTGATTAGTAAGTTATTAATGCAACCACCCATCTTGAAGCTGTGGCACAAATCTTACATCGACCATGACTGTGATGAGTCTGCATGTCTCTCAAGAGAACTCCAAATAACCTCTAAATATAACCTGGCAAAATATAGCTGACAAAGATTGTCATCCATTGATCTGACTGTCTTTGTGCCTTAATAGCAATAATAGCTTCTCTCTTGTATTTGGATAGATGTGGCTTCTGGTGACAGCGCGGCGACACAGCTGTCTTCACTCGCCCAGATCTTAGCACATGCACTTCAAATAGCACGCTGCTCATGCTGTTTTATAAAAATCTCACGGTTAACATGCAAGTACTGTGGCGGCAGTTGCATCTCAAATCTACTCAGTCACATCATTGATAACCTCAATACAATCAAACTCTATTTAAACCTGTAAAACAACTAATGTGCCACACAGATTTAAATCTTGTATTGAAGTATATAAAATATTGCAGGATACCGTATGATCAATCTAAACCCATTTTAATACCCTTAATTTTTTTTTGTATCTTTTTTTTTCTTCTCTTTATTAATTTTTGTTATATATTTTCTTATTTATTACTTATTTATCTAACTACTGATTGACATGTTTAATTCAAAGATATATATATATTTTTGCATTAGGAAAAAAAGAAAAAACTAAGCATGTACCTGTTGTATGTAGAATGTATGATTATTACGCACAATATAAAGAAATTTAAAAAAAAAATGAAATGACACTGATGAGAGCAAAAAAACAAACAAACCCTTAATTCAGACAGTTGTGAAACGTGACAAGCTATTCACGAGCTCAGAAGCTGAAGACCTCCAACATGGCCGGCAGAAGGTCAGCGCATCAGCTGGAAGTCCTCTGCAGAATGTAAACAAGGCACACTGATACTTCCATGATAAGGTCAGACAGTGAGAAGTCTTCTGAAGCCATTCACAAGTCCTTCATGTAGGAAAAGAAAATAAAGCCGTTGCAGAGACTCGGGGTGATCCTGTTTGGAGTAAAGCTGATCTAGGTTTAAGGGAAGTGGGAGTGGGCAATTATAGGAGGATTTTCTCCAGAGGACAGACTTTCATTTAGAAACTTTTGTCATATTTGTCTGGAGCAAAAGTTTGTAAGGTGACCCAATAAAAGATTTGTGTCTGTGCACACATTTTTAAAAGAAAGTGCAGTACACAAGCTCACCCTAACACATCACCATTTTGTACAGCGTCACTCACTTTATGGCTTCTCTGACCTTTTCCAAAACAAGACGAGACGTGACCTTCCTGATACATCTGTCACCAGAATCCCCACCGCGTGACCCTCTGGAGAATAATGTCAAGCTGACGCGCCAATAATTCAGACAAGCAAAGTGTTACATGTTACGCCTGGTGCAGATGAACTCGATGCCCAAATGGGATTTTCTGCTTCCATGAGGTCCTTCTGGGGACTACACCTACGAGACAAGGCACTGAAGCAGGTCCATTATTCATGCGCATTATGCAAAACAATGAAGCCGAGCGTCGGGAGATATCGGACTGAAATTAACTACGGAGGCTTGCATTATTCCCCTGGGGATCAATTTCAAAGTCAGAAAACGAGGGTGTTAAGGAGGGAGTCCATTACTCATGGCTACTGACAAGAAACAATGAAGCAGAGACCTTTAGGTGAGATAATCAAGGGTGACTTGTGTTGTGGATTCTCTGCTGGGAAAAATCCAACAGAAAAAAAGTCAAAGACCGGGAGTTTCAACTTCATTATTTAGGGCATAAATATTTTATTTTAGGTCTTAAAATATTCAGAATGTGATAAACTATTTCCCTCCTGTCCCTGACTAAGTTACACACAGCAGGCGATAGGTACAGGAAGTGCGAGGAAACCCTCGGATGATCAAAAATTTATCATCTCTCGTGTGTGTTGCGAGTCATTATCAGGGGGAAAAGGTGAAGGGTGGAGGGTGGAAAACTTCATTTCCCATAAACAGCCTGTTATGTGCATCCTCTTAAAATATATTTTGCCCCATCAAATGAGAACAAACTAAAAGTAGTTTTCCTTCACACACTGGATATCAGCAAACTTTCTTGCTCTTACAAATGTGAGTATAAATCAACAAATTTGGCCCTGCTGTCGTCGCAAATGCAAATACCACCCAGAATCTGATAATGTGAAATCCATTATTAAAGCCGAAGGATGTTGACAGCAAAGCAGCGTCTGACTGAAATTAATTAGCCCGGCTTGAACAGCGTCGGGACAAATAGAGTCCTCCTTCTCAGGCCTCATCATTTTTGCATGGAGGAAGATCGCTCCTTCGCCAATTACAGGCGTCTCCCAGCCACGTTTTCCACATCATGTTTCCCACGAGGGCAGATATAGGCTACTATCTTTAAAAGTGCGTGTTTAGCGGGAGCTTGATGGAGAAATGTTGTTCTCGCCTGACAGCTTCAGACTGCAAACTTTGGATGAAAAAGTTTCGACGCTTTCAAATCAGTGATTACAATGAGTCATCCCTTGTTTACCTCTGATTCCTCCATTCATTACCTGATGTGGGGTCAGGTGATTAACAGATGAAAATTACGGTAACACTTTATTTGACGCCTATCTCTATAACGCATTACAAATGTATTTATAATGCGTTATAATCGATCCGATATAATCGATATAATAGATCCTGCTTGCCCCTCATTTCTACTTAAAGCTTGCATCTAAATCAGTTGCTACAGGCAGAACAAACCCCGATTTCAGAGCAAGCTGTAAGTGGCAGAGTTGCATTATGGGTAATGTTTGCATCAGGCTTTGACAAGACGGAAAGACATTTTTTTTTAAAAATCTCTGGTTCTGAACGTTCATGTCCCCCACGAGACACTTTACGATCTATGTTCCATAAAATCTGAAGGAAAGAAATAAACTATAGTATTTATTATATTTACTTGAGAGATTATGCACAAGTACAGTTTTCTTCCTGTGTTGACTGAAAATGCCAAATAATGTCCTGGTTTAACTCGTCCCAGTGAAGACCATTAAAGGATCTTTGCTCCTGTTTATATTGCCGAGTTCCCTTCCTAACATGAGTCAAATCAATTATTGGTAACACTTTATTTGACGCCTATCTCTATAACGCATTACAAATGTATTTATAATGCGTTATAATGACATTATAGCACTGTATAACTATAGTTATAAACACTCATAAAGGATCATAATACTTTATAGCAATAATCATAACACACTATAAAGCATTTTATCATCACTTATAAGGTCAGGTATTATAATACATTATAACTGTTGGCAACTCACTGACAATTCCCACATAGATGATGCATTATACATATATTTATGATATGCTTATAAACGTATATAACTATCATTATAAACACTCATAAATCATCATAAGGCTTTATAAAAATGAGCATAACACATTATAGAGCATTTTATAATGACTTATAAGGTCAAGTATTATAATGCTTCATGATTGCTGGTGCTAGACGTCAAATAAAGTGTTACCAAAATTACATAAAAAAAAATGAAACAGTCTAAAAGAAAGAAAGCACTGTAAAAGTTTAATATGAAGTTTTTTCATGTGTAACTATATATGCAAGTATACTTGTACTACTTAAGGATTCATATATAGTAGTTTTATTGCACTGATTAATATTTTACAGATAAAACATGGGATCATCTTGATAAATATATAGCACATTGTCTTATGGCTGCATTGGGGGATAAGATTCTAAGTGTTAGCAAAGCCCTCAATAAGTTCACACAGTTTATTCAAAAAGTGAATTTATACTGTAAACCATTCTTCTCAACACAAAGCTCAGCGATGTCATGATGGCTTCCTCCATCACTCAACGACACAAACTTTTGTCCCCTGAGTGAGATTTTGGTGTGACCAGGCCTTTAAGCTCAGCACTTCCTGCAAAGATGTTTCACATTAAAAGCAGGTCAAAGGTGACGCCCATCACCAGATGAGAATGTCAGTATTGGAGAAAATTACATTAGATATCTGTAAGATCTGCTCATGTCAACTATAGCATCAGTGCTAATTATCCAATTGTAAATTGCATAATAAAATAAAATTTTAGCCTGAGCTCTTCCACCTCTGATATTATGCCCTCCTCTCTTATGCCGATTTTCTTAATGAACTCACCAAAAAAGTTCATCCTGCCATGAATATTTCACCATTACAACTCATAATGGACTCACTGCTGATCAAGTAGAATCCAGTGAGATCTAAGATACTGTCTTGCACTTTATTATCTGATGCTTTTTGCGCTGAAAGGATCTCAGACCTAAGCACAGATCACTGACTAATGTATTTCTTCAGGCAAAACCGATGCCGCATAGTTGGTATAAATATTTATAAGTGAAATATTTATATCTGCCAGACCTTGGGAAATTGGTCGCTGGACTACATTTTCAATCCCTCAAGAGGAAGGAAAAGATAAACATTGAGAGTGTTTGATTTCTCCGAGTCATATGTCCATTTCTGTGCTGCTTCTTGTAGTACTTCATCCATCCTGAACGATATTTCAGCTCTCTTAGACCCCTCACGTCCACGCCGCTACTCCCCCCCTCAACACATAAACACATTCACCCAGAATGCAATGCTGTTGCTTTGTCCTAAAGGCAGCCTCCCAGTGATGCTCCTTGTGCGTGACAGGCAGAAATAACGGTAAACACAACCATTCAACCAGCGCTTTGGGGCGGTGATGAACTTCTGTCACATGTGTAATAAACAAAACTGTGCGCCACCTACGGATATGAGTGGCATTTTAAAGATTGCTTTGGAGTGTGTGTGTGTGTGTGGAGCTAATTTCATAAACATGCTTTTGTCTTGTTCATCCCTAAGAATCAAATAAAAAAGACCTTTGAAAGAAACAAAAGGAAATGATTTGCATAGCCGCCCGCTTGCTTGAAGTCTGTGAGGAGGGAAAGCAAATGAAAAATGAGAAACTGTCAGCTGTGCTTCACTGGGCATCTGGCTCGAGGCGCAATCAACACCTGTGTTTCTTTGTCTAACTCTAACTATGATGTACTTTAGCTTGTACTTGTATCACAGGTGTGCATTTATCTGCCAGTGTTGCTGCGACTAATGGCAGAGCAGGAGTAGTTAGAAATAGATATTTGCATATGGACAAGCTGCTTTGATGGAGTTAGATAGACTGAGATATGGGGGATATCACTTGATGATCTGGCAACCCTCAGACTCTATTACACATAATCAGCTCCTGTGCTGGATCAGTGAAATGAATGAATGGTGGTGAATTTGAAGTACTTGAAATGATTCAACAATAATTTCATCAGCTGATTTCATATTAAAATCTGATCTGATCATTTGTACTGTAAACTTCATCCCTGCAGGCGAAAATAGGTGTAAATAACAATTCAGCTGTGAACAATTGCAATATTTAATCCAAACCTACATAGTAAAACTAAAGCAGGATTTTTAAGTCCTTCACTTTCAGGCACAACATGCACCTTGTCTTGTTTATCTCACCGTGCCCTTAAACACATCTTCATCCCTCAAGTGTTTTTTTAGTGTCTTTGAACAGGTGATCTTTTTTTTTTCTCCAGGCTTTAGGAATAGCCCATCAAACGCAACCGCTCATAATTTATTTAAGTTTCACTTCAAACGCCAAATTTCTGTATGCATTGATTGTGAAGGGGGGGGAAACAAGCTGAGGAGGAGAATGCAAAAAGAAACAAGAGATGGAATCTAACAAAGCCATGAGGGGCAATGATGAGAATCGAAAGATGAGGAGAGACGAAGAAAGAAAATCTGGGAGCCACTGTGGCGCCGGTTAATCAATATCGACTGACTCTCAAAATCATATTCAAGCAAGTCACCAATCAGATTGAATCAAGCCAGTTAGGCTTACGTAACATTGCTGGTACCTTCCATACTGATGATTGATACGAACCTCCAACACTCAGCTGCACCTGTTTTCATTTCCATCCTTGGCGATGCTTTGCTTTGTTGCACTTCTTCATCTGTCCTGTTCTGTGCATCCCCAGAGAGGTTTCTATTGCTTTCACAGCTCACCCCAGCTTGGGGAGTATTCTCAAGAGTATACTGACTCCATGACTGTATCAGCAAGCAAGAACGTCAATAGGCTAGTCTGCAAAACCCTGACTTTTTTTCTCACTAACAGTTGGGTGGGGTTAGAGTTAATAAAGAAGTAAATATCAGCCTTATTCCTTATACGGAAATTTAAGGTTAAGAATCGTCCAATCCGAGTGTAATCCCCACGAAAGGGCTACCCCGTCAAACATATGTCAGCATTTACACAATAAAGGCTCCTATAGGCTCTCATGTCTCCACCCCCACCACCACCACCACCCCTGTCACTTTCAGGTAAAAATCATGATGGCAATCTCGCGCCGGCAACATTTCCATATCACTTCAAACGTGGCACAAATGGAAAGCGAGCGCTGTGGGATGAACCTGAGAGAGAGAGAGAGAGAGAGAGAGAGAGAGAGATGTGCATCCTGTGCTGCCTTCTAAGATCACTGTAAAAATATTATCTCAATCATCAACTCTCACACCCAGATTTAATGAAATAGACACGCCGCAAAAGAGCCAATTCCAAGAACTACCACAGTAATAATCCAGCACTCCCTCTGTTTCTTCTCAGTTTTCACTCTGACTGCATGGCTAAAACGAATGTCCTGAATTCTTTACACACAGCTTGAGCGTTGAAAATGAATTGGTGGATGCAAGAATGCATCCGCTGTGTCGCTCATGCTCACAACAGCCATGAATTAAGGCAAACAAAGACGTCACTTTAACCGATAGACGAAACTAGTATTTATGTCTGAAAAGAGGCTTTGACTTATTTACTTCTCCATGTTATTACAAAAACTAGAAAGAGAGAAAAAAAAGTTTAAATTTTAAAACATATTATTATGTATAAGCACAAAAAGTAATCGGTGGCTCCGTCCGACTGCCCTCAGCTTTCAACAGGTGTCACCCTTTTCCAAAAGGTCACACATGACAGTTATGTAAGTAAAAATCATTTTTAATTTTATTACTCTGTCGCCAGGCCGCAGAGGTTCTTCATCCCGGCCTGGAGAATGTGATTAAGGACAGTGAATGCCATTTCATTTTTCTGAATTAACTCACGAGGCCGTCTTAGCGCCGTCTTGGTCGACCTTCCCTTGCCGCAATCAGATAACCTTTTCTTATCTTTTTTTTTTTTTTTCAGTCTCACTCTCCCAGCACCTAAATGAGTCACATCACTGAAGGTCAAGCGCGGAAAAAAGGTACGAAAAAACACAAACTGGCCCACACACACACACACACTCTCACCTGCATGTCACGACTACATTAAAAGGCACTCTAATGTGACGTTTGACATCTGGAAAAAGCAGAGAATTATCTGACACACAAGAGTTGGATTTCTCAGGCCGAGCACTTATTTTCCTCTGAATCATATTGACGACATGTTCAGCACTGCTCAGACTGCTGTCACCTTCAATGCTGGTAAATCCTGGCAACGCAATGGCAGCCAATGCCTTTTGTGCAAAACCAATATTTACACTTGAAGATTACATATTAATATCAAAATCTTATAAACGAGTTCTTTATTTCCCTGACGTTAGATCCCAAAATATTGCAGAGCCAAATAACTGAAGGACACTCGCAGGGACTGTATTCAATGAACAAGTGAGCTCCGAGTGCATCGTATTATAGTTCTTGTTGGTGTGGAGTGCCATCAAAGAAATACATCGACCATCTGGAAACTCGAGATGTGTTTTGTGTCCTGCATTGATTTCCCCTCTCAGTGATGTTAAAATGATGTTGAGGCGGACTGGCTGTGCTTTGTGTGCTTTGTGGAGCTTGTTCAGCTTCAGCTTGTTCCCTACTGCTGTTTCTCACTTGGCATGTACCCTCTATTGAATCAGAGTATATATATATATGCATAAACACATGGTATCAAGTGGTCAGGGTCACACAGTATACTCTGCATGAACATACTGATGAATGTTATTCCAACTGTTTTAGCTCATGAGGGAAATATCTCTTTAGCTGTTAAATGTGTTCACACACTCTTTGTCTGTTTGTGTAGAGCAAGTTATGTAATAATTATTAACTTTATTCGTAAAGCTTTATATAAAAAAAAACATAAAATAAAAGGCAGCATAAAATGTCACCAGATAAATGAATTAATTAAAAATAAAAACCGCTGCAACATCAGCTAAGAAAAGCCACATGATAAAAGTGAGTTTTAAGATGTAAAAGATACTGAGTTCACTCTGAGATCCTCAGGAGTTCCACAGATGATGGATCAGGACAGTCACTTTGGTCACAATCGTGATTTTGGAACCATTAGTAAAGGCCAGCCAGAGGATCACAGTTAACAAATCACAGATACCAGCAGGAGTCAGGCTGTTCAAAACTTAAAATCAATTCTAAAGATCCGTTCTCTTAGTACGTCTGTGCCTGCTGGTCCCAGAATAAAGTGCATTGCAATAGTCAAGATAGTGTGCAGCATTCTCATGAGAGCGAGCTGAGACAGTAAAGGTGCAGACCGTAAAACCAAAACAGACAGCAGAAAGATGCTAAAACGCTCAGTAGAGCTGGAGGAAACAGCTCCTGTGTGCAATGGGCTTAAACTTGTTTCGTTTTAACTTCTAATCTGCAGTTTTGACTACATGCAATATTGTACAATGTTTGCCTTTAACTTCTATGTTTGGCTTATGGAGGTCATATTATCAACACCCGTAACAACAGGAGTGTAAAAAAATATCTGTACCCTGGAATCAAAGGGATTCTTTAACACCAAAATAGATTATCAACAGAGGAAAAAAGGAAAAATGAGCAGCCAATATCGAACAGAAATGAAAGGACAAGCAGAGGGAGAGAAACACACAAACATGTAAGAGTCTCTTCTGAAAAGGTTCGGAGCCTTTGATATATATCCCCTGCATGTGTGTGTGTGTGCAGTAGATTTATAAAGATTCTTCGCTGCAGCCTCGGACTCGCAGGCCCGACAACGCCACCGGTGAATCTGTGCGTTTCTGTTTGTGTACCTTTTAAGTGAGTGTCCCCGCCTCAAAAATAGCTTCATCTGTCTTTTTCAGAGTGGAAGTTCGGGAAGTCTTTCAATCTCTGCGGACTCAATTATTCAGTGAGTCCGTCCCCTGTTGCTGTTGTAGCGAGGGCGCGCGCTCTCATTCATTCTGCTGAGGTTTAAGTGCATGTACAGGTTGAGCCGGTTCGTCGGGGAGCCCAAATTACAGGGGATGAATAAAACAAGACTAAACATGAGAATCCCTGAGTCAAGGGTCCAGCATGTGGCCTAGTTATTTTTTCCTCTTCCTGTTCACTCCCATTCATAGTTACACCCCGTGGTTTGCAGGGATAGCCATGTTTTTCAAATGTATTACTGTTTGCATGCATTTAGAGGTTTGGGGATTTCAAACTTTTATGCAAAAACAGAGACATTTAGAGGAAGTTCAAACTTAGTGAAGCTTGTTTTATGATCACGTCACTTTGCACTGATACATATTCTTTATTAAGAAAATCACCAACAGCAAACAAACTTCATTTTGCAGCACGATGAAGAAAAGAGTCCACAGCAGATCTGCTTTGAGCTAAACATTAGTTAAGGGCTCACAATAAACATTTTAATCAAATTTCCAAAACAAAACTTGCAGAATAAAATACTAATGAATGCATGATTCTATCCACTGCTGTTATGTGATATTAGGAATCAGAGATAAACAGTTGTTGGTAGTTCTCCAGTTTGGTGCCATTAAACCATTACAGCAAAACGCTGTAATTAAAAGCAGCAGCAAACCTCAAATCAATGTGGAAAACATGATGGTATTTATGTTAGCTTCATGTATTAATGTGAGGTTACGATCTGACGTTTTCATCTGACCTTATTTTTTTGTCTCTCCAATGGAGCAGAAACGTGACACGCTTCCTGTACGTCAACATTAATTCTTAGTCAGGTGTGTACATACAAACAGATGATGACATGCTGTTGCAGGGCAGATGTTTTTTTTTTCCTGTTAATCACCTTCAGCCACATCAATAGCTGAAGCTGATGGGAATCTCAGGCTTTTGCTCATAAACCAAAAGAAAAATTGACCCAATAATGAAAAGAGAAGGGATCAAAAAAGCTATTAGGATTCATCCTGAGTGGGACACGAACACATATGGCTATCCACCCAACTGCTGTTGACCCACTTCACATAAAACCACAGATGTTAGCATCATGGTGGAGGTAGAAAGTCAGTATGAGTCATCCTCTGGGGACCATGACCATGTACCAAAATACTGCGTTTGATCAAATAGAAATTTCACTCCAAACCAAAGTGATGGACCAATCGACAGAGTGACATTGCCATCCTTAGCATATGCTGCTAACATGGCGGCAAAAAAAGCCTAATTTTACAGCATCATTAAGGAAAAAAGAAACAAAAAACCCCCAAAAAAACCAACCATTTCCCATGCTGCTGTTGACCCCGTCCACCACGATGACAACAAAACAGACTCAAAAATAATTACAGTGTTGATTGCTCTCTCACCATTTGGAGAAAAAAAAAGGCACCTGACGATTGCGCAAATTGAAAGGACGGCCACGCTGCATCGCCGTGACCCGCTTCATGTTTCGGGTCAGTAATAACGTCTTTGAAATGTGCACGCTGACTAATATATGTAGGATCTGTGTGCCAAGAAGACTGAGGGCTTCGCCGGATTGATGGCGCGCCAATGAGAATAACAGTCTGTCCTCTCCGTCTCTGAGTCACCGTCGCTCTTTTTGTTTCTTTTAATTACAAAATGATGAATGTGTCCATTGTCGATACGTCTGGGACTCAAGTGTCGCCTGATTTGTCGAGCTTGTCTCCAGAAGGGACGACCTTGATTTCTGACTGAATATGAAAACGAGGTGTGTCTTTATCGGACCTCCACCAATGGCACAAAAAAATAAAAGAAAAAAGAGAAAATCAATCAATCAATGATCTCAATAAGCAATCAGAGACGAGGGGAAAGAAGCAGAAAAAAGCATGTGAACTTGAGTGAATTTATCAGTCCAAAAGCACATTCACACAAATGCACCCAGACAGAGTTTGCATGTACAGACTGCTTCTTTGTCTCAGAGTACAGAAAGACAAAAACACACACACTGTACAGACACACACAGGCGCTTTGAAATACCGCATCTGTCAAACAAGAGCGTTTTCTCTTGGCCCGGGCTCGACGTCTCTTCGAGGATTATTCATGTAAACACATTTGTCTGGACTAATGTAGATGGCTGTCTGTAGTGGATGGATCAATCCCTTTACACTCAGCAGAGACGAATGCAGACTGACACGACAGGGCAGAGACAAAGACGAATGATTTAATGGACTCAGAAATGAGGTATGGACGATATTTGGGTGAAGCAGAATCCTATATTTTTGTAGTATTTTTAAGAAACATGGCAGAGTGGAAATTGATCTGAAATGAGGAAAACAACATGATTCATCAAGAGGCTCTTGCGGCTTCTGGAATTTTTGTGTTTCAGCAACATCGACCGCTGTTTTTTTTTTTTTTTTTTTTTTGAGTGCGTTTTTCCGTGACACTTTTCCCTTTTGTCTGAGTTGGAAAATGCTGGTGAAAGTGCAACCTCCCAGGAACTCAGCAGTGAAAGACCTGCTGCACGGCTGACTGATGTGGCTTTTTGTTTGGGGGCTCGGCACGACCGATTTTAATGCTTTTAAAAGTGGCCGCCTTTGTGTGTTGCACTTTCATGGCCGATGTGAAATCTGGACATGTTTGTCGACAGAGATGTTGGTAGCTGTGGGCAACAGTAGACGTACTTGTTAGCTTCGGCGAATGTTTGTGTTGGTCAGATTTAATCCATCAATCGAACACAAACTACTAAAGTAAACACAACTCTGCCACTATGCATCTGCAGCTGTTC
This sequence comes from Centropyge bicolor, assembly GCA_037975185.1. NCBI lineage: Eukaryota > Metazoa > Chordata > Actinopteri > Pomacanthidae > Centropyge > Centropyge bicolor. The sequence continues at coordinate 1,808,305 of JBBMOC010000073.1, forward strand.
TATATTTCAACTAGTGGAAGTCGGCAATCCTATACTCACATTCAGCAGGAAGAAAAGGCCATTGATTTCAACCTTCTGCTCATCCCACATCTCCCTCTCATCCTCACAACTTCTTGGATCTGTGTGTCATTTCTTGCTGCCTTCACTTGCACACCGACATCTGAGCGTCACTCTTGTAACTTTCCAACCAGCCGTAACTTTTCCTATAGCTACTGTATTTTTTAATTACATTTCCCAAAGACACTTTTTTGGGTGCTGCCATCCACCTCTGTATATCCACCCCTAGTTGGTGACTTTGATTCTGTGACACTATAAAAGCTTCAAAGTCTTCCATTGGTTTCCATTATTATTCATTTAAATACATTCCATCACATCATTAAAACTATAGGATGCATTGAAAACAATATAACCTATTGAACTACATGGTGCTAAACTGCATCATTTTTGTTTCCTCCTTGCATTCAGATGAGCTTTTTCTCATGTGTGTCCATGCACACTGCCTGCTATTTACCAACAGGGTCTTCATGTACTTCATGAACTGTGGCCTTCAACAGCCAGTAATTCACCTCTGAGATGACGCCACATCTTTACATTGTTATATTTGCCGCTGGAGTGAATTAAATGAAGCATTGACGTGGGTTCTAAATAAGATGACTAATCAAGCCTTGAGTCATTTCCACTACATATATTGGTTTATACATAGCTACAGCACGTTTTTACAGTGAACTTGATAAAAAAAAAGCTAAGATGTGACGTAACTGTCACACGGCCACAAAAAGCGTCCCAACACTTGCACGTAGGTGAAAATGATCTGCTGTGACACTTCAGCCAGATGTGAGCGGGGAAGAGTCTGCACTGATGCTTGAAGGAAGTGTTTCTGTGGCCGATGGCAAAGAAGTGATGTCCAGTGGCTCTAGTGCAGCTAACACTGCCTGTTCCAGTTCAGCCCTGTCCCTTAGAAATGACCTTCATTTCCAGATCATTTGTAATAGCAGCTACATTTTGTGGGAATTTTTTTTGACTCAACATAATGAGAAATGCATTGATAATGTTGTTATGGTTGCGTCTGGGCAACTCAGCATTTAAAAGTTTAAAGGATAAGTCCAATGTTCTTTATTTTGTTCTCTATTTTTGATGTCAACAAATGCCATGAAAAGACCACAAATTAACAATGTGTTAGACTTTCCCTCTTTCAAGCTTCCCTACCTCAGTCGATGGCATTTAACTCTAAGTCGACTGGTTTCTATTAATTGGCTACTGTGGAGTAAAAATCTTTACAAATAATTTATGAATAAATAAAATAATAAAAACTTTCCTAAAACACCTGTAGTTCTTAACAAATGTTGCACTAACAGGAGTAAATTGTTGCCGGGGACTATTTCCATCTGTGGATTAATACACATTTGATGCTCTGGTGAGTGCTTAAAAACTCAGTCCCACAGTGTGTGTGGGACTGAATCAAAATTAACTAAAGTGCGTGCGTTCATGGTAACGAAGGAACAGTTCATCAGCGTGACTCACTGTTGTGCTTTTAATAGTTTATGGACATCAGTTGAGCTCTATAGCACAGAGGAATAAGCATAATATAGCAGGCTTTGGATAGACAGAATATACTTGTTAGAGGCATCGATTAGATCTTGTATTTTCATGGGATTTGTTGACAATAAGAAGAGAATATTGCTGGATTCTTCCTTTAAGGTTAGGAAGGATCATCAGACAGTGCAGCAGACATAAATTGCCTTGCTGATATACCCTGAAAGGCCAAAGCATCAAACCCATCAGGGCTGTAGCTGCCATTAAGTGCATTCCCAACCACCTGTTTTTATGAGCAGATGAGCAATGAGGGGACCAACTATCCTCAGATGAACACATGGAACAGACATAGATGCCATATTTTCATCATGTTTTCCACGTTGTTTTGTTAGTCTCGTTCCGCCCTGTTCTTGTGCAATGGTTTACCGACTGGTACCAACAACTGTTTATCTCATAACACAACTCTTAATATTCATACAACAATGGTGGATGGAATTAATTAATGCACTCATTTGCATTTTATTTGCAGATTTGACGCAGATTTGGTTAAAATTCACGTTACATTTGGGAGGAAACTTGACACAGAGGTCATGTGATCAGCATGGATTTCAAAGGCCTGAACCACTTCTATATAGAATAAAGCAAAAATGATAAGTCAGTTGACAGTTTTGAGAATCAATTAATCATTTTATTCCAGCTTCTTCAGTGTGAGGTACTGCTGCTTTTCTCTGTTTTATGCAATTGTGAACTGAGCATCGGTTTCATCAACAGCTCAAAACTTGAAAAGTGTTTCTCCACTTCTCACTAGACTAAAAGGCTGATTCCTTAAGTAATCGATAGATCGATCAAAAGCTGCAACAGAAGAAATTACTCATGATACTGTTTAAGGCTGATACTGACATTTCAGTGACATATTCTCAATTTCTTCAATTTTAGAAAACCATTATTCCTCCTCCAGCTTTATATTGGCAGCAGTCATACTCCTTAGGCTTGATCATGTGCCACCATTTAATTCCTCAGGAGGGTTTAGTATCAATGGAGAATCATGGCTTTCACTTGGATTCATGTAATCAGTGTATTTCATGGAGCAGGTGGTCTCAATTTCTACGCCTGGTTGGTATACCAGCAGGCTCGAGACGCCGCCCACTCCCTGGCTGGAGCGTGGAAGGTGGCGTCCACGTCAAAGTGTGTCCATCTTTGTCCGTCAACTCACCGGCTGCGTTATCTGACTCTCCCAGCGCCGGCTATAAATGCCCGGCACTTTCGCTTGACTTTAATGCTGCTAATGCTGTTTAATCACTCAACCATTCATCACAGTATGTCCTAAATTACTACCAGCTTCATTTGGCATTGCATCATCCCAGCCAGCGCCCATTACAGCAAATGAGGAAAGATAATGTGTTTTGTTCAAGTGCGGATGAGAAGCTTCCTGGAGTTTGGTCGCAGACGACACTGAAAACAGTCGCCGTGTGTGTGTGTGTGTGTGTGATCAATACGGATCATGCATCTAATAGACCCGAGGGGTTTGACCTGGTTTTTCATGTGGAAGTTACACAGGGATACACACCCATGAAGTTCAGAGGGAGCAGGCTAAATGGAGGCCAAGTGATGGATTGCACTCAAGCAAGAGGAAGAGTGTAGTACAGTGTGAATGTATTGCTTCGGAAAAAAGGAAGAAAAAAAGAAAAAAGCATGCAAGAAAACACTGAAGAAATCAGTTGTTTTCTCTGTGACATTGTAACAGTTCCACCGAGAAATGGATAAAAGGGGAAGAAACACAGAGGCGGACAGAGAGAGAGAGAGATAAAAGAGTAGTGACTCTGCACTAATTCCAGTCCAGTCAGCCCCCGGGGGCGGCCGGGGATTCACATTCCACTGACCAGCATCCATCGGCCCTGACAGGGTGAAGCCAATCAGCACTTACACAGGAGGAAAATCACTGAAATGTCACAGTGGGACCCTGCTCTGTACTGAAACAAAGTTTGGGCCTCCCACAGCGAGCCGAGACCAGCCGTGCCTCACTGACCTACTGCAGGCTGTAGGAGTGTTTAATTCACAACTATATCACTCCTGATCCCATGCATGTATATGTGTGTGTGTGTGTGTGGCTGTCCTATATTTTAGAAGCTCTCAAATTTAGCTTAAAAAGCGACAAAGCAACAATGTTATCACAAACGAGGATTCGCAAATGTATCATGGTGAGATTTTCTCACTTAAAACAAATGCTAGAATAAACATCATTTGCATAGCTGGTTGCAGTCATAAATAGAAACAAGGACATCCTGAAACAGCTCGACTCCGCCAGCAGTTTAGAAATGGGGATTCTTTGAAAATTAAGGATGCGTTTTATCCCAGCGCATGTAATTTCAAGAGTTATTTCCATAAGTACACCTACTTTTCTGTACTTGTAATTCGTGCATCTGCCGGGCCTTGTTTTAATTCAGTGGAGCAGGAAACTTAGAAATGAGAAAAAAGGCTTTCTTGATGCTGAGATGGAGAAAATGTTGTCAACCTGAAGCAGTCTGACAAACTCATTGAGTAGAGTAAAATCCATCTCTAAAGCAGATTTGTTGAAAAAAAAACTTCAAATCAAGTTTATTAATTAAAAAATAATAATCTAAAAAAATGGTGATTATAAATTTGTTTCCTTTTTGATGTTGATGAAAATATCGCCCGTTCTTTTTGAGGTTGTTCTTCAACTTCATTGTGTGTCCTTGACCCAGCACCACACACAGTGACACTTTAATTATAACCCAGCTTTGTCGAACTGTCAGTTCTGATCGGCCTGGAAAAGCTAACCTTAGCTCTGCTCAGAGTTCACGTTTAGCCATGGTCCATTTCGATGATTTCTCTCCAAATCAGCTCGTTTCTACCAGAAAGCTGTTGCTCACTGGTGCAGGCAGCCCCTTTATTTTCGATGTAAGCTTCACAGTTCAGTTTCTAATAAAAGCATTTTATCTGTTTTATCCGTCGCGGCGATTGATGTCTTTTGTCAGTGGCCATATATTAAGCAGAATCCTGCAGGAAGGAAGTCATCTTGGTAAAATAAGCCTCTGTTTACTTGCTGAATCAACCTGCAGAAGCTTCATTTGGGGTTATGACCAATTTGCTGCACATTATCCTTTTATTGTGTAAATCACAACATACAGGAAGTGGAGGCAGTTAAAGAAACACGTGATCCAATGTAGAGCAATACAACAGATCATGTCAAAGTATTTATAATCCTTAAGATTTATCCTTATAATCCTTAAGATTTATATGCAATCAAATTCAAATTATTTAGCTAATAGAGAGGCCTTGGTACTAGAAATGCATTTGTATAGCTCCTATACACAAATGCCATGTCCTATTCACAGATATACTTCGAGTAATTACTTCTCTGTATAGTAGTCTTTTGTTGTGGCGAGGTCTGCCATTCCTGTGCTGATTCAAGTTGCCTTCAGATGCACAAAGCATTTACAGGAAATTATTAGAAGGTGATTCATTGTAATTTCATCTCATTGATTGTAGACGCACTGTTTACTCTTCACTTTCTTTACATTAGCAATTGTTTAACTGATGAAACACATGTCGGCTTTTAAAGACTGTATTTGTCACTGCTGTTTGTTTTGTGTTTTCGCATCCTGGAGTCATACTGCGGCCGCTGATGGCTTCATGGAAAAGGACAATAATGGAGCAGCTCCTTCATTGTTTGGCTGCACTGTAAAAACACATACAGTTGCTCTTCTGTTGTTTTTCTCACAAAGCTCAACAAGTGTTTCCTGCCTCCACATTTCTATAAGGTAAAACCCACAGGTAATAAGATAATTCTTTATTGATCCGCCAGAGGGGAAATTCGAGGTTGCCACGGTAACCACTGTTGTCGTCGAAAAATCCCGACTGAAACATGAAGAATCACAACTTTTAGTGTCGAACTGTGACTGTGGTCGATATATTTAGTTTGGTCATTTGGACTACAAAGTTCACCGCTTTTCCCAAAGTGACTGTGCATTTCCTGTTCAAAGTCCAGAGCACAAAAACAACCGCATCCCAAATTGAATTTACCCAGTTGCACTTTGAGAGGAATCCTAAATGTCCTCTGCTAAATGACTACGTAGTAATGCACCGGCAGAAATAAACAGGGTTAATGTGGGACAGCTGTGTACGCTTTAAAATGTATTCCAAACCTTTATCTGAATAACATGACGAACAGGCTTGCTTTCTTATCTGCCAGCAGATATTAACTTGCATCATTTGCACAAAAAAAGAATGATTGCCAAATAACAGCAATAATGAAATTAAAGGGCAAAAACAGACCCAGCATTGCACGTAATGCACAGGAGTGACATTTAGTGCAGCACACTGGTCCATGCAGTAATTTAATATTCTTTTAATTTAATTCTGAATGAGCAGCTGTAGTCTTGAATAATATAAGTTGCAGGGTAGTGCTGACAGTTAAAAAAAAAAAAGGCCAAATTGCTTTTATTATCAGGAGATATGTAATGTTGCAGGACAGCAGTCACAGCTCAACATCTGGTGATCTGGTCTGAGATAAGACACTACTATTATTATCACATCTAGCTCATTCGATTTTTTTTTTTTTTGCAAAGAAATACACTTCTGATGCTTTGAGAAAGGATTTTCAAGCAGAAAAATTAATATCACATTTGAGCGTATTGACGGCAGCCGAACGAGCCCTTTGCATTATACATAATGAAAGGCTGCACCCATTTAGTCTGCCACACTTCATTCAAGGCCAAACAACAGACTGCTTCTCCTTCCAGTGGTCGGATTGTAGCTATTTTCTCATTATAGCTCATCAAGCTTTCGGTTTCAGCATTTTATATGTTTTACGGCATCTGATCAGGCCTTCCGTAATGAAATATGCATCGATCCATGTCCTGGTGTTTCTCCAAAACCGTTTTTCCTTCCAGTCAAACTCAGTTGTGGGAATTACCGCGCTGGCACAAAAAGTTACTAAATAAAGCTGAAAAGCTGAAACACTTTGTTATGCCGGAGACTGAGAGGAGGTCTTCTCCTCTCCGCTGAGACGCTGCTGTCTGACTCGATAGCAGAGAGCTTTCGTAGCAGAATTTCTATGACTTCTTCTGGCTTTTTAAAACTCTTTTGCTTAATCTGAGCTGAGCGTCCGCACCTGTCTTTCCTGGCTTCAGAACCAGCTGTGGTTGGCCCATGTGAGTAATGGCGGCGTTCATGTATGATGGTGCTAATGTCGGACAACTGACGAATTTGCATGTGTGAGTGAGTGGCGAGAGAAAGGGAGAGAGCTTTAACTCACCATATCGATGGATGACACAGGCCCGATGCTGTTGACATATATGCCCACGTCGATGACTGTTGGTTTCACTGCAAGAGCCAGAAGGGAGAAGAGCACATATTGTAGGTGGGATACGTGCAAGATTATACAGTGATTCTATTCTGTTTGTCATTTGTCAGCGTTCTCATCCTGCGGTTACGTGTGCCTGAACCTGCACATGTGTCCCTGGCCCGAAATCAATTCAATAATCATGTTTAAAAACGACGCTTGACATCATTCAGCGTCGCCTCGACACATAACACAAGCCTGTTTGTTTTCTGATGAAGGCACCCATCCATCCTGAGAGGAAAGGTTCGGTTTTGTCATAAAAAGCTCCGCCGTGCTTCCTGGAGCCGTTACTGTGTTACCATGACAATTAATAGCATTTCCAGTCAGTATGTAGGATCTTGGCTAGTTTTTGCTTGGCAACAACATTCGCTTTGGTTCAAGGAAGCAAAAATTGGAGCATCAGAAATGTGGATATGCTGAGTCTTTGTTTGTTTCATTACAGTAAAACAGAAAAAGAGGCTTTTTCTCTCTACATCATCTACATGTCTAAAAACACACCCACACAGGCACAAACACACACTCAAACCTTCCTCTATAGATTAAGTTTTATAACTAGATTCAGCCTCAAACTTATCCCATTTCCTTACAATAAGTACTTAAGCACACCATATCTATTTCCTTGCCCTTGACTCATCCTTCCATCCCTCATCCATTCATCAACTCCTACCCCTTCACCCCCATCTCTCATCTATCCCTCCAATGTTATCATGACTGAATATATATATATGTTAAACAGTTGAATCCATATCTTCTTTGGCGTGGGCTTTGTTAGTAAAATGGTAATGTCGGTCTAATTAGTTTTACCTCAAGTGATGTCACAAGAGAAAGAGAGAGAAAGATCATGCTTGCCCCTCATTTCTACTTACAGCCAGCATCTAAATCAGTTGCTACAGGCAGAACAAACCCCGATTTCAGAGCAAACTGTAAGTGGCAGAGTTGCATTATGGGTAATGTTTGCATCAGGCTTTGACAAGACAGAAAGAAATTTTTAAAAAGATCTCTGGTTCTGAACATTCATGTCCCCCACGAGACACTTTACAATCTGTGTTCCATAAAATCTGAAGGAAAGAAATATAGTATTTATTATATTTACTTGAGAGATTATGCACAAGTACAGTTTTCTTCCTGTGTTGACTGAAAATGCCAAATAATGTCCTGGTTTAACTTGTCCCAGTGAAGACCATTAAAGGATCTTTGCTCCTGTTTATATTGGCGAGTTCCCTTCCTAACATGAGTCAAATCAATTATTGGTAACACTTTATTTGACGCCTATCTCTATAACGCATTATAAATGTATTTATAATGCGTTATAATGACATTATAGCACTGTATAACTATAGTTATAAACACTCATAAATGATCATAATGCTTCATAGCAATAATCATAACACACTATAAAGCATTTTAGCATCACTTATAAGGTCAGGTATTATAATACATTATAACTGTTGGCAACTCACTGACAATTCCCACATAGATAATGCATTATACATATATTCATGATATGCTTATAAACGTGTATAACTATCATTATAAACACTCATAAATCATCATAAGGCTTTATAACAATGAGCATGACACATTATAGAGCATTTTATAATGGCTCATAAGGTCAAGTATTCTAATACTTCATGATTGCTGGTCCCTTGCTAACTGAGTACCTGAGCAGTTTCATCACTTTACTTGAAGCGCCCAATGACCATTAAAAGTAACTTATAATCACATTATAATGCATTATACCAGTGATTATAATGCATCATAAAGAGTTGTAATATATGACAACTATGATAATTATAATACCCTTTGATCCTTGCAACAAAGATCAGTTATAATGCGTTATAGAGATAGGCGTCAAATAAAGTGTTACCATATTATTATTTTAAGTATCATTTTAAGAAAGACCTGACCAAAACACTAAAATACCAAACAAGGCTTTAATCCGTTTCATGACATCATTGGATCCATCGAAACAAGCTTGAAAATATTTCCCATGCACCATTTCTCTCACACTCCTTACACCACAGGGCGCTGTAGCCTAAGTGCTCACTTCTGCTCGTAGACTATAGACACAAACTCTGCCTCATTCACAGACACAGATTTCCTCCCTTTGGAGCGGGGCCGAATAGGACAACTGCAGAGCCTCTTTCAGACAATCGCGTAAATGCAGGTTGAGCTGTAGCGGTTACAATACAGATTAGGAGGTTAAGAGCAGTGCATATGTGAGAGCACTGTGTGTTATTTTGCAGGATTGTGACCATGCAGATTGGACCTGTCTGGAATCCCCAGCGTTCTGCCAAGTTGTGTGTTGTCAAAAAAAAAAACTATTTTGGAAGTGGATTTTCTTTTAAGAATGCCAAAAATAATAACTCAAGGGTGTCTTGTATGCACACATAGGATATGTTACAAATCCACTCAGCACTTCTGTCAAGTCAAATCTTCCTTGAACTTCCTCTTTTATTTGCACTGTTTAATTATTACAGCTTTAACTGTGCTACACTGAAGCTTCGTCGCTTCCTTATTAGACGTCAGCACAGCCTCAATGTAGCGCAAGATCAGAGCCCAGAAATTTATCTTCACCTACACATGTTTGTACTCCTTCCTCCCCCCCTGAAGAAAAATGCCTTTGAGCAGCCCGCTTAACCCCGACCTCGCTCGGTCCGGCTGTCCGACAAGAAGGCTCTGTTGTTTTACAGAGCAGCTTCCAGGTACGAACGTCGGCGGCGGCGGAGCGAATATAAAGCAGGCTGATGCTGAGGAAGAACAAATACTCTGGAGCAAATCTTCCCAGCACAAGTAGAGGCTGATAAAAAAAGGTGAAAAGAGAGAAAGAAAACCTGCTTAAAGGTTTTAATTGGAATCCATTAGTGCTACTAGTTGGTTCTCTACAGTCAGCAGCGCTATCATTTAAGAGCACTAAACATATGGCACTTAGCATGTAATCCAATTAAAAAGCTACTTAATGAATTATCCTTTATGGTTCATTGGCACTGAAGACTTTTCTATACTGTTCAATTGTCACCGTCTTCACAGTCATGCAATTCCGTGTGCTGTGATGTTGATATGAAGAGCAGAATTAAAGTGCGCTGGTGTATTTATGTGTGCACATCTGCATGTAATGTCCCCGGGGACCCGCTGTGCCGGGCTAGTGATGCAATCAGTTTTGGTTAGCGAAAGGCCTGCTGGGAGGCGTTGATTCAATTCCAGCAGCATGTTCTGCTCCACCAACTGGACAATGAGGGACAACAATGCAGACGCGCTTCTGAAATTAGTCCACAGTTCAGCTTGTACTGTGCCGACAGATATCTTCCTTGTGATTTTCAGTCGCAACCAAGCCTCCGATTTCAAACAGTACAATGCTGATAATATGAGGCGTCAATACTGAAGACTGCTGGTGGTCGCAGACTGTTTTCCTCTCTTCAAATAGGAATTTACTGTGTATTATCTGTATATTTTAGCCACATTAGCAAAGTAGCCCAATGGATGCAATGTCAGTCATTTTGTCAACCACTTTGGTCCAGACTGAAATATCTTAATAACTATTGGATTTGATGGCCGTGGCCATCAGAGGATGAATCACAAGAACTTTTGTGATCTACTGACTTTTCATCTAGCACTACCAGCAGATCCATTTACTCTATATATCTCAACATGAGCACACATTTTTGTGACTGACTTTGGTGATTCCCTGACTTTTCCTTCAGCACCACCATGAGGCTGTTTTTTGGTGTAATGTCTTGACAATAATTGGAAGTATGTCCATGGCAATTGGACATCTGTTAAAATGAGTTGTGATGACTTTGGTGATAACTTTTCTTCTTGCACCATCACTGGGTCACTGTTTTAATTTGATGTCAAAGAATGCCATTAGTTTTGTGGGTATTTGCCAAATACCCACAAAACTAATGACATTCCCATCAGCCTCAGCTGTACTTTGTATAATCAGTTCCTGGTCGTTGATATTGGTCAAGGGGAGGGCATAGACAGAGACCTGTTGTTGGGGTGCTATACCAATCCTCTCATTAATCAATGGCAGTCAATAATGCAGCAACAAAAGTTTGATCCCTCACTGGCTTCCCATACACAAACACCACCAGCTCATCTGAGCTTATGTTCTGCTTTTAATCATTTTCAAGTCGCCACAGGTTTTCCTGTTGTCATCTCTAACCTTCTTTTGAGCTCTGTCTGGCATTTTTACTGGGCATCAAGCCCGAGTTCAGGCTCACAATCAAATCTTTATTGTCCATTTTGGGGAAATCTGGCATTGAAGGCACAGAGGACAATAGATAATCACAATGTACAAATTATAAAGGAATAAATAAGATGCAGTCATTGTTCATTCAGGGTGAGCTGGACCGTATCCTAGCATGCACTGGGAAACCCCAGGACACGCCGCCAGTCCCTCAACATCAGACAAAGACAGAGGGAGGTAAACAATATTCACACGATTTGGCAGTGCAGACCAACTCATCTGCACGTCTTTGGATTGTGGGGCGGAAACACCTGGAGGAAACCCAGGTGACAGCGAGAACCACCGTCCCCCCCTGTGAGGCCCATTTACAGTAGAATTGGAAGATCATGCACAGAACAGAAAGCTGATACAGCTTAGCAGGTCTGCAGCATTTGGAAACTGGGACAACCTGAAGGGAATTGTCCTTAATTTACACCACAGTGCGTAATCAAGGTAGGCGATGACACTGAATCTCCACAAAACCAGTTTTACACAGACATTAGTCAGCTTTGTCTGCTGAGTAACAGTAATTAGTATTTTTTCAGTGCGACAGAGGAGGACTTAACTATAATGCATTGTTTCCAGCCTCCTTTCAATTTTTGATTTTTTCCTCCTGAGTCTTTGAATGACCCCAAACGTCACAAAAGCTGAGCCGACCTGACGTGTGTCCAAATAACACGCGGCACATTCACGTGGGATGGTGCATAAGTAATGATGACGCTGCGGTAAAAGAGAATATTAAGGACATATTTTCCCTTCCTCTGTACTGTTTGAGAACTTACTTTGCTCCCTTTCATCTCTCAAAGAGGGAAAAATTAAAAGAAACCAACCTCTGATCAATATGGGAAAACAACGTAACTACCTATCTGTCTGTCAACCAACCCAATTTTCCACTTCTAATGGAGAAACCAGGATCCGCAGAGGCCTGATGAATCCCTCTTCCTCCTCTTCGTGTTGCTCATCCTCCGCCTCCTCCTCGTCTTGCTTTTCAGAAAAGCATGACAGGCCCCATCTGTATTACCACATTACCCTGTGGGCCCCTCGATTAAGAAGAAAGGGCTTTTATGCCTGCTTGGCCTGGCTGGCATGACAAATGCATTACGCATTGTCGGCCCCGGAAAACAGGCGCGAGCACGTATGCGGACATACATATCCCAGCTGACCGTTCAACTCCCATATGTTCGGCGTCCAAGGAGCGCTGCGCTGGGAGAACTGCGGGCCTCGACGGCCTGTCAGATGCTATCCCGAGGGTTAGCCTCACATCGTCGGTCTCACTTTCAAAATAAATGTGCTGTGAAATAATTAATCTGTTAACTAAAAGTCATCTGCAGTGCATCTACAGCCTTCTAGCTGTTTTCCTCAGGTGAGTCCATCAGAAAAACACTGTTTGACAAAGACGCAGTATTTGAAATATTTGTGAACTGCATTGTCCTACAAAACAAAAATGCACTTATTATATAGTTAATTAAATGAAAATCTGACTTTTCTCTGAGCTTCGAAACAAATAATTTCTGTGAATACATGATTTAAACAGCAGTAAAACCAAACTGCAATAACTACAAACAGGATACACAGAGTCTCATTTAATTCATTCAAGATTGACCTACTATTTCAAAGTAAATTGATTTAAATAACACATTGTATTGTCAGTTTTCTCAGCTGCTCAATCTTAAGCCTTTTCTTGATTGCACCTTAGTGTCACAGCTCTGCCAGCCAAGGCCTCTGTTTTTGCATTAGTCAGCCTTAGTTTTTGTTCTGTCACATTCTGCCTGTCATCTTTTTGTTCAGGCCTGATCATTCTCTGACATATCATAATTCTGTCTTAGTTCCTGTTTGGCCTTAGTATCAGTTAAGTTCTGTCTTAGTTTCAGTCTGTTATAGTTCTGTCAGTTATGGTCCTGTTCATATTATAATTCTATCAATTCTCTCGGTCTCATCCGAGTCGTAGTCTTGTCGCCACTCCCACCTCATCCTGTCACCTGTGTTCCCAGCCAATCACCATCAGGACTCTATATAAGCCATGCATTTCATTTTTGCCTTTGCAGGATTGTTTGTTCTCCTTGTTCCTTCATGGAAAAGCCGAGCCCAGTGTCTGCAGCCCTTTCAGGCATTATGTGGCTTCTATGACAAAGCTTTTGGCATTAAATGAAGACATTATGACCTTTCTATCTGTTACACAGTTTGCTGGCCAGCCTGCAAAGTTTTTACCAGCTTCACTGCTTCTGTAGCTCTAATTCATAAAATTATACTGTAAAGAATCATTTCTATGAAAAATTGAAACTTCTTTCTATGCTTGGAAAAAATATTTCTGCACATGCTGATGTATTTATTTCACGTTGTCAGATCACGTCGTTTCCTGTTAATAGTTCATTTGGCTCATTCCAGTGGAACAAATACAGTCTGCACAGCTACAGCCTCTGCCCACTTATCCTGTTAAGTAACAGTCATGGGTCACATAGTTCAAGTCACTTATAGATCCACAAGAGTGTCATCCGCACACGCTGTAATCCATCAGTCCATACTCGGCTGCGCTGCTTCAGCCCATGTCATTCAAAGGAATCACACGTCGTATCATGCGTGACTTCTCCGTTCCCTCGTCAGTATGTGTAAAAGCCCCGCAGCTCATGTTGCCTTTGTAATGGGTTTGCATGGAAAAGTGTATGAGTGGTGAGCATACAGTCTCTGTCACTACAGCTTTACATCACTGGAAAGATGTAAACCACAAACTGGGGGGTTATAAATTCAGTTCGGACGATTTCATTAGCATGAATGTTTCAACAATGAAAACATCAAAATATATAAATTATACACAGTATGTAATGTATATCATACGCGTGTCTTTGTGTGTGTTTAGATGAAGGTTTGTGTTCCTATTGGGGACCTTTTGCAGCATAAATGCTGTGTGTGTGTGCAGCAAGATATACCCTGTCTCCTTCTCCTAGGAGTAAGTTTGAGGCGTCATTAAGCTTTTTGAGATCTGAAATCACACAGTCAAACTTGTTAATTTTCCTTGTTTCATTGAATGTTTTACATTGCATTCATATTCTGTTTCCTTGTGGTTGCCATGATTGTCTGTGTCTTCCTCTTTCGGTTGCCATTTTGTGGTCTCTGAGCCTGGTTAGGATCCGTCTCTGATTCCCATCTCTGACAGTAGGGAGAAATTCTGCCAATTCATAATCTCTTTTTAGGGCCAGATAACATCTTCTAATCTACTTTGGCTTTTTCTTCTTTCCAATGTTCCAAATAGTTTTTTGTGTATTGTGTTAAAATTTGGTATTTGAAAAGTGGTGTGAAACTGGAGGCACATCACGCCAAGTAAGGATTTTTCAGGGAGCAATGTGTAGTCTCTTGGCCAAGATACAGATATGAATGTATGATTCTTTACTCACTTCTTACACAGTGACCATCATAATACACAGTGTAGTCTGAACCTTGCATAACTCCCAGCAAATAACAAATTTCCCAAAATGTTGAACTAGTCCTTTAGATAATGGTGCAATCACTGAGTAGAAATCATTGTGGAAATCATTGTTGGTTTAAGAAGGTTGACAGGAACCAATAGGAGCTGTTAGTACTGCAGCATGGACCTGATCCCACACTGGCTTCCCACCAGTTGTCGTTTGATTGGCCTGTGCTGGATGCAGCTCTGCTCCTATACTTCTGTGTTCGATTGTGTTGCCGCTTCATGCCTGTAGTCATCAGTTAGTGTTGTAATTCACGGCTAGATTCATCACAACAGAACTCATGTAAATAAGAGCTGACAACAGGAATATTTGTGTCAGCCCTCTGGTGTCAGCCCCCTAGTGGTAATCGCAAGTAGGCCATGAAGCCCCTTTTTTGCAGGCTCCAAAAACTCCCCTTTGGCATTACAGACTGATTGAAGCTTGTCAACACAAGCTCGGCAGCGAGTCGACTGATGTTGCTTTCCTTTTCTCTTCAAAGTCTTTAAAAGGTAGATTGCAGAATACGACACAATAAAGTCAAGAGGACAAAAGCTGACCTTAAAATTGTTATCTCTGATGTGAGCATTCAAGTTAAATATATTCAAATAGCAACAATGTCTCAATTAATTCTAATATGAATGAGGCATTAAAAAACAACACACAATACCAAAGCTGAATTATAATAAATGTCATATGCAGTGAGTTGGGGGGGGGGGGGGGGGGGTTACACAGTGGTTCCTAATCTTTATGTATGTGACTGCACCAGCTCCACTTGGGAAGAATCCTCTCTCTCTCTGCTTGTCTTGGTGCCCGCACCATGCATTGGCAGGACAACAAATTTCCCGGACACACGAGCGCACACAAACAAATTGTTGATTAGTAAAAAATGTCAAAACTGTCGAGGAGCGCCAGGAAAAAAAAAAAAAACAGATAAAGGACTTGACTAATAAGAAGCTCTGTAAACAAACTTAATAAAATCGATCCAATGAATTTGTCAGATGATTGATTTACTTAACATTTGAGCAAAATGTCACCTTGGCTCACTGCAAGTTTTTTCCTCTTCACACCAGGTTAGGGTGAAGAGGCTGGATTAAAACCACCAGACAATTAAACAGAGATAGAACAAACAGG
The DNA here is from genome assembly GCA_037975185.1 of Centropyge bicolor. Classification (NCBI taxonomy): domain Eukaryota; kingdom Metazoa; phylum Chordata; class Actinopteri; family Pomacanthidae; genus Centropyge; species Centropyge bicolor. The sequence goes on from JBBMOC010000073.1 coordinate 1,824,005, forward strand.
GTGGTGGACACATCCCTAGTTTTCATATCTCAATCCAAACTGAGCATTTGTAGATTTGCAGTTAAAGAAATCTGGATACTTTTCTATTTAATATTTGTTAGCATTGTTACGGACAGCCAAGATAAAAACTTAGATGAACAAGACACAACACAAATATCTATATTTTGATTTATCATCAACTAGTAAAACTCCTGTTCATACTGTACAAATAGCAATCACCTGGATTACTTTCATACTGAAGAAAAAGTCTTAATCTGATGATTATGAGCCAATACACTAAGTAATAAGGAGCATCTGTTTTATGATTTTCTGAATTAAATTATGTTGTGTGTGTAGATTTCACCGATGTATAACGCTGAGAAAAAATGGTCCCTTATTTTATTATATCATGTGACCTAATATATTACTATTTACTGGATGCTCATCTACCATCCATTCACATCCCTACAAAATGATGCCTCCCATCATTTTTATGACCCAGTGCAACTCAGATGATCTATATCATCAAGAAAATAAAAACATTATGGTAGAACAATAAATACAAGTATAAAGAGTACTGACGTTCCCCTCCATCATTTTTAGTCTAATGACACTTTACCACACAGACTTCTGTGCTTCATCCCAATGGGGTTTAGCTCCACCAATGAAACTGTTTCTGCCCCCAAGAAGTGTTTAAATAACTAAAACTGCATTCTGCAAGTGGGGGGACAGAAGCCATCTGGTTCTCCCGAGCAGGAAGAAGCAAAAGGCTAAAAATTATTTGCAAATGCTATTTGACCCACATCTGCACATCTCGGCAATAACCCACTCCAAGGACAAGCTGCAGCGAGCCATCTGCACCGCTGAGAGCGACGTCAGCTGCAGTGGCCCAGCTACTGGGAAACTGTAGTCCTTCATACGCAGGTGATGTTTACTGCTGAACTCTTCCGCCCAGAAAAGTGGCAGCCTATCATTTGACAGCCTTGCCACTGGCAGATACTACAGGACCAGCAGTGGAGTCAGAGCAGCTAATTATAATTCTTATGAAGATGTCTACCATGATGTATATTTATGAAAACACATGGGATGTGACTGCTGCCTAATTTGATTAATTTGATGCTACAAAGAGAAACCAGGAGACGTCTTCATAGAGAGGCCTTATTGTCAGTGCCTGTTACAACCCAGCTCGCGGGGGAAAGGGGAAGCAGCATAAAACCCAGGAGAGTAAAGGGTAAAGTCGTTTATTATAACTTAAATTTTGGAATAGAGTTTAACAAATCAAACAAATCAAGGAAGAGGGCCGATGGGTGCTGTTTAAATCAACAGAACATAACAAAAGGAGGACTCTCTAAGAGCTACTAATTTTCTTATTTAATCCAAAATAACTGCACTTGGTCACACGGCCGTGATTGGTCCGCTGTTTAGGAGCCGCACCAATCAGGTCAAAGGGCTGGAGCAGCTGGAGCCTGGGTTTGTGTAGGCAGCTTGGCAGACAGGAGATACCACTCAGAGTACATATAAATACACACACAGAGAAAGGCAGACATGGTAGTGGCCGTAACAGTGCCTAAACCTGTACAGTAACTCATTGATTGAAGCGTCATAACACTTTTATGAAGCTACAGTCATTTTTTATGAATCAAGCGTGCACACATAGCTTGACAAATCATTACATAATCCAATTCATAATTAAATAGTTTCGATGTATGCTTTCGGTTTCCCTCTCCTACAGTCAAGCCCACTAATCTATCAGTCTATTTCTTGGATACCTGACAGCACAAAACCCCCTGTAAAACTGCAATTTACACTTTACACTTATACTTACACTTTGTGAATTTCCCCACTGTAGGAGAATAAAGGTTTATCTCATATAATTCAGGGTAGAGCTAAGTGGGTTAAGGTGTTTATATGAAGCTTTACTGGTGCTAGTTGGCAGACTTTGCTACATCTGGACAGAGACAAACTAGCTGTTTATCCATGTATCCAGTCTTTGGGCTAAGCTAAGCAGGAACACAAGGTTAATGCAGACACCAAAGGGAGAGTTAGTAGAGTTCAATAATATGTTTCACACAAAAAGGTACAAGGTACAGGTGAGGCAGGCAAGGGTCAAAACCAAATGAGGTAGTCCAAGCAAATCTAACTGAGAGCAGGCAAGAATGTGAAGTCCAAAACAGACAAAGTCCAGGGCAAAAATCCAAATTCTTGACACAAGGTACAATGATGATCTGGCCCAGAGTGAAGGGAACACACACACACACTAAAGACACGAGGAGGGGAGGGTCACAGGTGAAACCAATCAGATATCCTAAAGACAGTAAGTAACACCTAATCATCAATCACCTAATCAGCATAACATAACAGGAAATAACTAAACTACAACCTAAAATCATGGCAGTAAATTGTGGCCCCAGCAGCCAAACTATGAGCTGATACTCAAAAGCTGTGGGAAGATTGAGACGATAATTCTTCATAGGTTCATCAGTACAAGCGAACCCTGTCACATGGCCACACAGTTTTTTTTTTACAGACAATTGATACACCCCTGTTATAAAAATATATGTGTAATAGCCACTTAAAGTTGAAGCAAAGCAGCCGCACATTCGCTCTTCTCTGATTTCTTCACAGGCAGCAAAACAGGCAAAACTGTTGCTGTACGTGCTGTGTGTGGGTCCACTTGAATGAATTTAAAGCAGGGCATCGCCGACGCGCGTTTGCTCAGCAAATCTCCCTCGTACAAACAAATATTATTTAAATGAGGGAGTGCGGCTTCGCTGGGTGACCCTGCGCTGTGTGCTCTGTTCGATCGAGCAAACATGTCATCGAAGGACGAGCCTGGCTCATTGTATTGGACTGGGATAAAAGACGACATGAGGTGTGCAGAGGATTTGGTCAAAACTCATATATTTTCCTCATGTTTGCCTAAAATACTCATGTCTTAATGAAAAGACTTTCCCACCAGACAGATATTGACCGTCTGTGTAGGTGCGTGTACAATGCTTGTGTATTTGTGTTTTGTGCGCGTAGGTGTGTGGGGGGGGACTGAGCCGGAATATACTGTACTGTACCAGATTGTATTCAGCTTCTCTGAATCCAATATAATAGATCTGGGAAGGGAAGGTATTTCTCTTCCCTCTGAGGTTTAATGAGAACCAGGCAAAGGGAAAGGTCTCACTGCTTATGAATCGCCACCAGGCAATCACACAGCTAACGCCAAGCAATAACTCAAAATGTAGGAGGGGGGTGGGGGAGGTGGGGGGCTTGTTACACACAAACACACACATTTATGTACGCAATGAGGGAGGCGTTTTATAAATCATCTCTCAGTTCAGTTTCTAATATTTAAAGAATAACTGCAACAAGCTCTTGTAGCTGCTTTCCCTGGCAAATGAGTAGCATATGATCCATTTATTGTATCAATTACTTTTTTAATTGAGTAAATTGAAAGTGAATGTGACCCACAAGCTATTACGTGGGCACATTAAAATCAACTTTGTTCACACGCTGTTGAAGCTGCAAATGGATGCAAATGTGAAGCATTGTGGCCCTGGCTTAGGCTCCTCCCTGGATACTGTGTTGACATTGTGACAGGATATATCTATTATAATGGTAATAGGCGTCGGACGTCTGCTACGACAGAGGTTGAAAGCTATAATCTCTTTGATGTGGGAAAACACAGAATGTTAGGTTATTCTTAGGCAGTAGATTGACAGAAGAGTCAAGTCCTCTGTGACCAGCACTGCAAGTTTTCCCACAGTCAACTTTGTCACTCTAAGCAAGGATGTAAAAATCAGACACACCCGTCACAGCTGGAGATTCTGGAGAATTAATTAGACTTTGTGTCCATCAGGTAAACAATGAATTATGCATTAGTTTGCGCCCCTGGTGAAATCACAACAATTGGAGGCTGATACTATACAAGTTAATGTGGAGGATGAGATTTTAGCAGTTTCACAAAAGATGATCTGTCCTCAGCGAAATTGGGTTTCATGTTAATACCCCTGTTTGTCTGATTGCATGAGGTGAGCTCAAATTTTACGGACGATATAAAACACGTTAAAAAAAGGGAAAGTAATAGTAGTAAATGGAAAATAATTTAATTGTATGTCTTTTACAACTAAATGCAAAGTATATTAGTTTTCATGAGGAGGTGAAAGATAGAAAAAGACTCATTGTCAGTGTCAAAATTGAAGCAATCAACTGCCCAATCAGAGCTTTGGGACATAACCATTGGCCTTTCACATTAAAACCTGTGAGGTAGCCGGCAGCAGGACATTTAGTCACACACTATTTATCTTATCTTTTTCGGTTGTTGGTGATGGATGTTACACAAATAACTAGCTTCAAGCTCTTTGGCTGAGGGTCACTGGTTAAACTGCACCTTCCGACAGAATCACAATCAGAATCCACAGCATAATGAAATCTAACACATCTCATCACTCGTCTCTCTGTGCTATGAAAAAGACAATAATTGAATACGTAATATTTCACTGTATTTCATTGTTGATGAGTTTTTATGTAGGCAGTCTAAAGCTTCCATGAAATCAATCAAAACTATATATGAGACATGAGACACACACACAAAATATCAAAATGGTGCCTTTGATTTGTTCTCTACAGCAGCTCCACTAAATGTCTATCCACCCCACCGCCCGCCATCGCCGGCTAACCACCGGTGCTTCGGCTGTAGCGGAGTGGACATGGGAGGCACAGATGGAAATCGATTAAATGGTTAGAGCTCACAGGGATGGGAAATGTGTCAGCCATGATCCAGACCCAGCTTGGTGTTATTACCACCTAATGCACTTCACTTTGGTATCAGAGGCGCTTTAAAGCTCTACACGATTGCTTGTGCCATTCCTTTGTGGTTTCTCATTAACTCGGGAACGCTGAAGGAATGAAAGCTCGGCAACCTCTCTTTGGAGATGAATTAACATTTTAAGAGAAGCTAAAATTCTGGTTAAAGTAGCTCCTTAGACACTGTGTGTTTATTAAACTGCAGTAGTTTGTAACATGTCTGTCAGGTAGCTTCACATTCTTAAGCATTAAGGTGGTAAAGAAGTTTAAAAAAAATGATCCTCATTAATTTGCTAATTGAGGCAGGAGGGTTTTCCAAAATATAATGAGATCATCTTATCTGTATAGTACAAGCTATGATGATCACAATGGCTGTCAACACGCAGGCAGACATCACGATGGCGGCATAATGTCCTGCATGCAGTGTAGCGTGCTGGCAGATGACACTACAAGACATGATATGGCTATCAACATGAAAAATGTATCCACCATTGAATGTGCAGCTTGTTGTCAAACGTGGAGCTCGGGCTCTGGTTGAGGGAGTCGGTGTCAGATGGCATTTGACTGGCTGAGAAGTGGGTTTGGTTGATGCTGTGTGAATGAATGTTGTGCATTTTTAAGTGCTGCTTGGTGGAGTGCAGTTCAGTTGTGGGACAGACAACAGTGGAAGAAGTTAATATTATCATTTTATATTTAAATGTGCTGAATTTCAAGCATTTGTATTTGGACAATTCTTAATTCCCAGGTTGTCAAATACCAATGTTTTGTCACGCCCCTCTGCAGCTCAGTCTGACAGAGGGAACTCAGGACCCACAATGTTGTAGTTTACATGTAGTTTCTGTTCTGTTTGTACTGCACTTGGGTTCTGTTGCACATACACTTTGCACTAATTTTGCACAGCCACTACTTTACTTATATAGTCAGTGATTTTTTTGTAGTTCTCTTTCCTGTAGCACTTGGTAATTTGCACTATATGGTGTTACATTTAATGTTGTTACACTGTTATTTAATGTGAAACATGCTGTGCTCAACTGTTGCTGCTTTAACCTAATAATTTAGTTTGGGGCAATATATCTATCTATTTATCTAAAGAGTCAAAAACTCTTTCACCCAGAAGAGAGTTCATGTCCAATTAGAAACCAAAAATCAAAGTTGACTCATTTTAACTTATGTGCCTGACTGAACTTATGTAGCTAAACAAGTAGTCTTGGTGCCTAAACCTTACCAAACTGCAGCAGTTTCACAATGTTATCCACGTGTTAGAAAGACTCAGAAAAGCTTTCTCTCTTTTGGCGTCTTATACAAATGTTAAATGGTACCTTGTGCATCTGTATGAGCTGCTGGGGAGCGTGAGCAAAAATGTGTTTAACGACCTGGGAATGAGAGCGGGCTGTATTGTTAAACCAGGGGAGCTCCACCCGTGGTAGGAGGTCAACGGAGTGGAGCAAAAGTAGAAGGCACAAGACTGACACCAGACCAGCCTGCAGGATGCAAAAAACCTACACTGGGCACTGATACACACTTGTTGCATTGTGTTGCCACCAAGTTTTCAACATGTCAACTGTTCTGCTGCTGAGTCTGAAACTGTTATATGAGGGACATTCTAAATCAGTGGAGTATCCTTAAGTTTCAATGCAAACAACCTGGAGCGTAAAACTAGAGAAAAACATTGTTAATCCTGAGACATTAAGCCTCTCCAACACACACACACACACACACAGCGGAAGAGACATTTGCATCATAGAGCTCGTGAAAGGTTACTCCATCCGCCAGCTTGTGTGTGTGTGTGGCGTCCGTTAACGCCTGCCGCGTCCACGTGCGTGCACCTTGAGTCTCCTCCTTCCCGCAGGTGACTGTCGGCTCTCCTAACCTGGCGCGGGCCGAGACGCGAGGAGGAGCGTTTGCCAGCATCTAAACTCCTCTTCATCTAATGAAATGTCACCGGACTTGAAATATTGAGGAGGCTCATCAGAGAATTGTCCTTTCAGCTGGTGAGGTGTCACCGCTGTGCCAAATGTCAGCTCTGTGAGGATCAAGGAGGAGGAGGGCCTGCCAGGACCGAGTCAGCCTCAAAGCCACCAAGATTTGAGCCACGGGGTGGAAAGAGCAACCATTTTACTGCGATGGACAGGCCTCCCTCTTAGCAGGAAGTCGTGAATCAACATTTAAAAGAGACAAACAAGCTGTCATTATCATAGAAAAAACTTGATTCAACAACATCACACTCTCTCTCTTTTGTGTCCTTTGGAATGAACAGACCTGGTAAAGCTGTGTGCACCTTAATATCCTCATATCAGATCTTAAGAGTATTTCACTTACATTGTTTTTTACTTGTCACTTTTCCTTCATAATGAGGAAAAAAATGTTTTCTATGTCCTTGTGGAAAATCATTTAAAATGCATTTCTGCAAAGAGCTCATAGTTCTTCCTCCTTGGTGGACAAAAAAAAACAAATCAGCTCAGATCAGCTGTTTTGATAATCGATTATCTGTCTTTCTTTCGAGCAACATTCGCTCATTACATCTTCTCAAATGTGTCCATTCATCGCCTTTCTTTGTCATGTATGACTGATCTCAGCTTCAGACTGCTTGAATACAACTCCTATTATATCATATTATAACTATTTATATCATAGACAAAACAATTGATTAGTTTAGAAAATAATCAGCAGATCACTTATTAATGAGTAAAGCAAAGAAACTTGCTCAACTCAGATTGAAAATGAGTGATCGAAATTGAAGCAGTATTGGCGTCTAGAAGCCAAGTGGGTCGGACATATGCAACATGGCTGGTGCAGCTCTGGTCCGTGACCTTTGTTGCCTCTTGTCTCCCCCTCTTTCCCTGCGTTTTCTGTCTGTTTCTCTCTCAGATAAAAGCAAAATGCCATTTTTAAAAAAGCAGGAAAGCAAAGAAAAAGCAGAGGCAGAGTTATAGTGTCTTTGAGTCGGGTCAAACTCCACAAATGCTGCACCTCAGTAGCAGTTTCTGTCGACCTCCTGGATGACTTGTTATGTCAATACACTTAGAAACATATGCAAGATATAATTAGTTTGTAAAAAGCCATAGCAACATATTTTACTATGTAACAGTCGCTGCTCTTGAGCCATAAATCGCTTTACATTCCAGACACACTCTCCCCATGAAATCTCCCAGCAGCATGATTAAAACCATGCTTAATTTAACTTCAGGGGTGGCTGCTGATTTGAGTGCGCCCCCTGGTTCAATTCCCACACTTTCCAACCTTTTCAATCAGTCGGAATGTAAAGCGGCATCTGTCTGGTCGACACACAAATATGTTTGATTTAAACGTCTGAATGTTATTTTAAAGTCTCCGTATAACTGATTTTGATCCAGCTGAGCGGTTGAGATGATGCCATGTTAATGAAATTCCAATTCATTAGCTGCATCTAATGATTTGAATGTGATGCAGTTAAAAGGCGTTTCAGTCGGAAAATGGATTCTAATTTGGACGTGTCTTTTCTAGGTTGTTGATCATTTTCAGGAATACAAACTAGAAAAGCGCAGTGAGTTTAAAGGGGGGGGGGGGGGGGGTCGCACCTTCTCCATCCCACAATCTTCTGATCTTTTAAAGAAGCAACGTGCGCTTCTGTTCATTAGCGAGGGGGCCCTTTTCAAATTCAAAACGTCCACCTGTGTTTTTTGGAGTTGACCACCTTTTCAAGCATACGCCCACCTTTAAAATCCACAGATCAAAGAGCATCAAAGTGGCAACTGATGGTGAAGTCACTTGAGGATGGAGGAATATGATTTCATGTGTAAATAGAACTAATGCAGTGTTGCTTTTTCCAGTCAGTCATAAAAAAAAAAAATCTATGAGGAGTTAGTTGAGTGCAAACACTAATGGTATGTCATGCTCACCCACAGCTCAAAGAAACACCATTAACAAAGGCTGAAAAGTATCTGAATTATGTTACATATCAACTGGGTTCGATTATATCTGAGTGTTTACGAGAACCCAGAAGAGACTAAAGCACATCTTACAAGAGTCTGGAGTCAGGATGCCAAACCTCCTGTAGAGGAATTTTGAAAGTTGACAACAAATACAAACACTTTATTCACTCGTGCATGAGTAAAACAAACACCTTGTAAAAGCTCTGATCGGTGATGGGAGCTCATATCGATGGGGTGGACCGACAAGGCGTGATATTAACTCCCTTAGGGAACAGAAAGAGGCCACCTGGATTTATAATTGCAGAAATGTGCTGCTCAGGGGGATGAATGAGGGTTTTAGCGTGACAGCTTTTTAATAAAAGAGAGCTTTATAGTTTTTGTACTTACTAAGTGGGTTTTCATATTCACTTCCTAAAACTCTCCTTATGTGAATTCGGCTGTACTCTGTGTTCTGTTTTATGGTTCAGAACATTTTGTTGTGTCCTTTCCGTTGTTTTGTGAATGACTCTCTTCCAGTTAGTTAGCAGCTGCCAAGTTCCTCTTCACATCTAGGTGTGCTTTTAGTCGACCGGCGGAATCGGCGTTAACACACTCTGTCTATCATTTCTTAACTGTAAAGCGTGCCTTTCATCCCAGGTATCGTCTTCCATCCGCTCCAATTCGTTTTCAGCCGAGGCGTCACATCAGTGTGAAATCGCAGCATCTGAGCGCAAGACAAACACGTTCCTTGTTATTTCTGGCACCGGGATACAAAAAAAGATTCCAAACTCAGTCGGAACTTTTTTCAGTAAATAATGTTAAGATGCCTCAAAATCTGATTTCATGCTTTAATAAAACAAAGAGACGTCTAAATCTTTTATCAAACAGGGAGGGGATGAGTTGACCAAATGTGACCTTAGTGAACGCATCTCATCCTCTCATGCTTCGACCAAGAGTGATTGAATCTGACATGACTTCTGAATTGGATCTATGGGATTTTAATATAGGATGTAAAGTGGGTCAAACTTTCACTCGGAGCCCAAAAAGCCTCGAATCTGGACCGCAAATACGGGACATGAATTATGTAGCAACATGCGGTAATTGATAGTAAGTGTGGGGGGGGTTTAAAGGGGAGATAATGGGAGGGTCATGGAGGAACGGAGGGAGGGCAGAAAAGAGAGTGATTGAGCGAGAGAGAAACAGATGGAGAGAGAGAGAGAGACAGGAAACAGCTGCGAACCAATGATGTCTGAGCAGCTTTGGTTTCTATTTCTGACACACACCTGGCTTTTATCTGAATCAAAGTCCTTCTCTTTATGACACACACACACACACACACACACACACGTTTAGATCATGCACATGACATTTGTGTGCAAAGCCACAAATCTTATTAATAAACAAAAGCAAATGAATAAATATAGATGGATAGAACTACAATCAGCTGCACACACACACACACACACACACCTCTCATTGAAATGCACACACACTTTTTCAATCCCACCCACAGACTTAATTGTGAGACGTATTCAGGGAGGCTGTAATGGTGGATAGCCTATGATTGCAGCGACCTGGTCAGTCGGCGTAGATCAATAGCGCGTTAGCTATGGACAATTACAGCCTTCGGTCGCCGTCACCTGCTGCGATCACACCACAGCAGCGGCTGGATTAGCTCGGCGGCCGTATTGAAAAGCTGTCAGGTTGACTGTATTTGCATGGGGGCTGACACTGAAGCCAAGCAGCTAATCAGAGTGAACAACAGCAGCTTGTTCAGGATTAAGAGAAACTTTTCCTTCCATCTGACAAGGTCCGGTTTTTCACTCTGGCAGTTGTTTCTTAAAAAGTCGAGGGATTTAAAAGGACAGTTTCTTAGTGGTAATCAGATGTTTGTCTCCGTATTCTGAGCCTGCTAAGCAGTAATTTCTCTTGAGATCAGCACTGTGGCTTCTTCTTCTTCCTTGGATATTCTGTTGATGGGGCTAATTTTCTTGTCTTTTCAGCCATTGTGTCTTATATCCACTTGCCAGTTCTTCTTTTGTTTCTAGCAAAAGAAAAAAAAAAAACCCTGCAGCTGGAAAGAGAGATATGAGAAGAAGATACTGTGACGCACAGCGACAGAGCCAATTCAGAAGCTTTTAGCGCCCTATTGCTGCAGTTTACGTCCTTCTCACAGAAGAACACAATAAATACAGGTAAATCATGGAGGTCCATAAATAAATAAATCTGCTTAGAGACCACAGAAAAAAAATACTACTTATAACTCCAGAACTGGCCTAAGAACATATCTAAGTTTTCTTCAGTATAGTTTTGTGTACGTTCATGAGTATAGTGTAAACAGGAAGTACTAATAGATGGAATGGACACTGTAGCTCCATAGAATAATAATAGATCTAAACCTGTGTTGTGTTATGATTCGGTCAAATAGGGTTTATCATAAAGGTGATAGGTGGAACGCCTTTGGTAACCTAGGAAATGGTTAGCCATACAATTTTGTTGTTACCAACAAATCACCAATATGATGTTTGTCTCTCAATCAACCTAACCCTTCCCCACCAAAACTTCCCCACCCTATCTGTGTCTCTCCGCCCCAAACCTCTTTCTTAGGCATAAATCTTTACAAGCAACTCACAGATATAGCATTTAATTTGCTTTAAAAAGGTTCAGTAATCTCCTCAGCTGGGCATTGTAGTTTTTAGTGAACTCAAACAGTAGTAAATACAGCATGTGTTGGGGGACTATTTTCAGCGGTGGATTAACACACAACTGGTGCTGATTGGTGTTTGTGAGAGTCAAAATAGTGTAGTGAAGGAACATGTCACCCAGTGCAACAGTGTGTTTCTTGGATAACAGTGGTGCTCTAAAGCACAGAAGAAGAAGATATATATACTCTAGATATAAACACAGTAATTGCTAGTAGCATTAATTCACTCTTCCCATGCGACTCTGGGTCACTCTGGGTAGCTACATGCCTTTCTTGAGATGATCGTCTGTGGGATAAATTCTCATCATCACAAGGACTTGAACTTTTCTTAAATGTGTTTTTTAATTTCTTGGATGACTGGTGTATTTTTAGCGCGCGGCTCAGACCTAACTTTAATCAAACTCCCTGGCTCCCAAACTCTAAATGTGCGTGGCTGCAGAGCCCAAAGCCCTCCACTTCAGCCCCACTTTGTCCTCGATTCCCTTAGCGAGCGCACGAAACCGAAACACTGACACACTCGCGAATGCACTCACGCGCACGTCTGCACGCACTACACGAGGATCACACACAGTGATCACGCCGTGAATCCAAAAGGAAAGTGACACAATAGGGACACAAAAGCATCTCATCTTCATCTGAGGCGAACTGCTTCTTATCGGCGAAGGTGAGGCTCAACACTTGTTCGGCTCGGGGGGAAATGTGGGTCGCTCTTTCACAAGTGGACCAGTCGACCACTTTATGTGAAGATTAGGCTCACTGCTGGCTTCACAAGACTGGAAGAGACAGCAGGAAAACAAACAGGGGAACTAAGATAATAACGCTGTTAGGTTGTCTCTTGGATTTCTGCTGTTCATTTTTTTGAGTTTGCTGCTGTGGAACTTTTGACTGTTTTCAAGAGTCCTAAGTCACATAAATCAGTCATTTAAGATAAAGACAAAAACCTTAATGAAGCCTTTCATTGCCAGAGTGAATGAATAAGCAATTAATCACATACAATGTATAGAAAGGGACGGTTGTAACAAAGATTACTGTGAACCACCTTTTGAAAATCTGACCAATCAGAAGTCTGAAAAAAGTTCTAAATGTAACTTTTACGTAAAGCAGTTTTATAGCCAAATGTGTTGTTTGGAATTTCCATATGTGCAGATTTCAAAGGTAAAAAACATGGTGACCTTATGCTAATATAAAATGTTCAAGGCAGAAAATCCAGCTCTTTAGCTACTGACAAACAAAGGTCTAGTAATTGCTACAAAATGTGCAGTTACACAAACACAGAAAAAAAAGATCATTTATATTCAAGCCTGAGGTCAAAGCTGAGGTCAAAGCAGAGATTTAGTGATATATTCACAATCCTACATTCATTTGTAGCTAATGCAAAACTTAAGATAAACCATCATTGGTCCCACAGTGGGGAAATTCACAATTGGTTTATCTTATCTTATCTTATCTTAAATAATTCCCAAAACTTAGCACCATTACATGAGTTTCATATTTTGCATACAAACATGACAGTAGTTTCGATCTCTTCATCTAACTCTTTATTTCGAATAGCATAATTTAGCAAGTATGGACTGTTTTGTCTGATCTTGAATATCTGCCTCATTGGAAAAACTTTAACTCGTACATGTAACGATTTTAGACAATATTTAGAAGGTTTAAGACAAATAAAAGGGATATAAAAGTATAACCAACTAGTTTGGCCAAAAGAGGTTGTTTTTACAAAAGAAGTGATTTTTACTGTGAGAGACAAATGCGCTGCTAAGCTGTAAATTAATGCCCAATTAATACAGAAATATGCTTAAAACAACACTATGTGCTCTGGTTCCACAGCCAGCAGCGTATAAACAAGCCCAACTACAGAGGAGAAGTTGCTCATATTTTAAAAAGATGTGAACGGAAAAGCATTGTTTGATACTCTGTGTGTGTGTGTGTGTGTGTGTGTGTGTGTGTGTGTGTGTGTGTGTGTGTGTGNGTGTGTGTGTGTGTGTGTGTGTGTGTGTGTGTGTGTGTGTGTGTGTGTGTGTGAAGTAGATGACTTTGATTTAGACAAAATCCAGGTGTGTCTCGGAAATGAGCCACACTGTTCTGACTTCAGTAGCTGGCTGCCTATGTGAGCATACTTGGTTTAGTGTGTGTGTGTGTGTGTGTGTGTGTGTGTGTGTGTTTCACAGAGATTCATTGCAGCAGTTCTCAACTGAACCCACTCTTTTTTTTTTTTTTACGATGACTTAAATGTCCCAGATCTGTCTTTGACTCAGCGTCATCTTCCGAGTGTGTTCCTCCGTGTGTGTATTTCTACGTGTGTGTGTGTGTGTGTGCTCAGTGTGTTACACCATACACACATGCATGCCCGTGTGTTTCCGCTGCCTCACATTATCCTGCAAAGACATTAACATTTCATGGACGACGCCGAGGTTTGTCAACTGGCTCTCATCAAAATTTCATCCTTAATTATGGCGGCGGGGGCTGGAGGGAGATTCCCCCCTCAGCGAGGTGAGCCACCAGCCTGAACCCGAGCCCAGCGAGCCGCCAGTGGAGGCGAAAACAATCAATTCCCACCAGGCTATCGACTGTGAAAGCTGGGTGCTCGGTCATTTAAAATAACCTAAGAACACAAATAAACACTCTTAATGATCTGGAGATAAGTGTTCCCACCAGAGTCTTTCCACAGAGTCTTTTGAAACTTCATCTCGAGCGTAACGCAACTAAAACTCCCAACTGAAACCACTACAAATGAAAGTCTTTCAGGCTTGGCGGTGGCAACTTCATGGTACACAGCGTAGTCTCAGACTGAGTCTTAATAAACCTTAAAATGACTTCAGACTCATGAGCCCTGCAGCCCAGAGACAGACTTCTACCCAGCATGCTGTTTGAAAAGCACACTCCTAATTAGAAGAGCAGGGTTTGATAATGTGAGAATTTCTATTTACTACTAGTCCTTTGACAATAATAAAAAAAAACATATGAGAAGAAAAAAAGTGGTTCTCAACAATTTGGCTTGTAAACTCTTTCAAACAAATCTTGTCACTTGTTGTCATGTTTCAAGTGTCTATCCAGTTCCACTAAAGAGACATTTGCCCTCAAACCATCTCACATGATTTTGAATAACTGTTAGTGGTTGAAAGAAAAGGCTTTGGTTTTTCATGTAGAAGATTTTTTAAAACCCCCCAAAATTGATATAAATTTGTGAAGAAGAACTTTTGTTTTTCTTCTTTCCTCTCTCATTAATCATCTCATGACCCCTCAGATTTATCTTGTGGCCCTTTGGAGGGGGCCCGACCCCGACAACACTGCACAGTACCTCAATACATATAGTGTATCTGTACTTTTGCTTGAGTAGTAGAATTTGCAATGGAGTGTTTTTACGCAGTTTTATCAGTACTTTAACTTGGAATATTCTTTGTACTTCCTTCACCACTGATTATTTTGTTTTCAGTTTTTGAGGCCATACTTTTGGGGTGTTGTTGGTGTCCAATTTCTTACCCTGTCCTATTGCTTCCTAGGAGGCCAAATTCACCAGAAAACATGGCAAATTATTGGGCGAAAATACCTTTGAATTATAAACTTGAATGTTATGTGAATGAATGTTGAATTTTATGTGCAAAGCGGCTCAGAGTAGCATTTAGCTTTTACATAAATGAAAATTGTAAGGGTGACATTTTGCTCTCGTTCTCCAAATTAAAATCACTGCCAAGCATAAACAAGACTTTGTTAAAAGATAACTTGTTTATACAAATCTTCTAATGAGAGTCCTGCTATTTACTCAGACTTCTCGGATTCATAAGTCAGAGTTTAGGGTCACATCTCTTTGATGTTTTATGCATATGGGAACATGTTTTCCTCCTCGTGCATTGATGTGCATATGAGCCAGCATGTGCGAGGATTAGGTAACAAGAGGGGAAGAAAATATCAGAGCGTGCTGCGGGAAACAAAACTACAGCATCTGAAAAAGTTAAGAAACGCACAGTGTTTATTTCCAAATGTAGAGTAGAGCAATTCCCGAATGCTTTCTCACATATCAGATCAACCATCCCTCTGATTTTGTAAGAACAGTGCTGATTGTAGATGCAAAATCCCCAAACCAGCGAAGAAGAAATGTCAGGATATTGTTAACAAAGCAGAATTAAATCAGAGTGTAAGAAAATATAACAACACAGATTCTATGGTTCTGCCATTGAAGCTACCTTTATGTCAAGGCCAGTCAACATTCAGACATCTGCTTTCATGCATTCTGTCAGATAGACATCATATATCCATCTCATCATGCTTCATTTCAGATGCCTACAAAGACAGAAAGGTTTGATTTCTCCAAACGACTGTTGAACTGTCGCCATAGCAATATGGGGCTTTGGTAATGGCGACACATTTAGCACAGGCCCACCAGTGAGAAGGGATCAAACCAGTAAGCATCTGATTAGCGTCCAGCCTCCCTGCCTCTCTGAAGAGCACCAATCCCCTCTGAGAAGCTCAGAGATTTGATTGCGCCACAAGTTTAGTAGAAATAATGTGGGTGCAATCAGAGAAACTACCACCCTCAACCTCTCACACACAGATCGTCTTGTACCCACAGTGTGTCAGCCCTGCAATCTCCTGCAGGGGTGAGAGAGAGAGAGAGAGAGCAACCCACTGGGGTAAGACAGCCACCTGAATGCACCTCAGCCAACACCACCGAGAATTTGCTGGAAAATTCAGTTAAACTTTGCACTAAATTTGGACGGCGACTTGCTATGAAATTTGCTCACAGCGGTTGACATTTTGGTAATCCAATAAGGAGGATTCATGTGAGGAGCTCTTCATTAGTTTGGGAGCAAAACATAGAATTTATTGTTTAATAATGGGAAGAAGTGGCAGGACATTTTTATGGCGAGATGTCCCACTCCTGTTTTTCTGCGTGGTCGGATTTTTGTTCATGAGTGAGAACAGATAAAAAGGACATTTGTTGCTGTCCTTTGAAAATCAAATATCTCCAAAATAGCTGTTTTTTCATGAGCTAAGAAAACAGCTAATGGGTTTATTTAGCTGAGAGGAAAGAGAGTTCTCTTAACCCATCACTCTGTGTATCTAAAAGTACATTTAAAAATCACCTAATGTGGAGATATGTGGTTTTCCTTGGACAACAACAACAACATCATATGTCCATGAAAGCATGTAGTCGTGAAAGCAGTGCAACTAGTTTGCTGACCCCTTAAACTTGGACGCCAGTTTAACATAGTGGCCAAACTGTGTAATTACAACTTCATGTGACGTACACAGGCTCAAAAAAACTTTTTCAAATAGACTTACATTACAAAAGAAGCAGCTGATGATGATCATATTAGGCCACTTATTCATCCCTGTATATTCTCATTGAAGAAAACTATTATCTTTCCAACAGCTTGTCTCTTTATGTCTCGACTATTGTAATGCCATGAATTCTTCTTTGAGCTGAGAAGCTGCAGAAGGTCCACAATTAGTTGAAATCTCCGCAGCGTGATTACTAGCAAAGACTCCACAGTGTTCCCATATTACCCCGGCGCTGACTTCCTGTTCAACTTAAGATTGAATTTTAAACCCTTCTAATCACATAAATGGCTCCACACACTTGCACTGTGTATCAGTGAGTTGCTGATCCCTCGCAGGCCCACTAGGCCTCTCTCAGATCAGCAGAACAAAAGGGCCTCTGGTTGTTCAGGACTCAGCTTTTTTTCCTGTCCTCAAGCCTAGACTATGGAGCAATCTCCTTCTGGGGATCAAATCACCAACTCAATCAGCAAAACCTATTTATTCGCCAAGGAATTCTGCTGATGCTTCCTCGCCCTGATTTGTTCTTATTCATATACAGTTTGGCCTATTTATCTATTCAAATGCTTTTTGTCGTCTGTGCTTAACTGTGAAGCACTTTTTGTTACTTTTTTTGGAAAAGTGCTACATGAATAAAGTTTGCAACAAATCCTCACATATAAGAACTCTGCCACCAGAGTCTATGGCTTTTTTATGCCATCAATAAAAGACATCTTTGGGGTTTAGACTGTTGGACATCTGGAGATTTCAGTTTTTCTTCCATAGACCAAAACACGTAATCAATGAATTGAGAACATATTAAGAGCCAGTGATGAAAATAATTGTCAATTGCAGCAGCAGTTTGTGCATGAAAACACCTTTTCAGTAAACACAAAACGCTAACAAGCCGAGGCCTGAGGTCATAATTACAAAATCACTGTGCAGCCCAGCATTGTCCAAACATACAGAACTTCTCCTTGATTCTAGTGAACACCCCAAAGTGTTGGTTGAGGAACATGTATAAAATGATGGGTAACATGCATGAGTGTCACCCATTGGATGGAATAGTGAAGGCATAAAAAACATGGAGTCTTGGGTGTGAACACAAAGGCTGGAACAAGCTGATACAAGACACACAAAGCAGCTCTGATTTCAGCACCTTGGACAGCGACCACTCATACACAACTCCATTAGTCAATTTTAAGCAGGCTTTAAACTTCAATATGAACCAGTGTGATCCAGCCTTACCTCCAATATCCGGTCGCAGGGTCTTGTCATATTCCTTGAGCAAATTGTTCAGTATTAGTGTGGCATCCTCCTGGTGCGACCTGGGAACCAGCATTTGATTGACAGTGGCATCGTGGTGATCATAGTCGTACCCATATTCCACCTGATCAGATCTGGGAGGATGGAGGGGGGGGGAAGAAATGAATGAGAAACGCGATGATGGTGGAAAACTTCGCAGCAGCAAAAACATGATGTAATGAGCGTTGTCTGCTTGTTTGTTCTAGTTGAGATGCTTATAAATGATTGACTGTGTTTGGGCACAGCAGTAAATGGTTGCTGTCATTTTTTGTCTGTGTGTGTGTGTTAGTGTGTCTGTGTGTGTGTGTGTGTGCATGCGGGGAAAGCCCTTAGAAAAAAACACTACATGCATTATCAGACTCATTCACACAAAATGCGCCATTAAACCCGGTCGCATGTGAACTTTTTTGCAGCTGTTGATCGCGCAAATAAAAGCCGCACATATAATTAAAAAAAAAAAATCAGACTCACCGTGCACCTTGAACGAGCAGAAGTGTGCAGAGGATGACCACAAACTTGATTGTCATTTTTCACCTCTGATCGCACTAAACTGGTGGATGGAGATCCCGGCAGCTGCCTCGGCTGCGATCAAGTGCCAGTACAGTAGGTGTGTGACCATCAATCCGTGCTCTGAACTTCCTCATCCGCCCACACACTTTCTTCTGCGTGTCATCTGCGACCACACAGCGGGTCTCTCCCCAACCCTCCTCCCTCTCTCTCCCTCTCTCTCTCTCTCGCCTCGGTCCTCGCAGGGGTTCCTCCGGGACGCACCCCGACGATCAATCAGTGTGATCAGTCCTGAAAATCGACTTGATCCAGCGGCGCCCTCCTCCCTCTCTAACGCCTGGGTGGGCAACGGAGTGGCTGGGTGATGCTGCTGCTGCTGCTGATGATGATGCTGATGATGATGATGATGGTGGTGGTGGTGCTGCTGGTGGTGGTGGTGATCCTTAGGAGATGAGCATCTTGTGTGACTCATGCACGGTGCACATACAGCACCTGGAACACAATTGCGTTACCCGGATGAAAAAGTAACGTTATTTTGTGTTCAAGCTTATTTGATCATCTTTACTGCATTTTTCAACATCTGCATCAATGAGGATGTGAATTATTCCGCTTAATGAGCTAATTAGACGAGGGTTGAACAGTGCAGAAACTGTAGGTTTATTGGCTATTTCAACCCCCCCGAATTCAATCCAGTGTTTTGATTTTTTAAATATTGTATCCACATTTATAATTTTACACTCTGCTCACAAAACAGTATAAAATATCAGCATAAAAAGCAGCAGGATGCCAGTTTGGTGAATGTGCACTTGATTTTTGTTTACATTGATGTTTGCTGTTTCCCTGATGAAGATCGCCACTGGAGGTCGTGCTGAGGCTTTTACACACCCGTTTAAGAAGCACAGAGTCACAGCAAGCCCCCCTCCTTCACACTCCAAATAAGTCATTTCTGAACAGGCGCACAAACTCAGCCTTACAAACTTATGAGGCTTTCTCCCCCTCCTGCACACAGCAACACACTGAGTGCAAGTGGAGAGACTTCACTGCCCCCTGGTGGCCGAAGCTAGGCAGGGATATTGAATTTGCACTGCAGTGCTGCAGCTGGATAATTAACTTCTTGACCAGCTCAGACCTCCATAAATAACTCACAATTTCTGATTATGAATGCTGAGACTTAACTAAAAGCTGCAAGCAGCTGTTGTTTCCCTGCTGGTTAAATTACATGTAATAAGCAGTGATGGAAAACATGGCAATAGTGGCAATACCACAGTGTAGAAATAGTGTTTTACAAGTAATAGTACTGCATTTTCATAGACAACATTATCAGGAAAATGTGCTTATTCTACAGGAAAATGTCCTCTGTGACTTATTATATATGATATTGTTCATAGTGATGGTTTGTGTCCAAAGGGTCACAAGATCAATCTGAGTGGTGTTTTATTTGGACTTTTGTGATTTGTGTTTGAATCTTTGGATGATTTTACCTATTTGCAGTTATTTAATTGAGATTTAATTGAGAAGTTGAGAGAGGTAGCTCTTTTGGTGAAAGTGCATTTGAAACATGGCCAAACGAAAATCTGCTTTATTCTATATGGTTTCTACTTTGGTATTTTATAAGCTTATTATATATGAGATCATTTTTATGTACAACTTTGATTGAGAGGTGAATACAGCTGTTAGGTAAATGTAGTGGAATAAACATTGCA
The DNA here is from genome assembly GCA_037975185.1 of Centropyge bicolor. Taxonomy (NCBI): domain Eukaryota; kingdom Metazoa; phylum Chordata; class Actinopteri; family Pomacanthidae; genus Centropyge; species Centropyge bicolor. Next base: position 1,844,146 of record JBBMOC010000073.1, read on the forward strand.
ATATTCATCTCTGAAATATGCTTGTCATAAAGTTACATAAAATACAACAAAGTTGCATTAGTGCAGTACATGAGTAAATGTACTTCTACCACTGCTTATATCCACATAAAACCATGAATGATAAGATGCCAAATGTTCTCCCATGTTTGCTGAAAAAGTTCTAAGTAGGAGAAAGTACTCTTATTTATAAAAGGCTGGTCACTTGTCGTTCATCAAACACAAAATAATCACAGCCTCAGATAACCCCACTCAGAACGGCATCAACATTGGCAGCACTATAACTGAAGTTGATTCGTCACATCAGTCTTCTCTGGACAAAGTAATGACGGCAGTTCTTTCAGAAAGGCAGAGACAGATAAAGAAAATCACAGATGTGTGATCACTGCAATCAGAGCAGACAGACGCTGTTGTCACAAAGCAGTTAAATATCATATTGATCATCCTTTTTATTAGATCATTTGAAGTATAATACATAAAACAAATACAGTACATAAAACAAAGAATGAATAACACAAATACTTTAAGCCCAGCTATAGCTACAAAGGCTTTTTGCTGCATTTTTGCAAAATTTAAGCAAAGGTCTCAGTTTCATGTTTTCTCCAAAAAAAATAACCTGTATCGAGGCTCAAAAACAAGAGAAACTTCATGCATGTGTGACGGCTGTCTATAGCCTTCCAGGGATCGACGACTGTTGCCGTCGTCGCCCCCCCGCGTAAGTCTCTTGAAGCTGCTGCATGTGCATTACATTCCCCAGTTTGAGAGAGTTCGCGACTTCAGTCTGCTTCGCTGGCCGTGAGCTAGCTTTTGGATAAAGCACATATAATCAATCCTAAATTTGTCCCTAACACGCAGCAGCCACAGCTGTCCAGACACCACAGAGAAAGAGAAAAACAAGCATTTGTCATCGGCTGGGCCGGTCGGGGCTTAAATTGGAGTGAAGCGCTTTAAGGGGGCCTCCCTGAATGGGTGAAAGTAAGTTAAGCGGAACTAAATCCCTTTTCTGACAGATGTATGGCAGATGAGTCTGTCACAGTGGCTGAAGGAAGGAGGGAGGGGCAGTTGAGAAGAGAGGGATGGTTAAATGGATGGATGGACAGATAGGGGCATTCGTTTCTTGGATGGCGAGAGAGATGTATGTGTTGGAACAATAGAGTTCCTCTGAGCCACAGTGAAATGGCTGTTGGTTGTTGTTGAGAATTCGCTGGAATATATCATTATTTTTTAAAATAACTGTTGTCATAAAATGATTACTCCCCCCTCTAAGAGTCGACAGTACGGGTCAGCACTTAGATTCATCAATAGATTCATCCATTATGTACAGCAGGCCTCTATTTTTTCAATGTTTTGTTTGTATAATAAAACTGATCAGTTAATGTGGCCAAACAGAGCAAAACAGCTTTGAAACAATAATAATGATAATAATTATGAGGTTATATTTATTGGGATTTACACAAGCCTTGTTTTTACATTGTTATCTGCAACTAAATCTAAATGAAAATAAAGATGTAATCTCTAAAAGGGAAAAAAAAATGTCAATATTTTCTGATTTGGCCGACAGCTGCAGCCATGCCAACAGCTCCGTGAGGCTGTACGTATGACAGCAGTGCTTTGAGCTAAATGCTAACGATGATAACGTGAGCATGCTGGTGCGAAGTAGATATAATGTTCACCATCTTGGTTAGCATGCTCATTAGCACTACTTTAGCAGGGAAAGTACAGCTAAGGCTTTGCAGGTATTTGGTCATATATCAAAGTATTGGAGAAATTAAATTTTTTGACCCGATGATGGCGCAAGAGGGAAAGTCAGGAGATCACCAAAGTGATTTTTCCAGAGGAGGACATTATTGTTTGTGCCAAATTTTATGGCACTCCATGCAATAGCTATATGAGAGATTTCAGCCTAGAACAAAGCAGCAGACATATTAGAGAAAATACATGATTAGGGACCAAAATGCTTATTACAGTTTCATTTCCTTTGGTAACATAACTCAAAATAAGGCTTGTCCAGCTCAAATAAAAGCAGCACTGGAGCGGTTCAGCTCTGACAGGAGAAACAAATGAACCCAAAATTTATGAAGGACTCAGAAAGAAAAGGAAGATGTGCACTCGCTTTGTGTTTCTTGAGTAAAAAAAAAAAAAAAAGCAGCAGCGGAGTCAGAAAACAAACAGGGACAGATACAGAGGTTGGAGGTTGTTAGCGGGAAAAAGGATGTCTGCTCTCTTCATCTGGACTTGCTGCCATGGTGACCCCAGATAGACGGATGTATGGATCGCTTTTCATTGCACTTCCTTTTACACGGCCTCTGCGCTTTAACAAGCACTGAAACACAGCCTTAGCTTGGCTGACAGACACCCACCGAGCTTTTGACAGATAGCAACACCTCACATTTACATAAAATGCAGATTCAACATCAACCCACACCAGCATTTAAACACTAGAAAAATCCAAAACAAAAAGTGCTTTGGAAAGAATTCCAAGCTCATATCTTGAAGATATTATCAGTAGGTCCCGATTTCACAAAGCAAAGCAGGTACAGTAGAAGCTGATGTCGTCTTTATTTTTATGATGTTTCACCAACGTCTATTCAGCGCCATAGAGTTGGACGATGCTCCCAGCAGCAGGGGACAGATTGGACGACACTGTTTGAATCCATCAGATTAAAGGGGACAGTGACTCTGAGGCTTCTGCTGGGAGCATGAGTCCTTTTTGTTTCCTGAGTATGTCTCACCATATATCCGACCAATCACACGCCGTGCTATGGTGGGCTCCAGTCAAAATCCAGCCATAACGTGTGCTCATTGCTTCCAGTTTCACAAGTCAACGCACAAAGAAAGGAAAGCCTGATTCAGTTCATAGATCAAAAGTTTGATCAGCAACTAGAAGAGAAGAAGTTCACACGTCTGCACACAAACATTAAGAAAAAGGTCGAAAACTCTAAAGTCAGCGTTAGACTTTGGCTTTTTTTTTTCTTCTCAGGGTCAAACATGAGACAAACATCTTTTTTTGTGTCAAAGCCATGAGTTCAAATTAAAACTTTATTTACATGATTCTCTCACGAGACTCGGCCTAATTTCCCCAAAAGCGAAAAATCATTATCTGAAATGGCAAAAAAAACTTCTGTGCAAATCTTCTGTGTCAAATTCAGAAATTTTGCAACAAGTTCGATCCGTGAATTTGCAACGATGGCGCTGACCTTTGAGGGAACAAAGCGAGCCGGAGAATCCAGGATGATTTCAAAAATATTGCAAACTCTGTTATGAGACAGGAAGTGATGTTACAAATACATCTTTTGAATAAAATGTGCCACCTTCTTTCTCCCCTATTCAATAAAAGTTCATCAAAGGAACAAAACTGAGAAGTAAACGGCACAGTCCAGAGAAAACAGAAGCTCAGTTAGCTCTGCAGTTACAGTAGTTCATCTCGCCCTGTAAGTCACTGAGCTTCTAGAACCACATATGTTGTGACTATTTTTGCTGACATATAGATAAGCAATTTATCTGATACTGTACTGAGTGTAGCAGATGGAGATCAGGATCAGCAGACCTGGGTACGGTTTCACAAAGATATCATAGACCGATATTAGGCCAGCCAGCCGCTCTTAGGTTAGGCTTAATAAAGACTGACTTATTCTGAGCCTACAAAGTTAGCCACCTTATCCTGAGGCTAACTAAAAACCATGTTCCTGTAACAATGTTGTGGAGCAAATAGAAATGAAAGATCTAGAAACTGACTGATTTACTTGGTCAGTTTGTTTAGTTTCAAGAGAGAGTTTTACTACAACAGACTGTGCAACAGGTGAATTCATCTATTTGAAGTCATGTGATCACAGTCTAAAGTCTATCTTTGTGAAACTGGAACCCTCGAGCTGGTGACGCCGACGCTCGCCTAAATATGAGCTCTCAGCGTCTACCAGCTGATTTGTATGTGACACACTCCAGCACTGGTCTCTCAACTGTGAATATTAGTTTCCTAGCTGAGTGACTCAAAATCCAGTTAAAGCACACATACATCCGATCCTCAAATTTGTCCTGAACACGCTGTCCACAGCTGTGCAATCAAACTGAAAGTGGGCCAAAGGAGTTCATCAAATATTCCACCTTAAATGTCAACATTTTTTTATGAATGAAAAGGAATTTTAAAATTCACAAAGCCTTGCAATGATAATCTGCCTGAATGCATTTTTTTTCCAGCTTCAGGTAGCGTCAGTTTTTTTTTTTTTTTTTCATTCGGTTCCACCAGCAATGCTTCTGGGAAACCAGGCCTGCAGCAGAAGGCTTTGAATCTTCAAGTAAAGATGTACAAAGAGACACAACACTGCAGTAGGAGGGGAAAAAATGGCAAAGTTTTTTCTAAAAAAACAGACAAAAAACTAAATAATTAATGCACTTTGCAGCATCAATCTTAAGAGAGGATTCTTCCAACATTTTTTTTAAATCAATTTTTCAAATGCATGTTATATTGCAGGTTTTTTTCCACCCATACCATAAGCTCAGTGCATTTCAAGCCTCCGTGATAAGAAGATGCAGCTTTAAGTTTCGGCAAAAAATTGCTCAAAAATACCTACGTCGGTTTGCTTTCCAACCCTTCCTCGAGTAGTAGCGATGACTCCTGTACGTTAAGCAGTGATTGACATATACATGGTCGGTAATTCAAGACAAAGAGGAGTCCGTGGTTTCCTCTTCGGAGGAGAGTGTCATGCAAACTGCAGCAGGATAGATGAGAAAGAAGCAAAGCGCCCCCGCCTCTCTCATCCGACGTAGAAGCAGTTTCTTCGAGATCAAGCAGCTTTTTAGGCCGTGAAAAAAACAGGAAAGGGAATCTGTCGCAGCCTTGCATCCATTCAAAGTGCTTGAATTAGATAGCTGAGTATAGTTTTTGTTCTTCAAGCGCAGATTTTTTTATTTTTTTATTTTTTTTTGTCAAGGGCAGAGACTTTACAACAACACCCCCTTTTCCTTTTAGTTCAAACTTTCCTCCATCGCACAAACTCAAAAAAAGATTACGTTGAAGTGACCACTCCTTTCACCACCGGTTCTCTGTTAAGGTACGTGGCCCAGTAGACGAGGTTGAAGGTGCCGAAGAGGACGGGAAACACTATCCGAGACATCTTGTCGATCTTGCTGACGCTGTTGTAGGTCTTCTTGGGGTCCACCATCTTGGTCTCGGACGCCCGCAGCTGCACCGACGTCGTGTTGGAGATGGTGGAGATGGACACGTCCTTCGTGAGGTTGGGCGTGTAGTTGACGCCGGCCGAGCAGACGTTGTTGGACTTTTTCGACAGCACCATCGGGTCACGTTTCTGCAGAAGGGGAAACGAGCAGCAAATTAGTTTTAAGGTCTCTAGAAATGTGATTGGCTCTGCTTTTACCATCATTTTTTGACCTGAGATAATCAATGTGTTTCATTCTGTCTGGAACAATTTTACAGAGGTGACGCATTTCTGGCGACAACATTCTGCTCAAACGTGAGGATAGTGTGTAATTGAATTTCACTCAGGTGTCCATTTGATTTGCCTTTATGATGATTGCAATATGCAACTGGTGTAATAATCAGTGCATGATGCAATTTATGTTGTCTAATATAAAAAACTAGAAGCAAGGAAAACAGCTGAGTCTGTTAATTTGTTAGATGTTACAAGTGGGTTTTTCTGAACAGAGCTACCAGCTGTTTCCTTCAAGTCTTCATGCCTTCAAGATAACCATCTCCTGGCTTTGCCCACATATTGAATATCCAGACACGAGAGAGAAATGAAATAAGCATATTACCCAAAATGTCAAACTGTTCATCAGAGGGATTTAAAGGACTGTAGTAACTTGTCTGTTCCTGGATTCAGTAGCAGATTTTAGACTCAAATGCCAAAGCTTTTAAATATAAGAAATGACTAAATTCACATCCTTTTTTTTCAGCTTTCACAGTCATGATTTGACTTTCTCATAACAGCTCATGAATACTTTTTTGACTGATCCCTACAGACGACTGCATCATCCTGCAGTCGTAATGTAGCTATCAAACAGGCGAAGGTGGTGAAATTATTCACTGTAAAATGATGCAAGTTGATTTGTTGAAACCCAACTTTGGAATGATGGCAGTATTTTATTTGTGTTTTCTAGTTGATGGGCTACAACATGTGAAACCATTGATGTATAAGTTGTACCTTAGGGTGCTGTGCTTCCAGCGCCTTCTTGCCATCCCAGGCCCAGCTCCTCTTGGTGAAGTAATTCACCGTGGCGAACTCGATGAGGGCGGAAAAGACGAAAGCGTAGCAGACGGCGATGAACCAATCCATGGCCGTAGCGTAGGCCACTTTAGGGAGCGAGTTCCTGGCGCTGATGCTGAGGGTGGTCATGGTCAGCACGGTGGTCACCCCTGGGTGCAGACAAAGGCCGCAACAAGTTTAAATTGAGTTTTTTACAGGGCGGCTGGAAACTAACAGCCTCCCCTCACTCAACTTTAATAACTCTTAACTGCCAGCTACTGCAGTGCTGCTGTTCGGCGGGTTATTATTCTCCCATGTGTGAATGTGCACGACAGGAATATTACCCATATAAAACGATAAGGGAAAAAAAAAAAGCAAATGAGTAAATAAGAGATTTACCAAAGACAGTCCTTGCAGGAACTGATTCTCTGTTTAGCCAAAATGACACCTGGGACAGGATTACAGTCATGAAACAGGGCATATACGTCTGGATGACAAAATATCCAATCTTCCTCTTCAGGTAGAAGTGGGCCATCATCACTGTATACTGTCCTGAGGGGGAAGAGAGAAATGGTATAAAGTTAGATGGGGGCAATAAACATGGCGAGAGCTTAGACGTCTCTTAATCGTGGACTTTAAGCTGAACCAGGGTCAATATTGTTTGCACATATTATTGCATGATTTGACCTCATAGGACAACATAATCTCACTGAAAGATTTGAAAGTTGCCCAAATGGAGCTCAATTATTGGATAAAAGACACACAAAGTAGTTTGAAAAGCAGTCATAAACTCTCCCGTCCTTCCTGTAATGAAATAATAACAGGTGGTGGAAAGAGCACAATTGAAAGCAGCGGAGGTGGAAGAGTTAAAAAAAAAGCTGGGATGAAGAGATTTCACATTCAGTTGGACGCGACTGTGAAATGAACCTGACTTCAACTCCATTATTAAACTGAAAAATGAGAGCAAGCGGCGTTAATTATCGCGAGGACATGACAATAGATTATTATGTGGTTAATGTCTGGGATTCGACAATGTGGCGATGACAGTCAGAGGGAAATCCAGAGACAGAGAGAGTGTAGGCAGAGGGATAGAAATAGAGGGGCCACAGTGTTCAGTTAAACAAGTGAAGATTGCATTTGAGGCTTTAAAAAAAAAATCCTCTCGCCGGTGGCGGTTTGCAAGTGCAGGCACTGGTAAACTATGAAAAACCCAATGACTACATTCCACAGACTGGGACATGTACACAAGCAGCTCTCTCTCTCCCTCACACACACACACACACACACAGTAATACACGAGGCTTTCTCCGGGCAAAATCGGATTTTTGAACCTCCCTAATCCCTGGTTACAATCTGCATCCTGCCATCAGTGAGAGAAAGAGAGGGAGTGTGTGTGTGTGTGTGTGTGGGTGTGTGTGCGTGCGTGTGTGTAGGGTGGAGGGGAGGGGGGGGGGGGATTGAGGCTTCCTGTCCTGGGATCCTCACAGAGCTCTAAGCCCCGCCCACTCCGCCCTGCCAATCCAGGCACCGACACGCACACATACACACTCTGAAACACACATGAAGCATGATTTCTAACTGCTGACAGCCAGCACACACACACACACACACACACATGCCTCAGGACACACTCTGAGCCACGGTGAGGGACACTCACTGCTGCTAATCACTGGTGGGATGGAGGGGGGCTAACCGTGTGGACGTTTTCTATATTTTTTAATGCTGTTTTTTTTTTTTGTTATTTGGCAGCTCTTTGTGGAATAATGATCCAACACTGTTGATGGGACTGGCTGGCGTGCAAAGAGAAGAAGAAGAAGCAACTCAGAAAATACACTGTGAGCAAGTGACAACAACCTGAATTTTGTTTATTTGGCCTCACACCGCACTTCATCAGCATCAGCACCACGGCCATGCCTCCATCAGGAGACCCCCACCACCGTTAGCTCTGAACCCATCACCTGCCCCCCCCACCTCTGACGCCCTCATGACTCCAGGCCGCCTGGTTCGCAACCACCCCGTCAACTTCAGGTGCTGCCGACCTGGGACGCCCCAGGGTCACCCTCGCCCTTGATGCATGGATCCCGACAGGACTGGGGGCCGAGGAATGAGGAGGAACATGTTCCTCTGGTGGATCTTACTGCTTTTCTCCCAAGGATTTGTATTTCGCCAAGTCCGAGGGGAACTTCCTTTTATGGCGGGGAACAACGCTGCCATGCTGGTCAACTGGTGAGTTGGATCATTTTTACCTTTGACTATCAGTTTGCAGGGACTTGTGGGGCTTGTAAAGAACAGCATGCTTTGAAATATTTTAGCTATAGTACATCTCATCTAATCTTAGATCGGGGGAGTTATTTAAAGACATTCTGTCCGAGTCAGGAGCAGGCACGTCCTTAAAGAAGTCTTTAAATAAAAAAAAACTTGTGGACTAATCTCCTCCTTCGTGTCCTCAAATGGGGGTGTTGTCTAAGATTAGATGTGCTAATTAAAGCCTCACAACATCAAATCCATCCAATATTTTCAGCTGTGGGCTTCGATACATGGGGCTTCAAGAGCTTTGTTCAATCAATGTCAGCTCCAAACAGTTTTGTTAAGCAGTGTTGTTAAGGCAAAGTATGTTGATGCAATGATCTAAAAACCTCTTAGCTAAAGGCTGCAGGAAATTATAAGTTACAACTAATATGTGCCATCAGATTTCCCATACTTAGGCATGCATACCTCAAACTTTTTTTTGACTTTTAAAAGTCCAGATGTCGTTGTCATTGAGGCCGTGCAGCCGCAGCCTTGGAAGACGAACTGCCTGGCATAATAACACGAGCGAGGCCAGACAATCGTTAATTGTCTGCCGTTTTGCATTTCAGGTTCACAAGTGCTTCATTACTTTGTCTAGACCCAGTAAAACAGCAGGTGACTGTCAGACTCCTTTTAATCAAGCATGTGACGGCTCGCCTCTGCCTCGCTCTTCATCAGAGCAGAGACTAAATCTGCCGGCCTTCACAAGCAAATATTGCGGGGACCCTTAAAGCAAGGCTTTGATCAGTTTTGATGACGTGACGGCACGTCTGGCCTTGTTGGCTTCTAGGGAACGACTCTTCTAATTGTCATTGTGATATGTAATACAGGCTCTTCAGACTTGTACACATTAAATATAGTCATCATGCAGGGTCATGCAAGAAAGAACAGCAAGAAGTTGTTGCTTAAAAAAAAGGCTTAAAAACTGTTTTCACATCCATCATGACACCTCGAGTAGAAGCTGTCAACCACATCCAAGGTGCTAATACCACATTTAAAGCACCAAAGATGTGTATCTAAAAGTGTCATATTTGGTCTGCGAAAGTTATTAGCGAGAGAGTCAAAGACAGAGAGAAAGTAAATTAACCTACTGGACCGAATGTCACCCCCCCCCCACCCCCAAGCGCAAACTCATCAGCAATCTCCACCACTGATTTGGACGGTTTCCAGACAGAAGCTTTGAGCTGCATGAACGATGATTTCCTGCCTTTAGTCCTTCGGCTAAATGGAATTCACAGATAATGTTTAGCATTTTCTTGTAATAGTCGGAACGCCAGATGGCGGTTTGATGATTTGGGAGGCGAACAAATGAAGCGGAGTGAACTGTCAGACGTGTAAACACATATGAAATGACCTTGACTGGCGATTAAATGTTGAAACCAGGAAACTAAGAATTAGAAGTATTTTTAAACAGAAATATGAAGCGACATTTCAAAGTTAAACAAGCTGATTATTAGCTCCTCATGATGACACATCTTTTGTGCCAGGCCGGCCATTATCATTACAGTGTTGCTGGGTTTGTTGTGAGTTTTGGTTTGCAGGCTCATTCAGACCTGACCGATTTGTTTAATAAAATACAGCAGACTGTGCAAAAGACTTTGGGCATTTGGGAAAATTAAGGCACTTGGCAAGAAAGACATAAAAAGATGCTACTGCCAAAAAGTGGAAAGCACATTTCAAGGCACCCCGTCGACCTTTTGACCTCTACTAGATAGCAAACATGCATGATTTGAAATATACAAACACTGACTTTGCAAGTGCTTTATGAGAAGGAGGTTTGTCAGTAACCTTAAAAATGAACCACAGCAGCTTTAATTTGCAGTATGTTCAGGATGAATTTGCCATAATTTGATGAAGCAATTCCTGAACATTTTTGCCATCTGTTTTTCAATTTATTTCAATGGTTTTCATTGAAAAATTTGCCTCACGTTGCATATGCAGATGTATCGATAATTTCATTCATAGCTATCAGAGGTTGCAGCGGACGTTCAAAAGTCACCATCAAAGACAAAATCATTTTCCAGCTGAACATTTCAACCAGAACTTTCATCAACTCGTCAACTATCAAATTGGTCAGGATGCCAATCGATCGGCCCTTTCAGCCAGGCGGCGACCGATGAACCCTTTAACCCTTCGCTTAAACCACTGAGTCAGCCAGCGGAGGCGAGGTTTCAGTTCAGGCTCTGGCAAATTTCAAAAAAAAAAAAAAAAAACAGGGGAAATCCACACTTTTAATAATGATTCTAGTAGAAACTGGAGGGAAGTGTATTACAGTTTGGTTTTACATAAGAGTATTAAGCAGATGCCTTTCAACGCCCCCACCCCCACACGTCAGAGCCAGGCTGTCCAATCCCAACATACAAACAGACACACACAGATTTCTTTGTCTATCTTTGCGAGGACATCCACTATTTAGTCAACTTCAAAATGAAACAGCCCCGATCACAGAACCTTATTTAAAGTTTCACCTCAATACTTAACCCATAGCTCAGAGTAACTTAGTCACCAGTGCACCATCACTGTGTAGTGTTTAGCCATTGCTGTGAGGACATTTGAGCGCATACCCACAAACACACAGATACACTCAGCGACAGCCAGCCAACCAATCCCTCACTGATCTGTGATGTCATCTTCTTATGCAAAAGCTGATGGGTGGTTGGATGGGGGGGATTAACCCGAGGTCTCAGGTCTCTCTCTCTAGCTCAGTGTGTGTGTCTGCGCTGTGTGTGTGTGTGCGTGCGCGCGCATGGGCTCATGCGAGGATAAGTGTTGTTTGACAGGGCTGTCCGGGCCTGTAGACAGCTGGTTGTGTGAGGGATAGGCTACTCTCCTCCACTCATTGACTCTGATCTCCTGATAATGTTTCCCACATTTACTCTCTGCCTCGCACGCCCATCTCCCCCTCGCAGCGTTTATCTTTTCTAATCTAGAATTAGTTACATCACGTTATTTGGTATTACACTTATCGTGCGTCAAATACAGTATGAATTTCCTCGGGAAAAAAGATGCACGAGAATAAGGACGGTTGAGCTGATAAGAAAAGTGAGGATAGAATTGAAGGCGGTCGAAGATCCTCTTTGCATCGTCTGGATCTTACTGCATGAGGTTTCTTCATTTATCAAAATGATAGGGTGGGAAAAGTTGAGGAGGGCCGTGTTGGGCACAAACTGAGTCAGCCCTTTTTTTTTTAAATAACAGGAATTAATTAACTGGAGCCTGTTGTGACTCAATCTCGGCCTTGTAAATCCATTACTCGCTGAGAGGAAGCCATCTGAAAATGCCGTTTGGGGGGATGATACAGTGAGAGTGATGTGATGAGTGAGTCAGTGGGGAAAAGTAAAGAGTGAAAATCGCTGTATAAAACTGATTTAAAGTGCAACGTGATCCCAATGCTTTAAAAACTATTTTATTTTACAAGACTCAATGTGTTTCGTGTTATATTTTTTATGAATGATTTAAGGGTAAGGGGTTATTCTATATCTGTTTTGATGTCAACAAACATCCCAAAAGCAACAATTTCATTCACCTCTCATTGCTTCCATTCATTCTAAACTGCATTTACACCACTAATTTTGAAACACACACATTTCTCCATGTTTGCAGAGAGAAATAACACACGAATAATTGGCAGTAAAATACACCATTTCCCCACTTAAAACTCAGCAAAGCTTATTTCTATTTTACATTCAGCTTGTAAAGCTACAATCGCTTCGCTTCAAAAGTTTTTCAAGGGACTTATTTCCATATTACTAAAGCTTTTAAATGTGCAAAAAAATGGTCATTGGTCAAACTAGTCATTCGTCACCTTTGACCATGCTGACACAAGTCACTCAGGGAGATACTGTACAAGATTTCAAAATAAAAGCACTTATAATAGTGGATGTTTGTGCTTTCTGTTCTGTTGAGCCGACCACTATTAGTTTTTCTTCTTTGCATCAGATGAATTCTTACTTTAGTCCCCTTTAGCTTCCACAGCCTTTTACATATAGGCAGTCCTTTAACCCTCATCCTATTCTGTTGTTCTGGATTCTAATTCTTTCACAGGCGCGTTACCTACTCTTTATTTTTCTTGCATCATTTGTGCTTTTGCATTCATCAAAAGATTTCCATCCATTGGGATTAAGTTGTACTACTCCTGCTGCTTTTATTCCTGCTACACTTTATTTCTCTAATCCTCATAAACTTACTACAATGTATGTCGCGCTGCTATTATTAGTAGCATTTGCTTTCTTTGCTTGCATTAGAGATATATGTGCACTTGTGTTTTTCAACATTCACACACACACACACACACACACACACACACACACACACCTCTGCTCGTGTGTATGTCCTCTGTGCCGGCGGTTTGCCCGGTCAGATGGTACTGGTTGAGTCTGGAGCCGTCCTCTGCCACCACCACAGACTTGGAAGCTCCCTGAGTCCAAGTGTAGACGACCTCTGACACCGGATAGGCATCTGAGAGAGAGGAAGAGAAAGATGGCTTGAAATGATCCCATGAAGTTCACATGTGTTGATTTTAATATAAGAATATGCAAGTTGGTTTAAAGCTACATTGGCTCATGGTATGGCAGCCTCCCATGCGTCTGCGTGTTTGTTTGAGCGAGCGAGTCCATCGAGCACTTTTTGATTAGACGTCAGGCTCGAGGCCATAAACAGAATTTTTGCTTGCATGCCTGCATGCGTGTGCGTGGGCAGATATTTGAGTGTATTTTTGTTTAAACCACACTTCTGGGTCAGAGGTGAGCTCCCCTGTCAGCAGGAACCAGACTGAGTCAGATTAACCATAATGTGTTGCATCACACTGGTGATGAAAAACAGAAACTCTGAAGCCTCGCCCGCTCTTTCATTTAGACACGTTAAATCCTGCACAAACACTGGACACCGATCCATCATCTGCCCCCTCGTGAGGCCTGAAATATGAAAAGAAAATCACCATCTCTCACTCGTCTGTCTGAGTTATTTAGATGTTGAATGGCATGTTTGTCCTCTATCTGTCACAGCTCAGCTTGAGATTCAACCCAAGTGCACTATTTATTAGAAAAGATGATAATTTTTTTCACTGTTGATTGTGATTTTCGTCACCTGTTGTGGTGTGTTTTAGATGGAAGCAGGCCCTGAAAAGCTATCTGTGATCAATGAGATTTGGAAAAAAAAATATGGATGAAGATCTGTTCAGAAAAACTGACAGGATGAGGGGGAAATTGGGAAAAGAAATTATCTGAGGCAAAGAAAAATAATCAGTCAGCCCACTTACAGTAGACGCTCAATTTCATCTCATCTTTATTTTTTTTATTTTGATGCTCTCTGAAGGCTATAATTCAAAACTTGGGATGGAAAGTTGATCAGATTTTCCTGCAATGAAAAACACTGCTTTTGTCACCTGGAGGTGTGAAGTAGACAATTACGTGCATTAAATATCTATGAATAGAACACGGGACGAGCCAAAGCTGCAGTGAAACATTTAAATGTTTACAACCTGGTTTGCTGCTTGTCACAAACACTAATTAAACCCTCACCTTGGCTCAGAGTAACGAAGCCGCCATTGTTTATTTCTGTCCAGCAGATAACATCTTAACTTGAGTATTTCCATTCTGGGTGCTCACTTGGCAGCTGAATACTGGTGCACAAGGTATCCAGTGTTTAAATTTGGGCTACTGTCAGGCCAAAGGCCAGGACCTTAATTGTGGGGTAGTTAGATTGGAATGAGGGATTATTGGTGAATTTCATTATGCAGTGGAAGAGCTAAAGACTTTGGCAGGCGAGACGGTGCACCTGTGCCAACTTCTGAACACTTCATGCTTTGCTGCTCCCGCCTCATGTGGACGGGGGAAGCTACGACTCAGCCGAGCTCATCACGTACTCCTGTACAGTAGCTCGACGCGCTGTGAGTGAAGCTGACGGAAATTTGAAAGGAAATAAAAAGGCCAGATGTGTTTTTTTCCCCGAAACAACACATTAATATTCAGTGTGTCGCACGTCAATTATTAGTGTGTAATTATAGCTGTAATAATTCAGCTTAGTGCTGAAATTAAAAAAATAAATAAATTTTAAAAAGTAACCATATCGTTGCCTGCTTGTCAAATCTTCCAAAATGACTGACATGATATGAATCGGCTCTTTCATGTCTCACCTCTGAGGTTAGAGTTTGGTTTTGGCAACTAAAACTTAAACATAGATCCAAGTTAAATACAGTAAAGTATTGTCAAATATTTAGCTTCAGTCTTTTAGCATAATAACACATATGTAGGTTAGCCGGTGTTTTCAAACTCATAAAGTCAACTTTAATTTCAATATTGCATATCTGCTCTATGAGAATGCAAAACTTCACTAGAGTAGTAACAGCAAATAATGGGATGGATGGGTTTACAACCAGGACTGTAGTGGTCAAAAAAAGCTCATATGCAAGACTACAATGACTGAGAGCAAATAATATAACCCTTTAAATATAGCTATGTTAATTAGGACACTGGTGTGGGTTACAAATGATTATGGCTAAGGAATCCCCAATCAATATTCAAGTGTATATCATTTCATTTATTGGACTTCAACTCTTCAAATTGGCCACTAAAAAAAAAAAAAAAACAGTCAATCAGGGGTAAAAAAAAAAAAAAAAATCAGCCAATATTTCCCAGAGTGCTGCCTGTTCATTTCCCATTTAAAGGAGTTGAGTTTTACCTTTAAAAGCAATGACAAGTGAGTAAAAGTAAGCATTGACTACAGCCCCGGCTTCAACCCTCCTTAGACTCATTCAAGAGGAAATCCCTCACCTGAACACTCACTGACATTCTGGTCATGTTCTTGTTCTTTCTGCTGATCACGAAAGCGCTCAAGCTTATTTATAAGAGTAAATTCAGACATTCAAATCTCAGACTACGAAAGGCTCCAAGAGGGAGAGCGATCGTAAAATGATTCACTGAGACATATGTTCAGCAGGATCACTGTGGGTTGAAGGCGAGACAAGCTGAGAGATGACTCATCAGCACCATATTTTAGTGTTTTCTCACAGCTCAGGTGGCCAGGTTTTTGCGCACCTCACACCGTCATCTGAATCTTTAAGCACTGATTTTGGGAACCAGCTGTTTGCAAAAAAAACACCAACTCTGAAAAGTGACTCATCTTTTTTTGGAGTTGTCGATTATGGTAATCATGTTGTGATTTCTGAGAAAGTAGTTTTGTTCTTCCATCTGGGTGCGTTGGCTTCAACCTGCGGCCTTCTACTGGCGCACAGTTTGTTTGACTGTTATAGTTGGCGAGGTTTTCCACACTGTTAATCACAGAGGTTTACAGCTTTTGTGCCTGATGCACCAAGTCCAACATTCACTACTGTGCTTCTGCAACTTTGTATAGTTGAGTTGAGCTCACTAATGTTTCTAACCTAAGATGAAAGGTGAAATAAGATGCAGAAGCTGCCATTTGGTTTGCATATGACTGGGCTCACCATTAACTAGAGCACTACTCTGTGCATATGTGAGAGCTGTGTGGCTGAAGGCCAGCAGCTAAATTAGGTTACAGGTACCGGAGGCCAGAATAAGGGATTAGCTGCCCTGTACCTGACTAACTTTACTTCATGCATGTGGCCCAGGACCGGGCTTATAACGCTGACCTGCAAAGCCAAAATGCAGAAACTACAGAGAAACAGCCAGATGAGTTAACCTGAGCTAAAGCAGATCTTGCCTGTAAAATATCCATTTAGATAAACTGACATATCTTTGTAAGACTTTCAGTTTGTTAATCCACAAAATTAAATATGGGAGTAAAACCAATCATGATCGTGGAAAAAAAGTCAAGCAAAGGTGACTAACATAGTTTTTATTATGACATTAGACATCGCCTCCATTCTAACTTATGGGATGGGGGTTCGATTTTTCCAAACCAATCACAATCGAGACCAACACATTTGCATGAATCTAATGTCAACACTGATGACAACATATTATTCAAAGACCTTTTGTTAATCAAGAGGGTCAATCATATAGTAGCTGTAACTTTAAACTCAGCTTTGACTCGAATGGAATATGAATTTCAGTAGGTATTAAGAGTAGATGGACAGACTCATTTTTCATAAATACATTTAATTATAAGTTATGTAGTGTAAATACAGATATGAATAAGAGTGTAGTATCTGAAATTGTAGTTATATGTTCTATGGTAATGATTTCTGGGTAGGGCATAAAATAAAGGCATTACAACCTTTTTTAAAGTATTTAAAGTATACACTCTTTATACCCTTTTTCTCACCTCTTCTGTCGTCACTGCTCTCTCCCTTTTGAGCACTGAACTATCAAATCATGGCAAAAAAGAGGAGATGGAGAGATTTGGTGGCTTTTTTTTAAACACTGGGGATTAATTTTGCCCATTTTTTTTATAACACGGGATGTTGTGTCCTTTCATCCCCCACTGATGACAATAGTAAACAGTGGATACAGTGACTGTTAAGTGTTGTCACAGATTAGTGGACTAAAACAATGTTTGTGTCAGCCATTTTGTTTATTTGAAGAAAAGGGATTGTATTCTCTTTTTTTTCTGCTTTCTGCTGCTGAGCTTAAATTGTAAAATCATGTTATATAGCTGCTGTGTAATGTGTACAGCGTTTGTGCCACCTCAGGTCAAAGGTTAAATGAGAAGGCCAAAACAACTAGAGAGGTCACAACAGCGCCACAACAAGGAGCAACTAAAGCAACCTTGTAAATATACAGTGTGGCCATCAACACATTATTCCTATTATACACTTACACCTCTCACCTGCAGGGCGTTGCACCGGGGCAATTAGGTCAGTGTTTGCCATGGGAAGTCCCAGCAACTCCTTGCGCCGTAATTGGATTGCAGTCAGACATAGCGAGTGTGGGTGGACCACGAGTCGCAGAAATCTGGGGATAAGAGCCTCATCCCTTTAGCCCAAGAGGCTCCCGAGGTGTGGCATTTAGCCAGATCTGTCTTTAAATACCCCACTCAAGTTTCTATACGTGTCCTCTGTGGGAGGACGCGCAGACCAGCCGCCTGGTTAAGAAGGCATTGGGGAAAGCCCTTCTGGTCATTAGCCTAATTAAGAGTTGGAGAACATGCTGTAATCTGTTCTCTTCTCTCAGTGAACTTGTACAAAGGTTTTTTTAAATAGTAGTTGAAAGGGGCTATAAATAATCAGCCACATCAGAGGTTCACCTTGTTACACAGGAACACACAGTTTGGATGGAGTCCCTTTGCCATATGATTCACTTATATTGACTGTGTGAAACGCGTTTTTCACGATTTGAACTTTTTTCTTGTGAATAACATTGAGATCAATGAGGGATCATTTAATGGAAAGAATGTTAGGGAGATTCATTTTCCCTGAAAGAGGGTTGGAGCACCTCTTTCAACCAGCGATTATAAAAGCATAAATTATAAAGTTACGACCGCGGCTGGTTAAGCATGCGCCGTTGCGCGCTCAGGATTGGCTGCTGCAGTGGACGGATCGGCGCGCGATTGGCTGCCCATTAGCGAAAAGGAGGAAGAAGGACGCCGCTAAAGGCGCACATATTAAACATTTTAACTTAGTGTCAAAACGGTAGAATTTCCCCGCTTTCTTACTATTTATCCCTTTACCATCACGTGTATTAGTTCATTATTAGATTCCTCGTGACGCAGGCTCTGTCACGCATGAAAACATTGAGGCGCTACAGAGAACGTTTTTCAAGCTTCCCGCTGAATCGGCTCGCTGATCATCCTGCCAGACGGACCCCTGCAGAGAGTTCAGTCCAGTCAGCTGCGAGGTCACTGCCAGCGTACTGTGACACAATTTGTCCGATAGGATTTGGTTATAGCTCTTGATTCAAAAAGAGATCTGGCAGCTCGAGCTCGCGCTGAAATATGGCGGTTTGGCAGAGTATTAATATAATAATATTTAAATTGTTATTCATATTATCCAAATGCTTCGATCACTGAAAGACAACAACAGGACTTCCTCTTATTATACATATCATATAAACACAAACCTCATAAGCAATAATGCACTCAGGGCTTTTGCTGCTTCAGCCTTAACTCGGCTTAACTTTAGGAAAGCATTGCCTCCATGATGCATATCACCGAGTCACTTTGCAGGCTTTACCTCACTCGTGCTACATTTCAGTTACATGACAAGCATGTTCACATTTAGCATCACATCATAAATGCCACTGGTAGAGGCTGCTGCTCAGTAAGTCACATAGTCTGGCTTTAAAAGTGAACTTGACAGTCATGATTTCAGAGTAAGGAAAGCAAACTCAGCAATCTCCACCAGATAATGACTTTTTAAACAGACTCCCTGCAGCAGCATTCTATCAATTACCCAACATTGTCTAAAATGATCTCTCATTGTTCTCTAAATCTAGATTTGCAGAACGTATTGCATCGGGCCGGATATCACATAATAGCTGGGATTAGTATATAACGAAGAACACGGATGTAAAAGTACTCACAGCTGCCGAACTTGAGAGGGCAGGCGTGTGCATCCATGGGGAAATCCTCCAGCTGCATGGGGCACTCTGCTGAGATGGTCAGTCTGGGGCCAAACACATACAATATATCCATTAACTGTGTAACATAGTCTCACTTCAGTAGTCGCCACGTTAGATGAGCAACAGGGAAATGCACAATTTCTGTCACTTATATTCTATTACACCCAGTATTTAATGGATCTCTTATCTGTACAATTACTGTCACTTAAATTACAGAGCACCTAAAACACTTAGAAGGAAGGTCACAGCTTTATTATCTTTGCAATAAAATCTATAAACTCTCCCTAAAAAGGGCATAAGAGAGAGATATTGGGGTGATAAAAATATTCAGAGCACATGCATTAAAAGTCCAGGTTATTGCTTGTTTTTGTCAGCATCAGCTTGTAAATGTCCAGTTTCATGCAAGTGCAGCATTTCCTCTCTGTAACACAGCTATTACAGTGACAATACTGCCACCTGGTGGTCACAGAGGTTCTCTTATTTATAGACAGTGAGGCTTTATTCTTTAATGAGACAAACTCTGATGCATGTCATTTTTGTTTATCGATCCAGATCATTCAAACATGACTGTAATTGTATAGCGCTGCCTCTTAATGAATCGCCTCCTGCTTCGTTTACATTTCTTCAGTCTATTTTAATCATTCGCGCCAAAAAAAACAGCAGCGTTTCAAATCGAATTTTCTACCTGTCATTCACAATCATTCAACACATGATTTTAGGTGCAGCAACGGTACCTCCCAGTGTCCTGAGAGAACCGCAAGATTAAGCAGAATCATGCATACAAATTGAGCAGACACACAGCATAATTATTCTGTTTTTGTGTGTGTGTTTTGTTCTTTGTTTTTTTTTAAGCTATCTGCCCTAGATTGAATCAAGTCCCTCTGGGTATTCATGCAATAAGCATGATGATAAACAGTAAAACGGTGATATGATGATGTGGCTTCACTGAGCTTAATGGGCTGGATGGAGAATGAATGCACAGAAACATACGTCCAGTTATTTATTCTTTTTGTTTTTTTGACCATTCAGGCATGTGAGCGACCTCGACGTTAGCTACACAATACATTTTTCCTTCACTGAACTATATCATAATCTTAATAACAACTGTGTCACCGAGATGTGGCGAAATCCTCTCGGGTCGTGTTTTTTGTTACGCTTCAGAACCTCCTGCATGTTTGCATCTACTTCAGGAGGATTCCCAGTCATATCATTAAAGTGGGTGAAGCATAACAAAGTGGAATAAGGGGGCCACCTCTGGTCCCCACAGAGTCGACTGTTTTGGGGGCTCAGCTTGCTTTCCACATCAGTGCGGGATTATCCAATTGTATTGTTGCGTCTAAAACAGGAAGTGTGGAGGAGAGGAAAGTCTTTGGGATAAATAAATGAGAACATGGCTGTTGGCTATTACACCATGTTCTAATTATTCATGTGGCCTTGCCCCATTAGCGGGGATGCCTGTAAAGATAGTTGCTTTTAATTGGAGGGTGTACCAGAAAATCACTCCCTTTAAAGCCAGAATCCATCCCTTCGCAGTTATAATTTAAATATCGGGAAAAACACCTGTGGGAAATCGAAAGTTTTCCGCCTGACCCGGCAGAAAAGTCGAGAACTTGGCCGAGAGGACAGAAACAGAAAAAGGGCTGAGTTTCGAGTCCAGGAGCTTTCTGCTGCATTAACCAGTGAGCCGCCACCATGCTGCACCATCTGTCTTCTCACACTAACAAGCACATTTTTAACAATCTCCCCAACTTGTGTGTCACATGCAGACGGTCTCATGAGAATTGGGGTTATGTTACGTAAAAGCTAAAAAAAAATGTGTGAAGAAAATAAGGTTGAACATGGAACTATAGTAGCATGTTGGAACGATTAGACGAGGAGAATGAATGAATGAGAAGCTCAACTGTACCTAATGATAATGGCGTGTAATGCACTCACTCTGCTGTAATATAGAGGTTTCAACCAGCTGATAAAGCTGTATACGCTGCAGCCTATCTGGTATCCGGCTATAATGGGCCGCCATCAGGCCCCTGTGCATTAAGCCCGCCGAGGGTTGTGAAAAGGGGCGTTTTATGAATTATCCATGGAGACAAATGCATAGAAATTTGCTCGATGAAACCAAGCGCTCCTCCTCGGAGTAATGGCTTCCAAATGATGCGGCGCCGCAATCACATTTAGTTATGGGAGAGAAGAGAGGGCAGCTTTCATTGACTCACACATGATGAATGTGTGTGAGTGAGGGTGTAGTGTTTGTAATGTGCATTTAGATGGCTGCTTACTCTGCTTACTGGTGTGTGTAGTACATGTAGTCAGAGTAGTATCTCTGCTGGATGTGTGTGTGTACACTTGTGTACTATGTTTTTACTTAAAGATCATCAGAATCAAATATATAACTACAGTTATACTGGTACATTTTTTCGCCCTTCAATTGGAGAAGCTCATGCTGATGACTCACTGTGGGACATACAGTAGTTTAGCCATCTTGTTAACCCTAATGTCCTGGTTGTGGTACTGCAACTTTCAATTTTGAGCTGATGACATAGTTCAAAATTCTGCTCCAGAAAATCAGCAGCTGTAAAATGTGGTTAAATACAAGGGAAACTCAGATGCTCTCTCTGTGCTCTAATTATCAATATTGTTGACAACACTTTATATCGAACTCCCATATAAGTCTATTTAGATTTATGTCATCAGATTTTAATGACAGTTTGTTTAGTAGTCTTTTATGGTCATTTCCCAGTTTGTCACCTTCTTCAATTGTATAATAGAATTGTCACCACTTCAATACGTTTGTACATATTGGGTTTTATGAAGGTGAGGAGAAAAGCGAAACACAAATATTTGAAGTGAAAAAAGCTTGTAGTCGCAATTATGATTCTAGTTTTCAGCCAGCGTCAGTGCCACAAAAGGGTTAACGGTGTCATTGAGTTCAGATAGATAAAAGGCTGGATGCATGAGAGATAAGATTGTCACCAGTTTTTGCCTTGTGCACATGACAACAAACTGAACATATAGCGCACAGGGGCAGAAAGAGAAACAAAAACATGCTGCTGAGTTCGCTGTGACCTGACCCAGATGGCCTGCGTGTGCACGTGAGAGTGTGTGTTTGTGCAGGGAATAAAACCAGTGCTGCCTGTGGTTAAGCTGCGCTGGTAATGACAAGCGCAGCACTGTAACAATTAGACGATTAGAAGCAATCTACTGCTACTTCATTTCAACTGTGGCAGAGAATCTGATGCCATTTTTAGATTATGGAAGCACAAGCTCTCTCTCTCTCTCTCTCTTTCTCTCTCACATATAAACACATGTATGCATACATTTCCATAATATTACACATATGGAAATGGACATACACATTCACGCAATCCCTCGCCTGTTAAGCCTCGAGGTCAAAGTTGAGCGTCACTACAACTGATTAGTGCATCAAACGTGCTCGACACCCGCACTTTTTTTTTTTTTTTTTTTTTTTTTTTTTTTTTTGCACTCGTGCGTGTGTGACAAAGACCCGCCTATAAATACGCACTGCTTTGGATATGTATATATGTCAGGGCGGTTGCATATGGATAATCTGTCCCCCATCCAGCATTATTCTCCCTGCGGGTGGCACTGGTATCAGATAGAGTGCTCTCATCCGTGATACAGTCACTCTTAAGTCCTGCAGCTACAGTAACTCCTGAGGATAAGCACAGCATTATTGTAATTCTCTGGTCCAAAGGTCACAGTGAGTCCTGGTGGTTGCTCTGACGTCCCACTAAACAAAAACAATTTGTCCCTCAGAGGACTCCTACTAAAGACTGCTTGAGTTCATAGTGATCACCATCTGGTTGTTGGCCTTTTTTTTTTTTTTTTTACCCCCTTATCACTATGTTACAGCCAAAAACTATAGTTCACAATAAGGCTGCTTTTCATAATAGATCAGCCCCCTGCAATTTTTTTTCAAAACCTTACATTTAAAGAGACAGTTCACGACACAATCTATGTTATATTTGTTTTATAATGAGTTGAAAAAATAAGACAGACTTCAAGTATTTGCTGTTTACTTTGCTGTCACTGTAAGATTAACTTGGCAGGATGAGTCACATGCCTCAGATTGGCCACTAGGTGCCACTGTTCTCCTACACTCTGAGTCACACATTAAGGGTTTCTATCACTGTTTTTTCTCTAAGTTCAAAGCTGTATTGTGCGTTATGCTGGCCTTGCTTGCTGTTTTCTTCACTCTTTAAAACCTAACCTCCAATTAAAGCTGTGCGGCACATAAGTGGGAGGTGTCCTCAATTCACTTTCACGAATTTGACTCAGCACCTACGCAGAAGCGCCGCACCTTGAACCTACTGTGCCGGCAAGTGTGCTTCTCCGCGACTGGCAGCACATTTGAAGTGAATGGCATTTCTAAATGCGACAACCTTGGGCACCAAAGGGCTTTGTAATTAGGGTTGTTACTAAGCAAAGCACTTACCCGCAGTTCATTATTCAGTGTCTTTAAACTGGAGAAAGCAAAAGCGTTCATGTCAATAAACATCTGTTCCAACCTACCTCATAGTGTAGAGCAAAGTGCCGTCGTCCTTCAGCCTCAGCAGCTTGTTGGGCGTGGTCATGTTATGAGCAATCGACTTCTTGCCGTTGAGGAAGAAGGTATCGGGGGTCCAGATGTTGCTGGCCAAGAGGTTGTTTAACGACAGCTTCTCCATCGGCCCTTTGAAGCACAGACGTTCGTCCTTCCAGCTCTGACGGAAGAACACGTCGATGGTGTATTCCTGAGACAAAGACAAACAGTTATGCTGGAGAAAAGGCGACGATTTTTGCATATTCCCCCCAAAATAGCAGCCAAGAGTTTATGATTTGCCTCGTAATGTGATGTCAGTAAACTCTCATGTTTACCAATCTGTCTGCTCTGTGATCATTATATCCTAAAAGACGCTGGAGGGATGCCAACGGCAAAAGATCTTCCTCTGGATGAATTGCTGACTGCAAGTCTATTTCACTCTTCAGAACATCACTTACTCTGGTATATTTACCCAAAAGAAGAATTCAAAGTTAGATAAGGTCTCGCTTTCTGTTTCTCGACTCCGTCTCTGCGGCATCATTCTCTTTTGTGGACTCATAAGACTGGCGCACTTTTAAGCATGATTCTTCCCAAATGGATCTTTAAATGTTGTTTCTTGCCATTTTCATGTCACATTACGCCGAAAATGAGCTGACTGAGACGGGAAAATGCTAATTCGACTCGCTTCTTTTACAGTCAATCGGCACAAAATGGTCGAACATTACGCTTCTTCCTTAACTCCTTTATGACTTCATAAACCCCCAGATTTCACAGATGTGGTGATCAAATATTGCAGTGTTGATATCCATCATAAGTTTGTGTGAAATAACAACGAGCTAAAAAAAAAAAAGAAGAAGAACAAGAAGCAAATACAATCCATCCTACAAAATACTGCTGTTAGCCGACAAGCTTTTATAGACCACACGCACTCAAGTGGCTTGCCACACTTCATTAATCAATCTTGTGTCCCTGTCAATACCTTTTCAAGTCAATTATAGGAAAGTGGCAAGTATGATCACTGCTGTGTCAAAGTGTGCCAGGGATACAGCAGGGTGTAATAGAAGATTTAATGAAAGAGGAGATTTAATGCACTTTGCTACCCAGGTGGAACCTTATAGTTCATAAGAGAATGGATTAATCAAAAGATGAATCGTTTGGAACAAGTTGGAACGGGCCAGCCAAGTTGCATTAAATCTTAAAAGTTTCAGTCGTCCATTTTGTCTCTTTTACAAGTGAAAGAGCTTCAAAGACACAGCTAGGATCAGCAGGAGCGGCGGTGCCAGTCTCATGAAATGTAAATATATGTTTCCATCTAAAAATACCTACAGTAGTCTGGATGGGCTTTGGAGACATGTGTGTGTGTGTGTCTGTGTATCCGCTCAACTCACCATCTCCGTGTCAGACACCGGGCCGAAGCTGGTGACGAAAATATTCGTCTTGATCTCGGTGACATTCTCTGTTGAGAGAGGACGGGCGAGAATGATTGGGGTCTTTAAAAAGTCAATGAAAAGCATTATAATTTAAGGGGATTTTAATAGCAGCGATAGAGCTTTTTTTCTGAAATATTCCCAAATTCCTTCCCCTGATATTTGGCACATTCTTCCCTGACCACAGCCACATAAAACATGTGTTAAAGCTGAAATAAAATGACACTTTCTGTGTAGCTAACAGGTGATAGGATCATGATTGGGTATTAAAGAATCATCCTGGAAAGACTCATTCACAAGCGATGATGGAGAGAGGTTCAACACTTTGTGAACACATGATTATATGGAGGATAGTGCTACATGGGCTCAGGAACACTTTGTAAAACTGTTGGTAAATTTGACAAAAGGTAGCTTCTGTTTTTATATAGACAGCGTCGCAACTTTTTTTAGGCTGTAGATTGATAAATTGTTATCAGAAAGTGACCAAAAATCCAAAGTTAAACAATTGACAATGATACAAATAAAGCAAAAGTTCACATTAGAGAAGCTTTAGAATGTTTTCATGACTTGGAGGAAACATTTTCGGTCGACCTTGATTGACTGATTAATAGATGTGGTTTCAGAGACTTGAGAGATAAAAGACTGGTAGCACAATTAAGTCAAACTGAATCAAAATTCTGAAGATATTAAGCATTAAAATCAGTGTTTCAGCATCATTAAAAGCAGTTGAATCGAAGCTACAGTGCAAGCCAGTGCTGCTCAACATTATTAATTTCTCTCTCATTGCATTTCTTCTGTAGGTTGATGTTGAAAAAGGTAGCCCATTATTTCTACCATTCGTCTCAGCCAAGCCAACAAAATCACCTCTATGCATATAAATTCGGCCCTGGTGAGCTGGGATCGGCCGCGCTGTGGAGAGCAGCTTGTTGAATGCCGAATGAAGGCCTGAATGTTTTTCTGCTATGTATTTATAGGCCCTCTTGTCAAGGGTAGCAACCGTTACCAGGATGTGAGAGCAGGCTTTTTTGCCATGACACATCAGCCATTCAGCATGAGAAAGCCTCGGCCCTTCCCATTGCGGGACGTGCGGCTTACGTACACAGGAAACAAAGTGAGGACCGATGTCATGAGAAGAAAATTTTTAAAAAAGCTGGTTTGAAATCAGCGGAATAAAAGCGGCAAGAGCCGAGCCATTAGAGAACAAAGTAGGGAAGGAGGGCGAGAATGAAAAGCTTTCATTTCAGCGGCGCCTTAGAAAAGAAAATATCCATCTTTGAATGGCAATTTGTTGGCTCTCAAGGTTATCTCCTGTTGCCAGGCTGAAGAGCGTGAATAAAACACCACAGTGTGCTGACTGGGTTGAAGATGGCGTGATTGATTTACCTCCCCGTTCCAGGGCGTGCGAGAAAAGGCCTCATGCATTCGTGATCCTCGCCAAGATTCGGACAACACAGCAGCAAAATCAACATCTGTTAGCACAGTTTGTAAACCTGTATCTGCCTGTGTACTAGCATTTTCCCAGGAAGCAGTGAGTCAGGGCCTCTAATAGTAGAGTCCAGGTTGATTGTGTCATCAAATGTTTTTTATATCAAGAGGCTCAACACATAGAATTTGAAATAAAATAACCCCCCCCAGCCAACCTCCAAGCCCCGGCCGCAGCCTGTTGTCGTAGCCATCGAGGAGCCCGTCCAGGATCCTGGTGAAAACTGTGCTGTTGTCATTGGCGGCCGCCTCCTTCTGAGCCTCCGAGGAGCACAGGCAGAAACTAGGAGAGGGAGAGGGAACAAGAGCAAAAGAGACTCTTGAGGAGAGACAACACACCGGCGTTAGTTAACCTGCACGACATCAAGCACGACACAGTTATTGTGATTAATTAGCTCGCCGCATTTAGGACAGGCTTGTTGTGATTAATTATTGAACATAAGTGCTGCTCACAACTACCAGTAGAGATAATTAAGGCTTTAGCATGGGATGGAAATATAAACAAATGAAGTCCCAAATGTGGCCTGAGCACATTCTCTGTGGCTGGAAATTGAGGAATAAAACCATTCTTCTTTTCCCCAAAGAACACTGTGTTCATGCGGAGGGAGAGACAAGGTGACAAGCTGGGTTTGAACATGTGATCTAAAAGCCATTGATCTACTCAGATGAGAGTGGACTATTCCAGTGATTTACTGACAGCGTTGCCAAAGATCTCTCTCTCTCTCTTTTTTTTTTTTTTGCTTTTCTTGAGTGCAGGACGGCCACTTAAGCAGTGCTGTAGCAGAGTGCAGCTCGGATATGCGATCAATCACAGAGGGGGGGGGGGGGGGCAGAGCTTGGCAGGAATCTTCAGCAAAAAATATATAGGAATATCCAGGAAAATTGCAGATGGGGCAATAAGAATTTGTGGCAACACTGCTGAGTGAACTTTAAGACATTTTGCTGCTACGATAAGAAACACATACACTTTTCATGCATTTTAATTGCATTCATGCATTTTGTTGATGTTTCCAGCAACACTCTTACTTTACCTATTGTGGCATCCAAACAGGAACAGGAGGGAAAGGACGAGCCTTGCCATGACTGAATGTCTGCTGACTTTGTTGTTCAGAGCTGTAACACACACACAGAGAAAGAGACAAAACTGTATCACCAAATGCAAATAATAACAATATAAGCTCCCGATCATCAAAACACAATAAGCTGAAAGGTGTAGCAATCCTACTAAGGCAGCACAACTCACACAAAGAAAACTCTTTACCCCGCTGCAGACCATTACAGGAATCACTAAATCAAGCGGCGGGACAATCTCTGCTCAATGAGGCTGCAGGCTGCAATTCTTTAACATCTGCCTCACAGTCACCAAGCAAGGCTGGGACATCACACAGGAATCGTATAGAAACAAGGGCATGATTCCTGCAGCAATGATCCCCATTGTGCAAAGCTTGCACTGCGTTTTTGAATGCATTACAATTTACACCACCTCCCCCCCCATCTCCTCCACCACCGTCACCTTTTCCCACTCACCCCCCCTCCCAAAAAAACATGCATCTCATTCCTGCTCCTATTTTTTCTGTCTAATTACAAAAGAGTAGAGGGGAAAAGAGGGGGGGCTACCTGAATGCAGATCCATCACCACCGTGGTTTGCTCCCCAAAATAGCGACTGGGAGAGGAGGGGGGAGGTGAGGGAGGGGGGGTCGGTGCTGAAAGTGGACGATCACCACCTAATCCCAGTGCTGGTGGGGTTGTCTCCCCTCCTGCTCCACCTCAGCTTCTCCTCCACCATGGGCTGCTTCTGCTCCCTCTCTCTCTCTCTCTCTCTCTCTCTCGCTCTCTCTCTCATCAGGCGGGGTTGTAGTAGTCTGTCTGGTCTTCTCCTCCCACCACCTCCTTCCCTCCTTTCAGTGCCTGCTGCACCGCATCTCCTGCGTCGCCTCCAGAGGTGTTGCAGCAGCAGCAGCAGCAGCTGCAGGCGGCGGCGGCGGCAGCGGCAGCTTCACACGGGGATGCTGTCTCCGCCAGTCTCGGAGGAGATCCGGTTCACTCACACACACATATTAAATTTTTTTGTATTATTGCCGTCCCTTTTGCTGCACCGCCTACTGAATGAAGTGCTGCAACCGAGGCTGCTTCTGTTATAGTAGGTGCTCCCCATTGGCGGGGGGATGGAGGCGGTGCAACGAGGGGGGTGAGGAGGGGAGGGGGGGTTAGTCAGATGTTCAGGTGCAGGTTTTTAAACCATGATGATTGAATTTGATCAGCGGAATTGGATTTGTATGGAAGAGCATTAACCGTCTGATCAACCTTCCATCTGTGTTCATATCAACTCATTTTTACCCGGATGTCAAATAAATAAAGCAATTGATGTTTTTATACAATTAGAACTAATGAAAACTTAATTGAATTAGTCAGTTGTATTTCAGCCATTTATCCATGAATTTTAGCTGACTTTTTTTTTTATCCTATTGCTTTTATCAAGGTCATTTCAACCAACAATCGGCTACAACACACAGTTAACTCTAACATATTTTTACTTAAAGCATCATCAGTTACTTTTATTTTACTATTTCTGTTGTTTCATTTGTTGATCACGACCAGCCTATTTCAAACATGCATCTATTTATTGAGCTTATTTAAGTCATTGCCTTTATCTATTTCAACTGTTCAACTGTTACTTTTACTATTACCTTGTATCACTAATTTAAAATTGCTTGTAATCTATTACTTTAAGTGAATTATTTCAACTGAACATTCTCTACTTTTAGCTATTTCAACCACAATTTGAATACTTAAGCCTGATGTTTAGACTTCATCTGCTTGCTTATTAGCTTTTTTCCCCTCCAACACTCTATTATTTCTATTACCTCTAATTAGTTACTCTACATTTTTAGTCCTGCCAGCTGCTGAATGACCCCCTGGGAATCACTGTCATATCCAGCAATAAAATGTGGGACTTGATGGATTGCCATAAAGAGGGATGTGATACAAAAAAAGAAAAAGCAGAGATGTTTTTATGGAGCCCTGGAGGTGATATAGAGGGAGGAAAAAAAATCTGGCTCATGATTTAATAATTTTGTCCCACTGTGAATGAGTTGACCACTTTGAGTGTGTGTGTGTGTGTGTGTGTGTGGAGCCTAATAGAAAACCAGCAAGAGACTCCCCTCGAGTCCTCCTCAATAAAAGTCTCAAAGTGCTTCTTATCCTGACGTTTGCCATAAGAGGGTAGCCGAGTTCCACGTTTCGTAGACGGTAATTAGTGTGTGATATTTAACCTCCTTCGCTTTCTTGAATCCGTCTGGAGATGTTGTCTGTGGATGGGGACAGACAGAGACAGAGTCCTGCAGTGTGTCTCCCCTGCAGGAGGCTGATTTCAGCACCACGCCGGGTGCGGACAGCTCCTGCAGAGGGATGACCGCGTGTGTGTGTGTGTGAGAGAGAGAGAGAGAGGGAGGGAGAGAGAGAAAAGGAAATCGACTGTCTTTCAATGTTTGCCCTGCAGACATCCCATTGTTTTCCTGCTTTACTACTTTACACACAGATCAATTAACCCACACAACAAACCAGGGAACAAAACAAAAACACCTTTAAGGACTGATAAACTTATTAATTATACATTCAAAGTCATGAAAACCTGAAGCCTTGCAAGAACATCTTCTCTCTCTCTATCATGCGTGTTTGTTTGTGTAAATCAGATTGAAAGTGAAAGCAAATAACCATCATAACGGTTTCATGTTTTCATTGGCTGAAAGCTGTTTTTATCATTAATGATGTCATCACCCTTTTTTTTCTTCCAGGAACGCTGTTGACGGAAACAAGAAGTTGTTCGCCATCTATGACACGAGGTAGGAAATGTCAACAACAACACACACACATTATTTATTGATGACGTTCGCCGACTGTGTGTGTGTGTTTGTGTGTGTGTCACAGGGTCCCAATTATCCTCTGAATTCCATCGTATTTCCCAGTCTCAATAATTTATGGCCGAGCCCCACATTTTAGATAAGGAAAAGAGGCCATTACAGGCGATTAACAGGCTAATCAATCACATGCATCGATTAAAAGGTTGATGAATGCAGCCTATGCCTCCTCGATACCGTTCAGGTCCCGCCATTTTTAGAGGAAACACAGGGGAAGGGGATTGGCGCAGATGGTGTGAGGAGCACTGTAAAAAAATGTCCAATTTAATAAGGCAATTTAAAGTGAAGGCTAATAGACTGAAAATGTATTTCTTTGTGATGGAGAGACTTTTTTTTTTTTTTTTTTTTTTTTAAACCAAATGAACATAATAAAGCAAAGTAGTCAGATTACAAAAGTCAAATTACTTACTAATAATTAAAACATAAAAAGACATTATAGGAACTAAAAATCAAGATTTTTTTTTAATCTTCTTTTGCTTTGATAAGATCAGTCTTTTTAAAAGTCTCTTGTGAGTCATGCTCAACTTAATAAAAGTGCTTTAAAAACCCGCGTCCTACAAATTAAGACAATGATGATAAATAAAAGGATCAAGGACTAGAAACAAGTTCATTTGCATTTGAAAGAAACCAGAGCTTGATATTATTCCCACATGTCCCCCAAAAAACAATCAAAAGAAATTTTTAACAAAGCCCAAAACAATCTCTGATTTACAGACTGGTGCGTTCTGCAGCTACTGGTGGCCATTTTTTACAGTGTGTAAGTGATGGGCTTCGTCTCTGATTTGAACGAGCCGAGTGCCTTCACCGCCACCAGCAGCAGCAGCGGCAGCAGCAGCCTCCTCATCAATATGCGCTCCAGCTCCTCAGTGTGAGAGCCTCCTCTTCCTCCTCCTCCTCTTCTTCTTCTTCTTCTCTGCTCAGTCAGAGAGAAGCGGAGCCCGTCTTCATGCCAGGGAGGCGATGTGAAGCCCGTATTTCACATCTGACTCCGTCCAAAAGCTGCTGACTTTCTCTCCTCCTCCTCCTCTTCCTCTTCTTCCTCAGTCGACTTTTTGGGGGGCAATCAATGGATTTACTCTGATCCGAGGAGCGTCCGGATCGACTGTTGCTTGTAAACAAACAAACAAAAGAAAAGATAAACACAAACAAGGGGGATGTTTGCTTTGCGCAGGGTGCGTCAATTTCGCGTCTTTTCCGCACTGGTTGTCGGTTCGATTGTGTGTTGCGCCAAAAGGTGAGTTGCTTTTGTCATCTGCTGGAGTCAAGGTTATGGATTGACTCCAGATCCGAGCTGATGTTTTTTTTCCCCCTCTCTTGTCTTTGCTCTCGTTGCAGCGTCAATGAACCTGGCAACATGTCTTTCGTGAAGGAGACGGTGGATAAACTCCTGAAGGGTTATGATATCCGACTGAGGCCAGACTTTGGAGGTATGTGCCCTATTTACCTCCATGTATTTTTGCAGCCAGCTTTGTGTTTGGCGCCATCCTCAGTGTTGTGGTCAGGTGTATAGGTGGAGGCCCCTGTCCTTATAATGTGCTGTTTTAACCTCTTGCAGGGGCCCCTGTTGCAGTGGGGATGAGCATAGATGTGGCCAGCATAGACATGGTGTCAGAAGTCAACATGGTGAGTGGATTTTTTTTTCATATAAAGGCTGTTTAATCCATACATTGGCAGCCGTGCATCATGATTTCCTGTGCTGATGTAAATCCAGTGTTTTCCATTCAGACCATTATGTGATGCTGAGATGGATGGGCTGGGTTTCCTGTAAGCATTTTTTATCTCACACTCTGAGCTGGCAGTGTTACCTCACATGCACACACACACAAATATAAGCTTCCTTCTCCAACAATGCTCATCCGCAGACAGGAGCTCACTTCTTTTGCAGGATAGATTAAAGCTGCAACGATCAATACCATCCACGCACAATGCATATGCAACGCATGGAGTAAGGAAAACACACGCTGATGATGTCTGACTCTCCACTCGCCTTTTAAATCCTTTTGCAATCGACAGGCGGGACGTAGCTCCGGCGCTGGCTTTGCTCTGCTTGTTAACCTCTCTAGCCACAGTTAACAGTGTTTCAGGCCTCCTCGTCCCAGGAGGCCCTCTGAGCAGACAGCTATCAGGGAACTCTGATTGGATTTGCTAATTTGCGAGCTGGATGCTGTTCGCCCTGTGTCGACACGTGTTCCCGCGTGCAGGGAAGTAACTTCAGGCTATTGTGTCTTAAGTCGTGTTTTCAACCAAGCAGGTCGGTTCAGTGCAGCTCAGTTTATTCCACATTAGAACAGTTGATTTTTGCTTTGTTAAAAGTTGTGAGTGGGGCCAACAGAACCAGATCATTCCATCCTGTTTTTGAGTTACGGAGCAAACTGATACTACTTAAAGGTGGAACGAGAAACACTGTTGATTGGCCACAGAGAATCAGGTCGTTTCACCACCTTTTCAGTCTATTTGTTTTGTCTCCTTCATTTAAATAACCACATTACGAGAAGAAAGAACAGGAAACAACTGATCACGTCTGCAACTATAGCGATTGCTTTCATTATTGATTAGCATGTTGATTATTTTCATGATAATCAATTCATCGTTTAGTCTATAAAAAGTCAAAGGATTGTAAAAAAAAAAATCAAAATTTCACAGAGCCCAAAGTGACGTCTTCAAATTCCAAAACTCAAAGACTCAAGCAGCAGCAAATCCTAACATTTAACCAGCAAGGAACCAGTGAATGTTTGACATATTTGCTTGAAAAACGACCAAAATTATTAATCAACTATCAAAATAGTTGGCGACCAATTTTGGTTTGAACGGCGAATTGATTAATCGACTAATGTAGCAGCTCTACATTCAATGTCCTCCATTGTGATCATGTTGTAAGAGTAGCAAATCTCACTGCTTGATTTGCCTTATTGAGCGTAGCACAGGTAAAGCTCAGCGTGAAGTCGTCGATCTACACTGTGTCAGTTAATAAATGCTGCAGCTTCTCAGGACCAAGAAAAGTCCAAGGTCACAAGGTGGAAAATATTAGGCGACGATGACCCAAATTGCATCTTGAAACGAGCGCCATCTGGCCCCATCGGCCACATTTCCAGTTCTTTTGCAGAGAGATTTTGAGGCACTGAGTGACCTGCTCAGGTGGAAATTGTTCGTAATTGGTTTGGATTCAGGCTTTTGTAACCCGCAAGCCACAGTCGCAGATTCCAGATCAACACCTCTGCTGTCGACACGTTTCATGGGCCATCGCCTGCGTGGGTGTCACCATTATGACTTTTATTAGAGATGATGGCTGGAGAGCCCGTGTGCTTTTACAACAATACTGAAGCAGCACGGTCGTGAGGAGTCAAATTCGGGTCAGTCAGGGAGGCAGCAGTTCAGGCCTCGACCTCTATATGTGTACCATCAAGATGAGCGTCATCACAGCGTAATGATGTCTATTCCTAATTGACCAGACCTGTTAAAAAGAAAAAGGTTAGATTTTTACTGCATTATATTCATAAATGATCTCTATTTATCTGGTGGGAGGTGTGTGTGTGGGGGGTGTTGATCAATAATAATGACTCAATAGTTTTCAATAGTTCAACTGTTGACTTTCCAGCCTCTGGGTTAAAACACAAGTTCCCTGTTCTTTGACACCCCCGAAGCAAACCTACCAGAAATTACATTTATAAAATACTCATGTGTTTTGCTGAATATGGTTTGCGGGTATCTTTTTCTGGTCATAGGGAACAAAAGCACCTTGGTTGAGGTGAGGGAAAGGTTGTAGCTTCAGGTAAATGTCAAATAAGCCTCATTAATTTTTCAAGTAAAAATACCAAACATTACCCAGTTACAGCTACTCAACTGTGAGAAGAGTGTATTGATCATTTTGGTTGACATTTATTATGGTAGATTTATTGATATATTGATTGCTATCAGTCTTGCTTTTTCATTGTTTTGATCATTCTTCATTTAATTTACTTCATTATAATTTACTTCATTTACAGAATAAATAATGAATTGATGAAGTTACTGTAGTTTCAGCCCGACTTTTGACTTTTTCAATATCAAAACAAGACGTTGATTTTTCACTAACCTCAGCCCTGTGAGTGAGTGTATATACTATACAAAACCATCATACCTTAGTGTCCCTGAGTCCATGTGTTAATTTCCTTTATACAATCATGTGTTCACAAAGTGGACACATGATTGTGCTTGTGAACGACTGAGTCTTTCCAGGATGAACCTTTCATACCCAATCATGATCTTATCACCTGTTACCAATGAACCTGTTTACCTGTGGAAGGATCCAAACAGGTGTTTTTGGATCAGTCCACAACTTGTTTGAAACATGTTGCTGCCATCAAATTCAGAATAAGCAAATATTAACAAAAAACAATGATGTCAAACATTAAATGTATTTGCACTATTTTCAATTGATGTCAAAAAGGATTATCACATAATCACATTTTAGTTATATTTGTGTTTTAAACAGAGTCCAATTTTTTTTAGAATCAGGGTTGTAGCTATAAGCTTTATATGCCAACAGTTCATTTGCTAACATTAAGTAGTAAGCCAACTAGGCTTGTCTCCACAGAGCACACAAAGGCACTTGATCAACCAGGGAACCAGACAGCTGAGATCGCACTTAAACTGATAATTAATTAGGTCCATTTCTCATCGCCACCAGTGCACTGGGGGACTGCACATGTGAGTCTGTGCTTGTTGGATGGACAATTCCTGGCTGCAGGAATTGTCATTGAGCGTCGAAGCCAAAACAAGACCGCTCAAGCTGTTTGTTATTTTTGCACCAGCGTTTGACATTTCGTGCATGCTTTTTCATCCAGTGCCGGGACCGTCTGCCGTTTTAGCATGGGGGATTTATCCAGCAGGAAATGGATAATGAGTGCTTTTGTTCTGACAGTGTCAGCGCCACGCTTTATCCATTGAGCAACAGTAAACAACTCGGCCCGATAAATGCTGCGCTCTCCATTTCTATTGTGAAAAAAAGAGACTGTTTTCAAGTTGTTAGGATCCATTTCAGTAAAACTTCAGCTGCTAAATCCACCTCGCCAGCCTAGTCGAGTGACCATAATTGGGAGACTAGTTTTAAAAGTTGGGGATTTATTGAGGCAAATACCACTTGCTGTGCCGAAATGAGGCCTGGATCCTACTCAACGTGTTCTACAAGGAGCACAGATTTGCAAAAACAGCGCTGCCAAATATTAAGCTCGATGTGATCCATGCGAAGAGAAAAACAAAATGGTACAAAACTCAATAATAAAACAGAAGCATGTAAAGTGCCTGAGGTTTTTTTTTTTTTTTTTTTTTTTTTTTTTTTTTTACAGTTAGTCAGATAAGGTCCTGGTTCTGCAGCTTTAGCGTGGGTTTGTGAGATCCAAAGTTTTCTCACCACTGGAGAAAACAAAGGCAAAGCTGCAGCACCTGAGGATCATGTTCAGAGGAGGGTCATTTGCAGGGGTGGTAGTGAGGTGCAAAGTTAACGGCAGAGAGCGTCAGGGGTTAACAAAGCTGCAGAAAAGCCATTTGTGAAGAGCTGAGATTAGGCATCAAATGTGAGGGTTAAGGTTTTGTGTGCAAACATGCATGTGATTGTGTGAGTCTGTATGAGAGAGAAAACTGATTTGTCCTTGTAATAGGTTGGAAACAATCAAATACACCCTCAGACGCTTCGTCATGTCGAAAGTGTAAAGTACAACATTAGGGACCGTGTACAAATAATTAGGGGGAGTAGAGTTTTTTTTGCAGCATTAAACAAACCAAAAGTCTGCATCATAACAGAACAGGCAGCAAATGTGACAGAACAGAAGCCAGACTCATATTAAGTTGGTCTATATTACAATGTAGCCTTTAATTTAGTATTTCAAAAATGGGGAGCGACAGGAAAATTCATTTATTATGAAATGAAATGTCTTCTAATGTGAGCTTTTCTCACCATTGTCAACATTAAAATTAAATTAAAAGAGTACTTCACTGACACAGCACCGCTTCTGTAACAGTGTCAGACTCACAGTGTTATGAAAAAAAGGACTGAAGATCAATGCAGCGCTGACTCAATTGATATCACTTGAGGCAATTTATCCGATTTTGCGCAGCTCCCTCTGGAGGCATGATATACCATTTTTTTGCTGTTCCCCAGTGTAAACCACCTTTGATGTGTAGAAGCGGGGGAATATATTAAGGTTGAAATTAGATCACAAGAAACATACTTTTTAAAAAAACTCAACCGCCTTCCCCATCCCAGTAATTTGCGTACAGTCCCTTATTCTTAATATTGATGATTACTTTCAAAGCTGACCTGTGCTTGCCGTTGGCTGCATACTTCAATATCCTCCTGACCCCAAACCGCACATACCCCCACTCTGGTTTATTTGATGCACAGCGGGAGTTCATTACATCAAGCCGTGCCAAGGTTGAAGGTGGTCTTTGCTATAAACCTGAGAATTTGACTGGACATAACACGCAGACCATCAACAGATTAAAAACACCTGAAGAGACATGAAGGAGAGCGGAGAACTATAAGGTCCAAAAATCTATTGAGTTACTGAGGCAAACAGATGATCAAGCGAGGGATCGAAGGAGCCTAGGGAAAGAAAGGAGGCAGAGAGAAGAGGTGGTAGCTGATCAAAATACCCAACGAGCTCACAAGACTGCCAGCAAACACAGCATCTGGCTCGTCTAAGAATCCACCTGGCAGGGCAGGTCGGCGAAGTCAGCCACTCCGACGCCTTTGCGGAGCTCGAGTTCCCGCACCAGCAGATGCTAAAGCATCTGAGAAAGGCGCTCTAATTACCTCTGAGGTTTGTTTGTGGCGTGCCGGGGGCCTCCGCTGATGAGAAACACATACTAGGACAAGATCAGAGCGAGGCAAAATAGACTGTGTGTGTGCTGAGGCGGTGGAAACTAGTCGTAGGAATGGATCACTTTAACAGAAGAAGTGTCGCTTCTAATTCAAAGAGGGGTGACTTTAAAAGGTTTTTTTCGGGTGTCGGACAGTTGGATTAATGTGAGGTTTGGAGGCGGAAATGAAAGGACGAGCTGGATTTACTACAGCGTATTGTTAGCCTGCTTTTAAAATGTTTTGAAATGTTCTTATTAAGAAAGTTCAATTGAAAAATAAGGGCAGCATGTGTAGGTTGTGCTTTCATTCTCCCGACCTTCTCGAGCCCAAATGGACAAACAGGTGTGATTCTATGCACTAAGAGCTATCTAGGCCTTCATTCCGGCCCATTATCTGTGCTCGGTGAAAGTCATCGTAATTTTGGGGGGGAATTCAATTACGGCACAATGAAGGCAGAGCTCCTCGCGCAGGGAAGTGGTCAGTGTTTGCGCCGTGAATGTAGTTGCAGTAACAGGCTGAACAAGCTAGTCATCCGTACACCCACGGCTGTGTGTGGGTGTCAGAAAAGAAAAAAAATCTGTCATTATGGAGAGGTGAAAAGATCTCTCTTTCTCCAAATGTTCCTCCTGCCTGGTTTGTTTTTTGCTTTTTTTTTTCTTTTTTTTTTACTAGAGCACCAGTAACACAACATATCCACCAACCAGCTCCCCTTTATGTGCTTTTTCATTTCTCAGGTTATTTGAGTGTTCGCATGTAGATTTCTGCTGAATGTCATCAAGAGGACTTCATAAGGTGTTACACCTGATCTGACCCCGGGTGTGCCGCAATCACCCACATAACCATATACATATATGTACATTCATGCATAAAATAATCAGATGTTAAAACCAGTGCATAAACTATGTCACCCTAATTATCTTATATAGGTCTTCCAGCTATGCAAAAAGAGCATATCTTTTCTCTGTACACTGTGCACTGAGTGTGGCTTAATATACCCCCATGTCTTTTATCCAGCATCCGGCTTCCTGCCTGATGGAATGTAATTGGCCTCAGGAGAGAGCGTGCTGTAGGATGAAGTGATGATCACTAAGATTTAGAATAAGCACAGCGGGCACTTCCTGGTTTGCAGTGTCAACCCACTGAAAGGATGTATGATTTGAGGTGGGGGGGGTGGGTGAACC
The DNA here is from genome assembly GCA_037975185.1 of Centropyge bicolor. Lineage (NCBI taxonomy): Eukaryota > Metazoa > Chordata > Actinopteri > Pomacanthidae > Centropyge > Centropyge bicolor. Next base: position 1,882,493 of record JBBMOC010000073.1, read on the forward strand.
CGCTCTACTGGTTCTATCTCTACAGTCCCTTCACGATAATAGCCTCTGAGTTGCATGCACCTTTAAGACACTGCGTTTATTGGTCTGGGGAATCTAAAATTGACAGGCGCCGGCCTCATTTCCTTTCTCGGTGCCACTCAAGCAGCCGTTGTAGCAAATAAAAACGGGGCAGGTAAACTATGAACTGGATTTATGATAGGGGGGGTTATTGAAAAGGTCATCTGCCAACAGTCTGATTCTGTTTACTCAAATTGATAGAGCAGATGAATGAGGTTTCAGGAGGGGAGAAAAGACCCCTGTAGAAATATAATGGCAGGCTGCTGCACCCTTGGCTCAGGAGGAGAAATCAAGACATTTATAGTTAGAGCAATGTTCATGTGCTTTCAATGCATATGATAATACCAATGATAAATTGCAAAGCAAAGTTGTAGAGCATGGCCAACCCTGGGTCAGGACCCCGCCAAGGGATTGTGAGATAAATCTTAGGGGTTGCATGATGATCAATAGAATAAGAAAGCAGAAAAAACACATTTCTAAAGTTATTTTTGAGGCTTTTTGTGTCTTCACATATTGACTATTCAGGCTCTCTGAGAAACATGCAGCATTTGCCAAGAGGCCCTTGATGTGAAGGGATCACAAGTCAGAAAGTTTGGTAAACTCTGGTTTAGAGGTTACTTCAACTCATGCAAGAATATTTTTGCATAGTTTGCTCCAAGTTGGATACAGCAAACTGTCTTAACCGTTATTGCCATAATTTGCTGCTTTCAGCCTGACGACTGCTGTCTCGGACAAAAAAACAACATTAAAAATTTAGCAGTGTCAGTAGTGGTATGACTGAACCTGAAACAGCTGGAATTAATTTTGCTGCCAGTGACATGTCGTCACAGCAGCACCCAAATAAAGAGGGCATGGCCTGATGTGAAGTTAAATGCTGGAACATTTACTCCGACCTGCACACGACGCCTGATGCAGCTGTCCGAGTGGGAAAAATCTTCCTCACAATTACTGAACTGCATCAGTTGAAATGCCAAAATATGCAAATAAAATCATAAATGCTCAGTAAATTGGCAAGCGATGAGGGTGATGATGAGCAGAATTTTAATTTTTTCAAGTTTATTTTAGTATTGTGATTATAATAGCTGGCATCATATTTATTTATTGCTGCATTATAGTTGTCAAGTCAAACGTTTTTCTGATGTGGAGAGAGATCAGTTTGTCTCTTTTTTTGCTTTGGTTGTGTTGCAGTTTGAACCATTATCATCGACTGTTCTTTTTCTTTTGAGGCCTGGGTTAGATCATGCTTAATCTTCGTCTGCTTTCAAAACAGAAGACCTACAAAACCTGCTTTGCCTTCTTGCAACTGCAATCTGTTATTCAAGCATACTGTGACACACTTTTGGGACCATTCAATAAGAAAGATCATCCTCTCCTATGGTTGACCCCAAAGGTTGTTCAAATAATGTACAAAATAATAGATTGCATTGAAGAATAGAACAACTTATAAATGACAAGATTTTCATGAAGAAATCTTTAAAAATTACTTTGAATTGAAACAAAATCTTCTGACAAAAGGATGAAAAAAAGATTGTACATTTATATGAACAGAGCCACTGTGAGGCTGCAGCACACATGAGAAAAATCTTCCATTTGTACATTTACCATTGTTTCTTCCCTCTTTCCTTCTTCCCTTGTTATGAGGCAATACATCACACAATATTAGACAGTGAGGAAATTATCCTATATATCGAAGGCCAACGCTGTCGTTTGGAGGGAGAAGCCCAATTCAATCGCCTCCCTGTGTTTGCTCTCAATAAGGGACAATGCTATTTTTGTCATTCTATAGCAGCAGAAGGAGGGGGATAGGAGCTCGCTGAGGGATTCCCCCGCACTGCGGTGATATACCGCCTCAGGGCCATCCCGAGGGAGAGCTTCGAAATTACATTCAAGTGACTCAAATTGACTCGAACGTGGGGGGGTTCATATGGAGTACACAGTGATTACATATCATACATTTTCTCGACCTGCAAAGTTTAGTCGGAGAGGGAGGGGGGGAAACTTGCTGCGGCCATTTATTTTTCACGACGCTGCCGAGTGGAGCAGCCTCGATATGTGTCAGATGTAATGATAATGATTCAGTTTATTAACACGTTTTCTATTCAGTCCTATTGTGGCTGCGCTCTGTGGTGATAAGCTAGCCGCAGCATATGCCGGGGACACAGAACATATGCCATGTGACAAACAATGTTAGCAGGATATTTCCTAGATACTGGTGGTATCACGACATAGCAGTCGCTATTCGAGCACTGCAGAGAGAGAGAGAGAGATTAAATTGAATATGGGTCAGTTCACAGCCAAAACTCTGCTTATCTGAATTCTCACACACCCTGAATGAAAGTGATTATCCAGTCGAGTTAATTGAATAATTGAGGCTCGCTGGAAATCATTTCCACTGGTCACTGTCATTATCTCTGCTGAAAACATATGCAAAATAACCAAACAGCAGCGGCAAAAGCTGTGTGTATTGGGAATTGTTGCGTTGTGGGAAATAGGAGAGTTGTCAATAATTCATAATCCATAGACCTAGTTCATAGAGAATCTGAGCCCACCTCCTTTAAAGGGATGAAAAAAAAAAAAGAAAAGTTGCACTCATCTGAAATTCAATTTGATTGTCTCCATGAAAGATTGATGAGGAGTCCTTGGCCGCGTGTTTGTACAGGCTACACGGTTAATTTAAATCATTTATGTCTTACGAGGAGCTTGTGCGCTGTAGCCGCTCGCCGGGCCGCCCACCTGCTGATACTCTGGCGGGAGATGGAAATGCATACCTAAAGATGCCGCTCGGAGGGGAGAGGGAGGAGGGAGGAGGAGGGGGGGGATTGATGTGACGAGGGTCAAAACAAGGCAGCGTAAAAGACATTAGTCATTTGTGGGGAATGATGGAGGGTAGAGTTACGGTGGTAATGGGGGAGTGGGGGAATCCAAGTCTACACTACTCACTCTTACAGCAAATTCAATTTCCACCATATGCTGTGATCTATCCGCGCTGACTGCTTTAATGGGACTTTGACTGATAACACTTATTGCCCTTTATACCACCTGGAAACTGACAAGGATTTATATTTTTATGCATTAAAGGAGGAATGGTTAACTCCATGCTACGGCTGGTGGATGGCAGCTTCCTGAGTTATTCAAAGATTAACCTAGAAGGAAGGTATCTTTATTACTTATCCAATAGATTCAGACATTTTCAAATCAGTCTTGAAGCTGCAACAATGCATTCATCTGCTAGAGCTGTATATCCTATATAATGTCTTTCATGTCGTGGCTGGATCTGAACCTGCTAGGGGCCACAAAAAGAGCTGGTGGACCCCGGTTGAACCCACTTCCTCCCACTTTGTGTGTCACTTTCCGGAACCTATTAAGGACAGTTTACACAACAGAAAACAGCTTAATTATAAATTTCCTACAGCCCCTGAAGGCAGCCAGTACTGTATGGCAATTAGTATATGTTAATTTTATTAGACAAATGTATTCATGCTTTTATTGTCTTAAATATTTTATATGGAAACACAAAAACTTATCTCAGGTGCAAAATTGGTGGTGTGCCCCTTTAAGTCAGTTGGGATGAGCTTTATGTGCATATTTCCAAACAAATCTGCTGTTAATCTTTTTACCAGAACCCAATGGAGATCATGAATGAGAGACTTTGAGAGCCCTGGAGTAAAGCAGGCAGTTGGTAAACAATCCAGCCTCCACTTTTTCAGACTACTCACTTTAGAGCTGCCATACTTTTTTTTTTCTGTGTTGACATGGAGCATGGTTTCCTGATTATTCTCATGTGTGTACGCATTAATGGGTAAAATGAACAGTAGGATATTAGCGTGTTATTTAAAGGCAAGTCTGCCACACTTACCTCCAGGCCTGCAACTAATCATCTTTTTTTACTATTGAAGGATGTATTGATTTTTTTTCTTCTATTGATTAAACATTTTGGCCAAGTTCCCAAAGCTCTTAAAATTCATCCAGCCCACAGTCCAAAAATCCAAAAATATTCAATTATATAATAAACCAAAGAAACAGCAAATTCAGACATCTGAGAAGCTGAAAATAGAGCATGTTTGGTATTTTTGCTTTGTGATACTACATTTTTTTGAATGTTACTTTGTTGATATCTGAAGCCTCCAAATGATGGTTGTGGCCATGGTTCCACCACTATACTGTACATTTATGGCTCGGTGCCAACGCCCTTTCCTTCTCATGCTGTGTGACCAATCTGGATCCTGTGCTGACTAAGATCTTCCTTGTTCACATCTCTGTGTGCTAACCAAAGCTAGAAAACACATTCATTGAGTATGAAGTATTAGTAGGAAATGAAGGGATGAATAATTAAGATGCAGAAATGCTTGAAATTTCATTCATTCTCTTTCATTCTATTCTTACGTTATCTCATGCAAAATGCAAAAGTGTTTTGTAAGCAAAAAGGACAAATAACTATTTCAGTTGCATAACACATTTTTTGGGGGGTTTTTGGGAAGCCATGCGACCATTTTAATCTTTTTTGTTTGGTGAGAATGTAAAAAAAAAAAATGCCGCACCAACAGACATGTGCACCTTTTCCAGTGCCAGCTTGGTGCGGTGCTGGTTTCATTTCAACGCCACAGCGGGCAGAGAGAAGATCATGGCATTGCCCCGAGAGAGAGAGAGAGAGAGAGAGAGAGAGAGAGGGAGAGAGAGAGAGAGAGAGGCAGACAGACTGAGATAAAAAAAATATAGAAGAGAGACTGTTAGCTTGGGTAAGTGGATTATGTGATGTGGACGGAAGGAGGGAGGGGCTCTGTCCTCTTTCTCCTCTGCTGCTTCTGCTCTGGTCAAATACTACTTAAATTAAGGCAAAAACAAAATATTTACTTGCTTACCAACCTTTTTTTTTTTTTTTTTTTTAAACATACACAACCGTCCTTTAAATGTTTGATTTCATAGGACTAATCGTACCTCATGGCTGGACTTTAAGCACTCCATGCCAGGACTTGCTGGGCTTATGTGCCAGATGGCGAGGGTTTTTTTTTTTTGCTACACAGAGAGATACGAAGAATGTCAGAATCTTACATGAGCTCATTCCTGTTTGCAAACATTTGAGCGATTTAAAAGAGAACCAATATTGAAGTCAGTCATGAGGCCCGTTTGTAAGATGTAGTTTGAGGTGCTCAGCAGTTTGAGGTGACTTATGTGACAATGATTGCCATGAGAATAGTGACAGACTAACATGAGGAGTGAATCATTTAACAGATAATTAATCTTACATTTTGCATCTTTCAAATTCATATAATTATAAGTTTTTTTCTTTTGACAATTTTTTTTTCTTTTGACAATTTTCCTTTCTACTTAATTTTATGCACATGACAATAACGTCCTCCAAACAATGAATGTTAATAGTTTTCCAGGACTGACAGAATGCCGTCACCATCCCCAGATCAATGAAAAAAAAAATCGTTGACAGCTTAAGCATTAATGAAAATAATTACTTCTTACAACCCAGAAATTGAAGACTTGCTATTTCTCCTCTCAAAAGTTACACAGCCCCATTTTAACAACCAGCTTGACCAGCTAATATAACCAAGATTGTGTTTACAGGGAATGTTAAAAGAACTGTTACATGCTGCAATTGAGCCTCTGAGACTCAGTCGTTTTGATTTTGATTGCATCGGGGTAATGGGGAAATCACTATTAGACTAACAAATTAGGCACGACCTCAGAGGGTAGTACAATAAAGTGTTACTTAAAGCGCGTATTTCCATTTCGCGTCCCCTATGGACGGAAAATAACCGTAGCTGCACAAACAACAAAACTGCATTCAAAATCTCCAGAGTCAGCCTGTTTGAGTTAAATGAAAGGCAACATATGTTTAAAAAGCTTTTGGCCGCCATGACAACTCTGAAGCTTTGTGAATCACCGCGCCTCCACTGGGAATACACCACTGTTGATATATTAGGTGAAATCTTCTATGAACTTTTTCCTCTAATGCTGCAGCTCCGTGAGTCAGCCCGCCCACCAGCTTGTCGTACAATGGCACATTACCGCGCGGGGTTACTGTATTCCAGAAGGAAGGGCAAGAGCACTTCGAAGAATTTGGCGGCCGCCGCGTGAACCAGTTGGCCCGCGCTTCTTCCAGCTTGTAGGCTGCTGTGTCATGTCATATAAATATTAGGAGCGCTCACAGCGGGGAATGGGCAGAGCAGATATTCCAGATTGGTTATGAGGTCAGCTTCACTGCAGCAATGCTTTAAATGTCTTATAAGAATAAAAGCATTCATGTGTTTTTTTGCTCTGTTTGCATCACAGGACTACACGTTGACCATGTATTTCCAGCAGTACTGGAGGGACAAGCGTCTAGCCTACATAGGAATCCCCCTCAACTTGACCCTTGACAACAGGGTCGCCGACCAGCTCTGGGTCCCCGACACCTACTTCCTCAACGACAAGAAGTCTTTCGTCCACGGAGTCACGGTGAAAAACCGCATGATCCGCCTGCATCCAGATGGGACCGTTCTCTATGGCCTCAGGTGGGTTCTGCTGCAAACAAACAGTGCTTGGTCAATATGTTTGTTCAGCGGTGCTGCTGAGTAGGTGTGTGCTGCATGTTTGGCTCTGCTGTGTTTGTTCTTGTTGCTTTTTACAACCCAAAAATTTTTTCATCAGATTTCATCTTATATTGTTGTTTGAATGAATTATTCTGTCAACAAATAATGAGACCATCAATGAATGGATCCTCCCGCTGAGTATTATCTGAGACATACATATATAGTTACATATCTGATTCCTTTGTGCCACAGAGCTCCACTGTTATCCAACTATTAAAAACATCAATGAGTCACACTTGCACTCGGTGACGTGCTCCTTCATTACCATGAACCTGGCCACTGCAGTTCACTTTAAATTCCATATACACCCCTGAAACACTCATTAGATCACTGAACGCATATGAATCATAGACTGTATGAAACATGGATGTAGCCTCTGTGACGTCACTTGTAGATTTCTGAAGAGCAATTATGAAGACCATTGTAGAGCGGCGCCATCTTGGCAGTGGTGACGCAAACGCTGGTTAATCCATTTATGGACAAAGAATTTATGGACTATCCTGCTTCAACACTGGTTGTAATACTTTATACATTTCCTCCTAATAAGCTGGCATTACCTTATATGTGAACATGTCAGCCTCCAGCCAATCATAATCAGTAAGTTTCTGGAGTGTAATAAACTTAAAAATATGCAACTGAAAATGCACAATTTTCCCTTTGAGTAATGTTGAAAACTCCAGCTGTTTTAGGACTTAAACTATATACTAGTTTTTTATCTCTTTGGCCTTGGGGCTGTGTGCTGTGTGGGAAGTCAGAAAGTATTGCGAGATGGACTAACACATTGTTCATTTGTTTCCTTTTCATAAGGTTTGTTGCAATGAGAAAAATAAAGAGACCCTGAGAATGTCTCATCTAAATGTGTCTATATGTTGTGTGTATACTGCAGCAAATGACTTTATTTATGTTGTCGGAGCGGTGCCATTTCTGGGCCATGCAAATGAGCAACACTCCCCACAACAGGCAACAAAGTGAGTCTCAGGGTCAGAAATGTTCTCAGATGTTTCCCAGTGTAATGTTAATTCAATGTGTTTAAAGCCCTATAACGGCGCCACAGTTTGCTCAGAGCTTGGCAGTTCTGCGCTGCTGGCCGCTGAGCAGCCAAAGGATTATGCGTCGTGCTCAAGGGCACGGCGGCATTTTTTTTTTTTTTTTTTTTTTTTAAAGGGAGTGAGGCTGCAGAGATCACCCACCAAAACAAGGATGAACAGGTTAGGAGGTGCATTAATGCCATGTTAAGCTCGCAGCTGTTGTTTGATATTTGTTTCATAGAGCCCTTGTTTTGAATTTCCATTGATCTTTTCGACAGGCAGGTTCAGAAGAGTTAGTGTGACCTATGAATATGGATGCATGCTTTGAATTATTAGAGTGCAAAGCGAAAAGTGCGTGCGTGTATGTGTGTGTTTGTTTGTTTGCGTGCACACTCGCATGCTTGTGTTTGTATCTGTCAGTGTTCATACTTTACAGTCATACAGCCATGCTTGATTATGCAAGTGGAGTTCATAGCACTTAGCCTTGTGGGCTACTTATAGACCTCTCAATGCTTTCAAGAGATCAAAGGGAGAGGGAGATGTGTGACGTGGTGTTTGTGATATGAGCTGTTACATAAATGTATGTCAGGTAAGTCTGAGTAACATGATGAATACTGATTCCTGTCATGGTATTAATGAACGTATGTACTGTTTATTAATGATTATTTTCTCAGTCGATCATAAAGTGGCAGTGAAATAGGCCAAAGTTCATAGTTAAACCACACTGATTTTTATTTCACGACAGAAATTTATATGCTTTTTTTTCAGAAGCCTTTTTAATGGCTTTTTCCAATGACACATTTTATTTCATAGTTCTAACTTTTTTTTGTCATGTCACTTTTCATAATCTTAAAAAATATATTTTTTTAAGTAAAACTTCCAGTTTCATAAGTGGTCCTAGCTGTGAGCTGTCCAGGTGTTTTTCAGAATTACTTTGACATTGTCATACTGCTAAAAAAAAAAAAAAAGTGTAATGGAAAATGACATGATGAAATAAAATGTGACAGCTCATGAAAGTCAAAAAGGTGCCGGGAAAAACTTTTTTTTTTGGAAAATATGATGACACAGTACTTCAGAACGAAAAACGTGTTTGAATAATTGATGAAATTATTTCCGCATTTATCGACTCACTGGCATGTTTCACAGTGTATTGATGTGATTTACTGAATTATTGAATGTTGAACACATTTTGACTCCATAATAAATGAGTCACCTTTGAGGAGATGGAACCAGAGAAAATGGGGCATCATCAAAATTGTCACTGATTTATTTTCCTTCCATCAACTAAACTCAGAATAGTTGTTTCAGCTCTTTTTTTTTTAATCATGATTTGAAGTTTGCAACATGTACAGTTCTAAATTTACTTTGATGATACTTTGATGAAAAAGTGAAGTTGCAGACAGGCTTTTAAAGGAATCTAACTTTATGTGAACTGTGTCACAATAGCTACAATATGTCTACACTGTATGTATCTTGCAGACCTGATGTTATGCTGCTGTAATTTTAGCTGTATAATAATATCACCTAATGGGTTTCCGCAGCCTCATCTGAGTCTTAACTGAATGAAGACATCCAGTGGCTAACTGCCAAGCAGCCGGCTTTTAATCAGGGCAGACTTAGCCTAAATCATTTTGAATTTGCATTTCACTTTGCTGCTTATTTTAACTGTCTGATTATCAGCCGTTTGAGCTCACGCATCTGATAAACAAAGGGATACCTCCTCGTGACCCAGTTCAGATGAGCAGGCAGTAAATGCTGCCAAAATGTGACGCCTTAATATGATTTTTATTTCTGCGCAAATTTTTCACTTAATTACTGGATGGAGGGCAGCCAGTTGTTGAAGAGGAGGGGGGGGGCATGAACGGCTTGAGAGTGAGGACTGCTTGTCTGTCTGTAATCTATAGTGTAATTATGTATACAGTTACAGAGTCAGCATTTTACCTCAGAGGTGGCGCCTTAATCTTATATTGTGAAGAAAATGCCAATCATCTCCAGTAATGTGAAGCTAACTGAAGAAGCTGGTGTCGAGACAAATGGACATTTAGTTTCCTCTAAACCTCATCACCTTAAAGCTCAAATTGTATTCCCACAGTGTCTTCCTTGTTAAGTAACTACATACATGCTTCCCTGTTGTTATAATAATTCAAAATGGCCAGAAAATATGAGACTTCCATGAAACCTTCCTATCCATCTTCCTTACAATACAATATGTGTAAATCACACACAGTATAAAATATTCCCTCACATCCTCTCTTTTCCCCATCTGTGTCTCCTTCTCCAGGATAACGACAACAGCGGCGTGTATGATGGATCTCAGGAGGTATCCCCTGGACGAGCAGAACTGCACCCTGGAGATAGAGAGCTGTGAGTAGACAGATCGAATGCCTTTAGGAGCCGAGGCCGAGAAGAAAACCGGCACAGCCTCGTGTGTGTTACAATCTGAGTGAAACAATATCAAACCTGCTTTATTTTTTTTTCCTCTTTTGAGGTCTGAATTTGTTTTAAATCCAACACAGGTACCAGAAGGATTTGAGGCTTTATCTTTTATGACAATTAAACTAACGGCAGAATTCAGCAGCTCATCTTAAAGGGCTATTCCACAGATTTAATATTGCACTTAGATGAAGTTTGGAGACTTTTGAGAGACAGTATAGAAGAAAGAATGGTCAATTAATTCGCCATAATTCAACTCCACTATTTTCACCAGCTGGTTACTAACTTTTGAGGGTCTTGAGGTTGAGTCCAAACAGTAAAGTTGAAGGTTGTTAAACCAGAAAAATGAACCAAAATAAGCTAAAACGCTGAGAGGAAACAACAGAATTGGGTGGTAATTTTCTGTTTGTCATATAATTAGATCCATTGTTAATTTAGAAATGTAGATTAGAGCAGCTCTATATGATTTTGAGTTTAATGTGAATTTCATTAAGTTTGGCTGATGCTGTCATTCATCTTCCAGCAAACGTCAGCACTGTTCCTCCAGGGTGCTGCTGGCTTTCTTTTTAGCCTTTTACTCAGAGACTGATTTACACCTGATACACCAGGGCACACCAGCTATCTGCTAAGCTCGAAAACAAGATAGAAAACTGGATCCCGTTGGCGTCCTGGTGGGTTAATTTGAGCTCCAGCCAGTTTGTCGAATCCAGTCTAAGAATGGAGCACATTCAAGATCACTTTATTAATAGTGTCTGTATTTGAATAATTCTAAAAAGTTGAAAGAAATACAGTAAAGAAAGAGCTTCCAAGGACAGACGATGTGTCAGCTATTTTTGAATACTTTTGACATTTCCCTGAACTCGAGTGAACCTATTAACTGACTTGCTTTTCAAAGCAACGTCTGGTTCTTGGAAACAACTTCAAACAGTTTTTTTTCTTCTTCTTCCCAAATGACAGCCCAGTTGGACGATCAGCAACACTGCATATCTTGATCTCCAGCGATGGTTAGACAGATGGTTACACCTTGGTGTACGTGTGTGTGTTTCCTCTCGTGCAGATGGCTACACCACGGACGACATCGAGTTCTACTGGAAAGGAGGCGAGTCGGCCGTGACGGGGGTGACGCGGATCGAGTTGCCTCAGTTCTCCATTGTCGATTACAAGCTGGTGTCCAGAAACGTAGTCTTTTCCACAGGTAAACTGCTGCTGATGTGTTGTTTATGGGCTTTGACCTCCACAAGCTGAATTGCCTTTGGGAATAATACATGACAAGTGGATGTTACATTTTACATGATATTGTTCATATCAAGCGTTGGCCTATTTTCAAGCTGATTATTTAATCAATTTCTGTAGCAAACAAATCTGTGCCAAAGCTTGATCTGTTGATCTTAAATCCTCAGAGCCAAAGTTGTGTTTGTCAGTGCTTCTAATTGGGTTGAAGTGAGGAAATGCGCTGCCTTTGAAGTATCCCTCATGTAACGGCGGCTGATGCAAGGATGCTGGGATGGAGCCAAAACATGCCATAAACGCTGTGATTTACACAGCAAATTCCGGTCGTGTCAGATGATCCTTGACCCCGAGAGGTGACGCCTGGCTAATGGTTTGGTTACCGCGCCGACGTGAACGGAACGTAGCTGAAGACGTCGATCAATTCAGTCGGTCAATACAATCAGTCAGTGTGAATGTAGCGGGTCGATCTTTCGTTAGGAGTTGCCACAGCGGATCATCTGCTCAATGGCAAACTGGGTGGCCGCCCGACCCCAGCATGGAAGATCCTCATATTAGATTTGGCAAAGGCTTTTTATGCCAGATGCCCTTCCTGACGCAGCCCTCCCCATTTATCTTGTGACCGGCAATTTAGGAATAGCAAGCTGGGGTTCAGTGTTTTGCCCAAGAACGCTTCCTTCCTTCCTTTCTTTCCTTCCTTCCTTCCTTCCTTTCTGTCCACTTTGACGTGTGGACAGGAGGAGGTGAGAGATCGAACTGCCAACCCTGTGATCAGTCCACCTTAAAGCCCCTGAAAACCAGTAAGCAAGTATTAGTGAGTATAAGTATTATTTCAAAACATTAGATTGTCGTGACTAAATAAGCGACAGTCTAAATTAAGCTTATTATTTCAGAAGGCTTCGACAGTCAAAAACTCCACTGATCTGCTTCATCAGGACCACGTGGGTGTAGTTTGATGAAATTTGATTGACAGCGCTGGCAACACAAACAACCACACAACTGTCATCACATTTTCATTCTCTATTCTGTTTGGCGCATGGCTCAGATGATATATTTAATGGTAAAATAAGCAAATCCATAAATTACCAAAAAAAAAAAAAAAAGATCCTCCTGTTTACTGAAATATAACATGGATGCTCAGGAAGATAAACAGCCACTCAAGGCAGAGGTGAGCACAGCCTACAAATCTTTTTGTCGGCGTCGTCATTAACTGCTGTTGTGAAACGCATCAATCAAGCGTTATTTATAGGCTCACAATGGCCATTTTCTTTAGAGCTTTCCATCTCTCAGGGCAATTAATTAGGACAGGGTGACACGTCGAGGAAATTCGTCAAGTTACTGTACGTGGGAAACACTCGCAGTATCCTAATTTGTGTTGTAATTAATTTGTGTTGCTAACTTGAAGAAGAGAGTAATTGATCCCAGGAGTGTTTTGATAAATGCCGTGAACTTTGGTTTTGATGCGTCGCACGCCAACATCCTGAATTAATCTCATTTTTATGCCTTCATTTAGTCCTATGCAGAAGTTTATTGACACAGCCTAAGACTGCCATATAATCTGGTCAGTGGAGACGCGTTCAGAGAGGCGGCATCTAAACAGGAAATAAAAGCTGTGTGACATTTAGTAATATAATTTCTCACTGAAGTTATGCTCATGAGGCGGAGCACAAGGAAATCACAGACGAGTAAATCAGTCTTTTGTTTGGGTATTTCTATTGAGGCTGCGCAGTGTTTTTTCTAATTCTAAGTCAAGCTCCCATTGCACATGTGCTGCATTGTATTTACCGCCATTCCAGCACACGCGTGCCCCCCCATCTCATGTTAGCTCGTGAGCCGAGGCCGGCGCACCAGAGTGCGTTTGTTTATGAGAAGTGGCACGTCCCCTGTGGGTGGTGACAATTAAACTTTAGTGTCCAGCGGTCTGCTCCCGTGCTTTTGGCGGGATGTGTGAAGCACATCAAAGGCTCCCTGCGAGGCTGGCTAATGACCAGGTTTCCTCCATTACATGTGCCACTAGCCAGCCTTTCATTCCCTCCCCTTTTTTTCCTCTCCTCCTATCTGTCCTGTCTTGATATCTCTCTGTCGCTTCTTTCTTTCTCCTCTTCTCCTCGCCAACCTTATTTACTGTATCTTTTCCTCTCTCATGTAAGAGGTGTGGTTGGATGCCAATTACCCTGATCTCTGACAGAAAAACAGGATTCAGGCCATCATATATTCATGTGGAATGAGGCCCACAACATCATTTATTCTACTCTAAGCGCACACACAAACACTGCTTGTTTGTGTGTACATACATACAGCATGTGCATATTGCAAATGCACGCATGACCGGACAGCATCGCCGGGTGTTGTTAGTCACCTTCATCACCTCTGTCATCTTCGTTGTGTCACGACAGCTGCAGTAATAACAGCTTTAAATATTCAGCAGCATGTATATTTCATGTTTGCGCCGTAATTTCACAGTGGAATATTCCTTTTATTTTGTGGGTTTAACAAAAGGTTTAACAGCTTAACTTAAATAAATAAAGCACTGGAATTCATTAGTATGCTTTAGCCCTCACGTCCTCACGAAGATGACAACTTCAGCCTCTAAAGGAATTCCCAGTTTTGTTTGAAAATCTGGAATCTTGGAAAATTATTAATACAACCATATAAATCAGTAATGAAAATGGTTGCACAGTCAATTTTATAATGTCATCTTGCAGCTTACTAACACAATCATCTATCATGTATATGAGGACTTCATGGCTACATACATGATATAAAGACTGAGACTATATGTGATAGTCAAAAAATGCATCCGAAACAATAAAGAAACTGCAAACTGTATGAGCAGTGTTCTTCCTGTTGGCGCCTCACAAAAGGCAGCCTCCATGGAAATTTCCCCACCGTGGGACTAATAAAGGAATTAAAATTAGAATTAACTGTTAGGCTGATTAGCTTTCATACTTGGACAAGCAAGACAGATTTATTTTGAAATATTATGCTTCACTTTTAATGCTGCTTGAGGCTTTGAGTCAGAGGAAGCAAAAAAAATCCAATAAAAAGAACATTTACTTTTTAACCTGTAACCCAACAAAGTTAGTTATTGCTCTTTGACCTTAGAGATAACACTTGGTTATGTTAAAGACAGTTTAATCCCTTGCTAACACTTGCTCTGGTTTGAGAAAGGCTAAAAAAAAACATTTAAAAACAAAGAAAATCCTAATAGCTGAACCAGATTGCATTGGAAATTCCACATATGAGGTCAGTGTCTCTGTCAAAGACACATTTTGCTGCCAGATCAAAAGTGCCAGTGGTTAAAGTCCAGTCTCTCGTCGCATGTAAAACTTGAAAGTGACACCCCAGCAGACCTCCTTCCCCCTCTGCCCAGCCGCCCTCTCAGACTCTCTCCTCACCCCAACTTTTCGGATCACCCCGTCTCCTCGTCTTTCTCCCTCTCCTCCTTGGCCTCACACATGGCGTTCCTCCCACTCGCGCATGTTGTTTTGGTGTAGCAGTTACAGCCAGTGCAGTTCTACACCCACACGCAAGCCAACCTCAGCCTCCTCTTTTTTTCTTAAGCCACTTCTGCATCTGCTACCGCGAAGATACTCGGTTTCCGATTTAGGCCGGGGGGAGCTGCCATTAAGGAGGCATCAAAAGAAGTGAATGGGATATTTTAAGACCTGTGACAGTCTGTTCTCATTTACACACTGTAAGGGAGTGTATGGTAAGCGCGTTGACTTTGTTCACGGCTCCCAGACTGTGAACCACAAGCCGAATATAGGAGGATAGTCTGATGTAATAAGCAAGGCATAGCTTGTGTCTTCATATGTGCTTTACCACCAACAGGCTTTTATAATGACAAGCTGATCTTCTGGTTTTATGCAAAGTTTGAAGTTAAGAACGGTTAATCATCAACTATTTGTAATTGAGTAAATGTTTATGTCTTATAAAAATGTGAGGATTTGCTCCTTCCTTCTTTTTAATATCATTGAATATTTCATTGATTTGGGTTTTGGACTGTTGGTCAGACAAAGCAAGACATTCAAAGACATGGGCTTAAACAATAAATTAATAGGCTGTAATATATTAAGAGTTTTTTTATTGGGGTTTTTTGCACAGATTAAGGGAGATTTAAGAAGTATAAACTGACTTTGATTTTGACAAAATAGCATAATAGCTACCACTTCATGTGTGCCTTAAATGGATGGTTAATTTTTCAATGAAAGTGCAAGTATAGGGAAAACATCCAAACTACAGATACAACAATATAACTTGGTAATTCCTTACTGAAATGATTGGAAATAACAGTTGTCTGTGCAAGCAGCTTATTATGACTCATATTTTTGTTTACTGTGAGGTGGCAACCTCCATCTGGTATCATATAGGTCCAGTACAACTGTCACTGGAACGCTCCAATGGTCATATATGGCATTATGGGAACCGTTATATATGTTGTTTTGGAAGTCATCGGCAGTCGACCTGTTTCAGCCATTTAGGTGTGAGACTGTGTTGGAGTAGAGAAAAATTATATCCCTTTAAAAATCGATTGTAATATATCACAGTCCATTAATCGTCCCTTTGCTCAAAACCAATAATCAACAGCTTGACTGATAATGAACAGAAATCCAATGTGATTTGTGTCTTGTTTCTTGTCTAGCTTGACTTGCTGCCTGTTTTGCTGTTGAAGCGAAGAGATATCATCATTGCTCTGGTGTTTCATACTCACAGTTTATGACACCGGCACCCACCCAGCTCAGTAAAAAGAGCCACATCTATTTCACTCCTTGTCACCCCATTGTCTTTAAGTGCTTTTATTTCTGAAGGACGTTGACTGTCTCGCTCTGCTTTTCAGGGCACTTGTTGTCTCTGAGTCATTAATTTGTTGGTTCTACCTTGACTTAGTTCCTGTACCTGTTCCTATCACTGTCTTTGTTCAGCTATATCAACAATGGTGCTCATGCAAACTCCTCCTCAGTTTATTCCAAACAAACTCATGCTGCTGCTGGAAATGTAAAACAGATACTGTATATACTGTGTTGTGTTTATGTTTGTGTATGCCAGCAGATTTTAATAGACCTTGCCCCCTCTGGGTATTTACAGCAAATATAAAAACTGCACTGATGATAAAGTTAAAGTAGTTATTACTACTATTACTACTACTACTATTACTACTATCCATCCTGCAGATTTCACTCCAAATTATAAATGTCGACCACTCTCCACACCACATGGTGGCGCTGAAGGGACCACCAATGAATGCCTGTGTAAAATTTTGAGCCAATCATCTTTCAGAAGTTGAGAAACTTATCTTGGGATAAGTGAAAACTTTGACCTGCTGGTGGCGCCAGAGAAAAGATTACCGGCATTGTTAGGGTTCATCCTCTGGGTAACATGAATGTCTGTACCACTTCAATGCAAATCTTCCAATATTAATTGACATTTTAAAAAAAGTCATGCTGCCAGTGATGCTAAATGAAACGTTATGGAATAGCCAAAATTTAGTCATATATATCCTCTGAGAACCACCAATTCCAATTTCAAATTTCAAAGCAATCCATCCAATAGTTGCGTAGATATTTCAATAAATAAATGTCAATTACATCAGTCAGTAGCAGTTATAGTAGATAATAAGATTTGATGAACAGCATGTTGGCTTTTTATTGCAATCTAACATACAGTAGGCACAGAATCTTAATGAGATTGTGTGTGTTTTTTTTTTCCCTCAGTGTGACTCTCTTTCCAACTCTGCACGCAAGTGTGCAGTCGATTGGACCCACGCTCGCCACAAGTAGCTTTGGCTGAAACCCACGGATTGGAAATTACATTGTAATGGCCTCCACTTGTCCTCCAATATAAACCGAAAATGGGGAAAAAAAGGTTAGAATAGTGGGAGTAACGAGCCATAGATTCAATCCATAAAAAGCCATACGCCGGGAGATTGATGCGAAATCATGCGTTGGCCGTATATATCAGCTACATACACACACATGCATGGACGCTGTTCATATTCCAGGACATGGATAAGAAATGCTATCGTGGCAGATCGTGGTGACAAATATTATTTTGAATTCCTGACCTGTGAGGCATCAGAGACACCGCTACATGCATTTATAAAGCTATTATGTAGTAACGCTGAATCCCTCAGAATCATCGCATGAATTATGGAGGTGGACGAGATGAAAGAATTGATAAATCAAAACGTGCTGAAATTTTTATCACCGTCCTGAATATTGTGTCAGATCATCACAAAATAGGGTTACAGTTTTGTGTGTGTGTGTTAGCGCGAGTGATGGAGATACTGGTTACCATGGCAATAAATCCAACCCATGCTGTCGGGGTTGTCATGGAAACTGAAACAAAACACAAGGTGTCCCTGTGTGCTCCTATGAATAATATAAGTTCAATGTTAAATTACTGTCAACATTTTAATATTTTAAATGGCTTCTTAAAATCAGTAGAACCAGATGCGATTTTGAAGTTTCATTTTTTGCGACCCCTAACACGACCCTGAAAATGTACCAAGAGACTTAAAGGCGCCGCTTCTATCTTTGTCTCCTCCTCCCTTAGGTGCCTACCCTCGACTGTCTCTGAGCTTCAAGCTGAAGAGGAACATCGGCTATTTCATCCTGCAGACGTACATGCCATCGATCCTGATTACCATCCTCTCCTGGGTCTCCTTCTGGATAAACTATGACGCGTCAGCAGCCAGAGTGGCACTAGGTAAGAAGCAGTTAAAGTGCAGGTATTTGGCTTCCTCAGATGAGACTGGGGACCAAAGTGACCCGCAACCTCCCCTGCTGGATTCCCAAAAGCGATGCGTTCTCATGAACACGGCGAGAGGCTGAACTTCTCATACTGTCGTGGTATTAGTGGGAGCTTTAGGGAATGCATTGAAAATTGGCGCGCTCGAATGGAAATGGATTTGAACAACATTTCTATTAGGTCGGCTACAGAGTGAAAAGGGAAATTAGGTCTCTGTCTTCTGTGGAAATAGGCAATCCTGCTTTAAGTTAGGTAAATATTATAGCAATGCTTTTTTGTCCATTGTGCCTTTCCGTAGGGCAAAAGCATGAATACGCAACCTTGACTCGGACCAAACTAGGTCACATGTGGTAGGTCATGTGTGCGGTCGCCGTGGTCACCGAAAAAGCCTCCAGGAGCTGTAAAAACATCACGTCTCTAATGAGCATAATTTCACTTCTTATTGAGCAGTGCTTGTGTGGGTGCAGAGGCCCACTCACCGTGGGGCTCCTGTGAGCAGTAAACAAGGCAGAGATGGAAGCAGCGGGTCGCTGGTTTGTAATCATCTTGATTCCTCACAGGAGGTTGCAGCACAGTTTTGTCTTTGTTGAATATTGAAGCGTGTAGCTCTAGGTGACATGAGGAATCAGGCAGGGAAAATATAGACATGATATAAAGGTTGTCAAATAGACAATAGACTTTCCAAAGCAATTAATAACAAAAAATCCAGTGAATAGTCCAGTTGTAGCTTTAGCTTGTCCAAAACTAAAAACACTAGAACAAAAGTTTGAAAATAGATTAAACTGCATGTTTATCACTTATATACAAAGTGGCTCATTGGCCATAATTTTGTGTGGACAAGTGAAGGTACATATGCTTGAATTCTCTTCGACAGAGTGCAGTTGCATATCCACAGTGATAAATAGTCTTAAAGCATTAGTTATTGATTTGACCTGAACCTGCTCTCATAATCAACACATTCGGGCGATGCTGTCACAAAATGACCAGTATGAGGTTTTTCCATAGACCTGGCTTCAGCTCCAATCCTCCAGCTCTGGTCTGCTCATTTGTCTCTGTCGTACGGCAGCAGCTTGACTAACCAGTCTAAGCTGACGAGCAGGTAAAACTCACACTGTATGAATGTCTCTTCTGCTGTGTGAGTAGTTGACATAAAAGCCATTTTTAAGAGTAATTGTCTGGATAACACGGCGCACAAGACCGAAGAAGTCGCACACCGAACTGAACAATCCTCCAGTCTGGCCACGCCAATCAATTGCTGCTTTGCTCCATAGATCATTTTCATGTGGATAGATAATGGAACGGTAATGACCTTAACACATCATAATGCTTTTGGAAAACCTGCTCTCGTCCATTACCTGTTCTGCACCGCCACGTCCAGCTGGTTAGACAGTGGATATCTGGAGAGGATCAGTGTGTGCGTGTGTGCGCTTTCATCTGTTTTACATCCACCTTTATTTGCCTGCTTGAACTAGTTGGCTTGCTTTCATTAAGGCACGCATGCAATATCTGGTCATTACCGTATGCCTCTGAGTATTGTGTATTTGCTTTTATGTTAGTGTGTGTGTATGTGTGTGTGTGTGAAGTCCTGGTAGCTGCAATATCCGGTGTGCGCCTCCTCAGCTGAGAGGCAACCGGAGGTCCATTCACTTCTCCTGATGGATCGTTACAAGCTTTCAGCAGGTATCTCAATGGCGGAAGAGTGTGTGTGTGTGTGTGTGTGTGCGGGCGTGTGTGTGCGTGCGTGCTCCCTTTGTGTGTGCAAACCTGCCAGTAAGAGCAGTGTAATGATCAGGGAGAAATCAATTCAAGGAGGCAGCAGGCAAACAATTGAATTGTTTGAAGGAGAATCTCATTTTCCTGAGCAATTTCAAAGGATTGCAAAGATACAAATGACCGGCTCGCGCCCTAATCTGGTTGCAACCCTTTTCCCACACCCGTGCCCTTCATTCATAATCACATTATGTGAACAGTCAAGGTGTGGGCATTAGCTGTAAATTGGTGTGGGAGCACTTTTACTGTAACGGTAGACACACAAGTTCACTTCATGCTCTTCCAGGCCTTGGGAAAGCTTTTTTTTCTCACAACCGCAGACTCCCAAAATGACACGTCTGGAAACGCCACGCACGCTAACGAGATCGCTGACAATTTGTGCCGTCTGCATGCGATGAATGGGAGCGCTCAATTAACACTGCTTTGATTTACCGCCCGTGCCTCTGTTCTCGCAGTTAACATTCATCGCCGTTTCACGCGCTTTATTGCATCCTACATGATACCTTTTCCTTTTTATAATGTTGAGCCGTGTTGCTAATGGCCTATTGGCTCGTGATTAGAGGAGATTTGATTGCTGTGTGCCTTTGTTCCAGCTGTTAAGGTGGAAAAGAGACTCGGGGACATATAACCAGAGAAAAGGAGGGGGAGGGGACAGAAAGAGGTGCAGCGCGAGCAAAGAGGGAAACCACCACTAAATGATGGCGAGATCTGGGAGGGGGGGGGGTGCACACGATGAATGAAGAGGGAGAAGAGATTGAGTCGGGGGGAAGAAGCAGGGAACAATAGGACGAGACAGCAGGAAGGGGTGAGAGGGACAGAAAAAGACAGCGAGTGAGAGAAACCCTACAAAACTATATTTCTCCCCGGAGAGTGTAACGGCGTGATGAAAAAGGAGGGAGGCCCATGGGCGCCCGGCCCCTTGATTAAATTGTCCGAATGGGGAGCGAGGGAGGGAGAAGAGAGAAGCAGGAATGGAGGGGAGGGAGTGAAGGACAGAGAGTAATGGCGCAGCTGAGAGAACACCTATAAAGAACAAGGCTGTCGTTAAGCAAAGGGAAAAAAAAAACAACAGATCGCACCATCCAATCGGGGCAGAGACGCGGAGCATGTGCATGTGCGGCGAGCTTCGGTGACGACACAGACACACGCATGCACGAGCAGCGTTAGCCTTGTAATGTGCCAATAAATCACACTAAGGGTTAGATTGACCTTAGCTATCCCGCTCCCTCCTCCCAACCCCCCTGACTGTTCCTTGTCTCTTCACTGTACTTTATGACACACACACAAGCGCACGCACATACACACACACACACACACGCTCCAAAAGCCTCATCCGTGTGTGTTATACGAGCAGCCCCAGCTACTGATAGGCTCCATTTATTTCCAGCACGGATAGATAAAGTAGCAGAGATATATCTGCCATATATCTATAATCAGATAAGATATAATGTTATTGCATTGCAGGAGGTCAGGGTTTGCATGAATATGAGCGAGAGTTGTGTTTATTCGCTGCAACTTGTGAAACGTACGGCGGCGCGGGAAGACACGTGGGGCATGAAGTGGGTGACTGCACGACGGAAGCAAGTTGAAACGCAATGGAACTGAGTTACAGAATGAAACTTGTTTTCTGTATTTTTCTGGGGGGTTTTTTGTATTTGTTGTGTTTTCAGAATTAGTAATATTTCTGTGTTTGGATATATTTACTATTTTTGTGTTGTTCTATATTTGGTTGTGTTTTTATATTTGGTTGCATTTCTGTATCTGGTTCTATTTTGACTATTTAGACAGACAGACTTTATTAATCTCTTTGGGAGGCTCCCTCTGGGAAATTGGCATCTCCATCACTTCTGTATATTGCACTGTTTAAATATAGAATACAAAGTATAAAATAGAATAGAAAATAAAAAATATAAAATCTAAAAATAGACACAATAAATTAGGCAGTAGAGATAGCAAGAATTTGAATCAGAAGTAGGCACTTGTGTATACTGTGTGTACCTGAGTGTGTACATAGTGATAGCAGCAGTGGGTATGGTATGCTAAGTTATGAAGTTGCATTGAGGTCATAGAAATGTATCAAACATTCATCCCTTCATCTATATGTGTATCATTCCATAAGTCCCACTCAGTGTGTCTGTCTTTCTGTCGCGCTGTAACACACAAGGTGCGAAGGTGCCTTTACTGGGAGACATCATGTAACCCTGTCGCTCGCCACCCCTCATGGCTAAGGTTACTTAGAGCTGGGGGGCGAGATACATGCAGCACTATTGTAATGAGTTATTTCTGCTTGATGACCAAGGGGCACTTGGAGGCTTCACGGCAGACCTTTGAATTTCAATGAAGCAGAGGTTATGTACTCACCTACCAGTACGTGTGGTTTCATGCAATAAAATGAGATCACACATCGAAGCGATCAGGAAATTGTTTTGTACTAGTACTGCACAGCTTTGACAAGGCAATCCTAGAGCAACGCGGTTATTTTTTGCACTGTGTCAATCCTGCTCTTAACTAACAGGAAAAAGCCACAGAAACATATTTTCTATACAAAAATATCCTTGTTTCTATAGTAACACTTAAGACATCTGTTGAGTTTTCTCCAACGTGACCTTCAGGTTACTGACAAGACAGCAGCATCTGCCTTGAATGGTGGGGCGCTCGTTTAAGACAGGCTCATGCAAGACAGGTTGGGACTAATTAAGCGTCAAATTTACCATCCCAGATAGATTGCCAAGATCGGTAATGAGGAAGCCCTGGAGGAAAAAAAACAATGTTAGTTCCATATTTTATCTTTTGAGTGATGCTGTGTGATCTAAACAGGAACGTTGAAGTAGGAGAATGGACAGATAATGGAATCTTTTAAGCATGTCTATTTCTATTTGTAAAGTGAGATGAGAAAATATGTGTTAACCAAAACATACCAAACTTAAATGTGGCTATTAGCTGGAAGACGGGGTTCAGCTGGTAAAAACTTTTTTCATTATTATACTTCTTGATAGTTGTCATGGGTGTTTGTTTTTTTTCACACAAACTCCAGCTTTGATTTGTGCAAATTTGATCATGTACATTTAACTTTATAGAGAAATGCTTTTTAAAAACCAATTTAAAAGCTAATTTTCAGGGGCTTTAACACGGTTTCTGCTAATGCTATTAGTGCTAATGCAAATATTAAAACTAAACAATAGTGACATTTGAAATATAAGAAATGCATATTAATGCTGATCCTAGTACTTCTAAGTATCTGTATACCTATTAATTATAATACTAGTGCTGTATGCTGCAGTGCTTTCTAGCACTATTAACCCAACATGTAAGCATTTAATTATTTTCATTATCAGTTATCTAATATAGACGATTAATTATCACAAACACTGATGAATTCCATTTCATTGTTATTGTCATTAAACCCTCATAGAGGAATTGGCTCATGAAGGGCTCCTCTGGTTGTTATTCTCTCTGATTAAAAATACCGTGTTGTTCTGTTTCAAAGGGATCACCACCGTGCTGACAATGACCACCATCAACACCCACTTGCGAGAGACGCTGCCCAAGATCCCCTACGTCAAGGCCATCGACATGTACCTGATGGGCTGTTTCGTCATGGTCTTCCTGGCCCTGCTGGAGTACGCCTTCGTCAACTACATCTTCTTCGGGAGGGGCCCTCAGATGCAGAAGAAGCTGGCGGAGAAGGCGGAGAAAGCCAACAACGAGAGGGCGGCCAAGTACGACGCCGCAAGGGTGAGTCGGTCATTGCATCAGTGGACGGATGGATTAAAGATTTAAACAGAGAGTAAATCAATGAACGAATGTGTACGTTCAAGGTGAGAATGTTGAATTTGTTGTTGCTGAGATTTTTTTTTTCCTACTGGAAGAGGCCAGTGGGATCGATTTTGAACTCAAGTTTGAATCTGGTATGAATGTTTGTGATTTCTACAGAAAATACTGCAGGACGTTGTCAGACAGTGAAGTCTCAAAAAAAAAAGTTCCACCCAACGTGAATGTTAAAACAGCTTTGACACTGGAATTCTAAAATTAACTTTTCGTGACATTATTCATAGGCGTCTGTTTCTGTTTCAGATGCCAAAATATGTCGTTTTTTTTATCAAAGAAAATCAATTTTCAGGTATTTGTTCCCCACATGTGGCTGAATATTTTCATCTTCTCAGGAGGCAGGTAGTAGGACCGCATCCCTAAAACGGTCCAATCAGGTTAAAGGTCTTCGCCACTCACGCTCGGTGAGTTGTTTGTTCAGTGAGACTCAGCTCCGCCATTGCCATCAGCAGACATGGATGTTATTTTTTTTTTTTTTTTCTTTTGTCAAAATATTTCCCCATCCATGGAATGAATCGACAGCAGACATCTCTCATGACATTGCCATATTCTCTTGGACTTTATCATTGCAGTTTTTTCCTACATTGAAATGACGCTCGATCTTGTGAAGCTGGTGTTTCAGATATGAGTCTCTTTCTTCTTCCAGAGGTCATCCTGAATGCATGTCCTCATTGATATCATTAAAAAGCCGCATTTCTCACGCAGCTTTCACGAAGTGACGTTGAGCATGTGGGGGTGTGGTAAACCAGTCCGCAGCTGCTGCATTTGCATGAACGATCGTCGTCGTGCATTACTGTTGATTTGTTTTTGTGGTGCACACATCATAGGCATGGAGTATGATGTATTTCCTGTGTGTCTGGTTAAATTGTTGAAAGTGATGATATATTGTTTCAGTCTGGAAAAAAAAAATTCCCATGCTATAATATTCCCAGGAGGCGATTTCTCTGCCTCAGTTTTTTTTGAAGAATAATTTTCTCTCACATTCACTGATCATTCACATCATATCTTCTTCAGTGGTGCAGAGCAGCCAGTGTAGCAGTGGCTCCAGTGGTGCTGCTCAGCTTTTTGATTTTAAATTATAACAATTCTTGATTGGCCATCAAGATGACGTGCTACGAATGGCTGCCATTAGAAATGCCATTGACACAGTGCCATCGAGGTACTAAGTGGCAGGTTGAGAATGAACCTCTGCTCAACTCTTTTCCATACACAAGAAACACTCAAAAAGGTTTCTGTGTGATGTCGCTAATGTCACTTTACAAAAGACAGGCAAAGTCATATAACTGTAATTTACACATCTGTCAAGTCAGGAGCTGAGGCAAAGCACAGTATATTTTTAGATTTTTTTTTTTTAGGGAATTACAAAATGCATCAATTTTACATTTGAAATTTGAACACTCATTTTTTTTGCCTGACTTCCATGATTAGATTAGGAGACAATGGGCCCCTGGCACAGACATGTAAAAGCCCCCCCACCCCTCCTACGTGGGAGCAAGACCCCAACTGAAAGAGACACAAAATGAGACACAAAATGAGACAACACTTATACATTTTGTTACTTCCTTTGTGTGTCTCTTTGTGCTGCTTTTGAGTCTCCTTTTTTTCCTGTCTCTTTATAATCGATTTGCATCTCTATGTAGTTAATTTCACTGTGGTTGTTGATTGACTTTACAAGAAATGTGGAGTCACTTCAAACAGAGGCTGACCCTGTGTCGGCCCATTCCATGACGACATCCACATTTCATTATCTTGAATACACTGCGCACTGAGGGAGAGTGCCTTAAACCTTCAGGTAGTGTCCTCTCTAGCTGTTCCATTTATTTGCCCATAATGTTGTTAATTAGTTTTCCCATTTCTTTATCCATTCAGGCGGAACCGCACGGCCACGGGAACATCCTGCTAACCACCCTGGAGATCCATAACGAAGTGGCGGGAGGCGAGATCACCACCAGCGTGGCAGACATTAGGAACTCTCAGTCCATGGTGCAGTTGGACAGCACGGCCTCGTCGCACATCCAGTACCGCAAGCAGAGCGGCGGCATCGGCCCTCGTTCCGCCAGCCGCCATTCCCTGGACCGCTCCGCCCAGATGAAACGCAGCCGTCTGCGGAGGCGGTCCTCGCAGCTCAAAATCAAAATCCCCGACCTGACGGATGTGAACGCCATCGACCGCTGGTCTCGGATCATCTTCCCTTCCGTTTTCTCACTGTTTAACCTCGTCTACTGGCTCTACTATGTCTGATTGGACTGTTTTGTTGAGATGTCTGTCGTTTGTTTGATTGTTTGTTTTTTTTTCATTTCGTTCCTTTTTCTTCCTTTTTTCTGTTGCTTTTATACATGATGGAATCTGTCGAGTTAAAGACTGCAACACTACAAGACAAAAAAAAAAAGCTGACTGAGAAAAGACTACTGCGTTTTGGACCAAGTTCTCGTCAAAATTGTTTTTATATTTGCAGTCGTTGAATCCTTAGTACCAAGGTCTTTTTATTTTCAGAAGTATGTACTGTAATTGGGACGGTCATTTCCCAACATTTGCCCTCTCAGTAATGTGTAAATAGAGAGATACAAAGCCAGCAATTGAATAAACAATACAGTATTTGCAAAAAAAAAGAAACACAATAGCAGTTAACGCAACAATTTTTCTAACCAAAAAAAAAAAACCTTTATACTACACAGGTGGTCAGATAAGTGCAGGCAATTCCTAAAAGTCCATAAATCAAACTAATGTATGTTTGACTGGTACCCTATGCACTATTAATGCATGTAATGATCAGCCATAGTGGAAAAATAATGACTCCTTTTTTGCCTTGGGTTACAACTTTACAGAAGACTCTGCCGATGTGTATTTGTTTATAACGTTGATAATCTACAGTATACTTGCTAATACCTATATCATGCCTCGATCTGGTAAACCTTTACCCAAACACAATAATTTAAAGTTGAGGATTTTGTCCTCTGTTCAGGATGATCGCGACTCAGGTTCTGAATTTTTTGCTATTTGGTATCTTTTTCTCGACAAAGCAAAGCGTCACTGAAATATCCTTTTTGGGTAAATTTGATAAAGGACAACAAAGCACAAATATGAATGAAACTGCCATTTTTTTCACTCCTACCTTCAAGTGATAGCACGACAGAATTGCACTCCAGTTTATCGAACTTCCTCTTAAAAAAAAATTGTCTGACTTTAACTTTAACAACTGCCAAGGGCCTTTTGGGCGACACGGTTACTCTTATGATATTTTTGTACTCTGTGTTTTCAGGTATTCATTTGA
The DNA here is from genome assembly GCA_037975185.1 of Centropyge bicolor. Lineage (NCBI taxonomy): Eukaryota > Metazoa > Chordata > Actinopteri > Pomacanthidae > Centropyge > Centropyge bicolor. Next base: position 1,909,438 of record JBBMOC010000073.1, read on the forward strand.
TTTCCTAACCCATCTTGTTGGTTTTTCTTTTTCCTTTTGCTCAACACTAACTGTGGTGATCGAGTGGAGGAGTGAAACCCATTTTTTGTACATAAGTACATAGGTGTGTATATACATAAATGTATATATATATACTGTGTGTACAACCTAAAATGACCAACTATTGAGCATTTTGTGATTGTCATACTGGCTATTAACTGTCAGACTATTTAGTGCAAAAAAAAAAGAAAAAGAAAGACAAGGATTAATTAATCAAGAGGCCAGTTTCAAGCATCAGTTTAGCTTTTGAGCATTTTTGGGGCACTCTGAATACATTTCTTCTCAAACATCCGACTCATGAAGTTCCACACTAGAAGCTGTGTATGTTCACTCTGCAGGAGTTACTGTATGCCCCCCCGCCATACAGCAGCGAGCGATGCAAATGGATTTCATTAATTCCCCAGACGGACCACGATAACCCATCTGTCGACTAAGAAGCACATACTAGCGCTGAATGTATTGGATCCATTCTTCAGGGAGAGGATAATGAGCCATGGTCATCCTTTCTCCATCCGAATGTAATGCCCATCCTTACGTTGCAAGTGTCGGAGAAAGAGAGGGAAGAGGTGTTTTTAGGAGCGTGTGCATGTGCATGTGTGTGAGAGATGGGGAAATAGATAAGGAGAGCTTGTGAGAGGAAGGTCGTGGGTAGACCATTTATTTTCCTTGCTGCTTGCTCAACTACGGACAAATATCAACGTGTGATAGTTTTGTGGATAAAAATAGCTCTCCTGCCCGACTCTTTTGATAAACTGTCTGCCATTCCACTTAAGGTCGCAGGTCAAGCAACCGGTTACAACTGACGGACGATGATGTAAATTTGAAGATACATGACGTACATTGTTTTGCGCGAGAATACGTGTAGAAAAAAAAGAGCTACTTGATAACATTGAGTTCTGTTGTGACTGAAGAGCTCGGTCTGTACAGGAGACGCTGACAGAGTTGGGATCGAACTTTGAAGCAAAATATTGTTTTACGTGTACAGACTGATAAATGACTAAGAACTGAATGTATTGTACTTGGATTGTTGCTGCACAAATGCAATTTTCTTTCTGGATTGACCTCAACCTTGATTTAGGGTTCCATTTGATTCAAGTGACCCCCAAGTCTCTTGCTGGTTTCTTGTCCTGTTTTCTACTGTGTAGACGGGGCGCAGTGCACATATAACCTGGGTCCAAGAAAGGAGAACAGTTATAAATGAAAATGTATCTATATATGTAGAATAAGCCAAAACATCTTGCTAATGGTGTGTTCAGAAAGAAAGCGTCATTGGTGAGAATTTGACCGCTGCACAGTTCATGTGTAACAGCCAATGCACCAACTGTACTTTAGCGGTGGGTTGGCTATCAATGGATGCATTGACCGAACTTACCCTACTTCCATATTTTTCATCTCGACTCTGTACGTTTATAAAGCAGACTGATGCAGATTCATAAAGTCGCGGGATGTAGTTTTTTGAAACATTTTCAACTGCTGTGTCTTCCCATTGACTTTGAATGTGTTCTGTCTGAACACACAGTAAGAGGATGTCTTGACTTCGGTCTTGGGCACAAAACAGTGTTTTCGTGATCTCATGCATTCAAGGTAGAGCGTTTTTTAAAAAGTCATGTAACCAGTTTGTCCAAAGATGTTTCAAGCTGCTTTGTGTAGTTTGGAGGAAGAAATTTGTACCTGAAATTTTTGAAATCTTCCTGGCTTACTGGTTCACTTTGATTTGAACGATTACTTTCGAGTCATGTGGTGAGACTTTGAACGCATTTTTGCAGTTGTAAGAGTCACTTTTTTTTGGGAAATTACCAAACGCGTTAGTGCATTTTAAAAGTGAAAGACGGTAACTGTTACAAACTCTAGATACTTGTTCATCGTGCATGCGAACTACAATTCGTAAACTTGGGAAGAATTTTTTTAAAAAGATATTTTGCAAACTCACTTATGAGAGCTGCCAACTGCTCATTTTAGAGATGACATTATGCCATGTGAGCCTACATTATAAAGAAAAAAAAGCAACAAAAAAAAAAGAGTCATCAAAGACTTCAGGTGTTGTATGGCCTTGGTCCCATAATGGAATGTGAAATGTTCTGTGCTGCCACAAAATGTATTTAGGCTTAGATTTATACTGTATATCTCTGTATGTTTCTCTTCCTTTTTCAATAGATTATCATGTTAAACCATCAAATAAATTATATACATTGTACCTGTGTATTTGGTATTGTGAGCATGCATGACACTACATGTATAGCAAACTTGTATAGTATATAACACAACAACAGCACTGACAGAATTAATAACAGTGATGTATATATGAATGTATGTATGTATATGTATGAATGTATGTATATACAGTGTATGTGGAATATACATAACATACAAGTGTAATAACATACAATAATATAATACAGTACTATACATATATGAATATATGTATGTATGTGTGTATGTATATACAGTGTATGTATGTATGTATATACAGTGTACATATGTTTGTATGTATATACAGTGTATGTATGTATGTGTGTATGTATGTATATACAGTGTATGTGATGAGGAGGAGTACAGAGGACTGATTGAGAGTTTGCAGCAGCAACCACCTGGGACTCAATATCAGCAAGACCAAGGAGCTGGTGGTGGACGACAGGAGGAACAGGAGGTCTCCTGCCCCAGTCCTCATCCAAGGGGAGGAGGTGGAGAGGGTGGACTCATACAAGTACCTTGGCGTCCACATCAACAATAAACTGGACTGGACTCACAACACCGACGCCCTCTTCAGGAAAGGACAGAGCAGGCTGCTCTTCCTGAGGAGACTCAGGTCTTTCAACGTCTGCAGCAGGCTACTGAAGACCTTCTACAGTACTGTACGGTATGATTGTATGTTATACACTTGTATGTTATACACTGTATATTCCACAAACACTGTATATACATACATATATGCATACGTACTATACTATACAATGACTTAGTTTACTATGACATGCTATACTATGACATACTATACTATGACTTAGTATACTATGACATACTATACTATGACTTACTATGCTATGACCTACCATAATGTGACATACTATACAATGACTTACTATGCTATGACCTACCATACTATGACATGCTATACTATGACATACTATACCATGACTTACTATACTATGACTTAGTATGATGGCATGCTATACTATGACATACTATACTATGACTTAGTATAATATGACATACTATAATATGACATACTATAGTATGACATACTAGATTTCTACTATATTATGACTGAGTTTACTATGACTTAGTATAACATGATATACTATTCTATGACATATTATACTATGACTTAGTATACTATGACATACTATACTATGCAGTACTATACTATGACTTAAGACACTATGACATACTATACGTTGCCAAACTATACTATGACATACTATACAATGACATCCCATGCTATGACCTACTATACTGTGACAAACTATACTATGACTTAGCATACTATGACATAGTGTACTATGACTTAGCATACTATGACTTAATGTACTATGACATACTATACTAGGACTTACTATACTATGACTTAGTATAATATGATATACTATCCTATGGCTTAGTATACTATGACTTAGTATACTATGACATACGACACTATGACATCCTAAGCTATGACCTACTATACTATGACATACTATAGTATGACATGACTATACTATGACTTAATATACTATATGACATGCTATACTATGATTTAGTATACTACGACTGAGTATACTATGACATATCCTAAACCATAGGATAGTATATCATGTTGATAGTATAGTAAGTCATAGTATACTATGCCATAGTATAATAAGTCATAGTATAATAAGTGATAGTATACTAAGTCATAGAATAGTATGACATACTATACTATGACATCCCATGCTATGACCTACTATACTGTGACATACTATATTATGACTTACTATACTATGACTTAATGTACTATGACATACTATACTATGACTTACCACACTATGACTTAGTACAATATGATATACTATCCTATGGCTTAGTATACTATGACATAATATAATTTGACATACTATTCTATGACTTATTACAAAATGACATGCTATACTATGACATACTATGTTATGTTAGGACATGGTATAGTATGATTTACTATACTGTGACTAATTTACGATGACATACTAATATATGACATGCTATATTATGACTTACTATACTATGACTTAGTATAATATGATATACTATCCTATGGCTTAGTATACTCTGACATACTATAATATGACATATTCTACTATGACTTAGTATAATATGACATGCTATACTATGACATATTATACTATGACTTTCTATACTATGACATGCTATACTGTGACATACTATACTATGACTTAGTATACTATGACTTAGTATACTATGACGTACTATAATATGACATACTATACAATGACACACTATACTATGACATACTATATTATGACTTAGTATACTATGACTTAGTATACTATGACGTACTATAATATGACATACTATACAATGACATACTATACTATGACATACTATATTATGACTTAGTATACTATGACTTAGTATACAATGACTTACTATACTATGACATACTTTACAATGACTTAGTATACTATGACATACTATACTATGACATCCTAAGCTATGACCTACTATACTATGACATACTATACAACGACTTAGTATACTATGATTTAGTTTACTATGACATGCTATACTATGACTTCCTATACTATGACTTCCTATACTATGACTTAGTATACTATGACATACTATAATATGACATACTAGACTATGACTTAATGTACTATGACATACTATACTATGACTTTTTTTACTATGACATGCTATACAATGACATACTATACTATGACTTACTATACTATGACTTAGTATAATATGATGTACTATCCTATGGCTTAGTATACTATGGCATACTATAATATGACATACTATTCTATGACTTAATATACGATGACATACTAATATATGACATGCTATACTATGACATAGTATACGATGACTTGCTATGACTTAATATGATGACATGCTATACTATGACATACTATACTATGCCATACTATACTATGACTTAGTATAATATGACATACTATACTATGACTTAGTATACTATGACATACTACTATGACTTAATGTACTATGACATACTACACTATGACTTAGTATAATATGACATGCTATACTCTGACATAGTTTAATATGACATACTATTCTCTTACTTAATATACGATGACATACTAATATATGACATGCTATACTATGACATACTATACTATGACTTGCTATATTATGACTTAGTATGATGACATGCTATACTATGACTTAGTATAATATGACATACTATACTATGACATACTCTATGACTTAGTATACTATGACATACTATACTATGACTTAGTATGATGACATGCTATACAATACAATGACTATACAATGACTTAATATACGATGACATATACTATGACTTAGTATACTATGACATTAGTATGTTACTATGACATACTATACAATGACTTAGTTTACTATGACATGCTATACTATGACTTCCTATAGTATGACTTCCTATACTATAACTTCCTATACTATGACTTAGTATACTATGACATACTATAATATGACATACTATACTATGACTTAATGTACTATGACATGCTATACTATGACATCCTAAGCTATGACTATACTATGACTTAGTTTACTATGACATACTATACACTGACTTAGTATACTATGATTCAGTTTACTATGACATGCTATACTATGACTTCCTATAGTACACTATGACATACTATAATATGACATACTAGACTATGACTTAATGTACTATGACATACTATACTATGACATACTACACAATGACTTTTTTTACTATGACATGCTATACTATGACATACTATACTATGACTTCCTATACTATGACTTAGTTTACTATGACATGCTATAGTATACTATGACTTAGTATAATATGATATACTATCCTATGGCTTAGTATACTATGACATACTATAATGTGACATACTATTCTATGACTTAATATACGATGACATACTAATATATGACATGCTATGCTATGACATACTATACTATGCCATACTATACTATGACGTAGTATACTATGACATACTATACTATGACTTAGTATGATGACATGCTATACTATGACATACTATACAATGACTTAGTTTACTATGACATGCTATACTATGACATACTATACTGACTTAGTATACTATGACATACTATACTATGACTTCCTATGACTTAGTATACTATGACTTAGTTTACTCTGACATACTATACTATGACATACTATACAATGACTTACTATACTATGACTTAGTCTACTATGACTTAGTATACTATGACATACTATACTATGACATACTATAATATGACATACTATACAATGACATACTTTACTATGACATACTATACAATGACTTAGTATACTATGACATACTATACAATGACATACTATACTATGACATACTATACAATGACTTAGTATACTATGACATACTATACAATGACTTAGTATACTATGACATACTATACTATGACATCCTAAGCTATGACCTGCTATGCTATGACATATTATACAATGACTTAGTATACTAAGTAAACTATGATTTAGTTTACTATGACATGCTATACTATGACTTCCTATAGTATGACTTCCTATACTATGACTTCCTATACTATGACTTAGTATACTATGACATACTATAATTTGACAGACTAGACTATGACTTAATGTACTATGACATACTATACTATGACATACTATACAATGACTTTTTTTTTACTATGACCTGCTATGCTATGACATACTATACTATGACTTACTATACTATGACTTAGTATAATATGATATACTATCCTATGGCTAAGTATACTATGACATACTATAATATGACATACTATTCTATGACTTAATATACGATGACATACTAATATATGACATGCTATACTATGACTTACTATACTATGACATACTATACTATGACTTAGTATACTATGACTCAGTATACTATGACATGCTATACTTAGCCATACTATACTATAACATACTATACTATGACTTACTAAACTATGACATCCTATGCTATGGCCTACTATACTATGACATACTATACAATGATTTAGTTTAATATGACTCAGTTTACTATGACTTAGTAAAATATGACATACTATGCTATGACTTAATGTACTATGACATACTACACAATGACTTTTTTTTACTATGACATACTATACTATGACTTAGTATAATATGATATACTATCCTATGGCTTAGTATAATATGACATGCGATACTATGACATACTATGTTATGACATGGTATAGTATGACTTACTATACTATACTACTGACTTACTGACTATACTATGACATCCTAAGCTATGACCTACCATTACATGATGATAATACAATGACTTAGTATACTATGATTTAGTTTACTATGACATGCTATACTATGACTTAGTATACTATGACTTACTATAATATGCCATACTATACAATAGTATAGTATACTATGACTTAGTATACTATGACTTAGTATACTATGACTTAGTATACTATGACATACTATAACATGACATACTATACAATGACTTACTATACTTTGACATATTATACAATGACTTACTATACTATGACTTACTATACTATGACATACTATATTATGGCTTCCTATACTATGACACACTATAATATGACATACTATACATACTATAGTATGACATACTATACTATGACGTAGTTTACTATGACTTAGTTCACTATGACATACTATACTATGACTTATCATACTATGACATACTATAATATGACATATTATACTATGACTTCCTATACTATGACTTAGTATAATATCACGTACTATACTATGACTTAGTATGATGACATGCTATACTATGACATACTATACTATGACTTCCTATACAATGACTTAGTATACTATGACATACTATAATATGACATACTATTCTATGACTTAATATACGATGACATACATTAGTATGCATGTATTTATGTATGTATGTACAGTTTATGTGGAGTATACAGTGTGTAATATACATGTGTATAACATACAATAATACAGTGCAGTACTGTACATATATGTATGTCTGTATGTATGTATGTATGTATGTATGTATGTATGTATGTATGTATGTATGTATATACAGTGTATGTGGAATATAGAGTGTGTACCATACAAGTGTATAACATACAGTAATAAAATACAGTACTGTATATATATATGAATATATGTATATGTATGCATGTATGTATGTATGTATGTATCTACCACCAGCTCCTTGGTCTTGCTGATATTGAGTCTCAGGTGGTTGCTGCTCCACCATGTTATCAAACTCTCAATCAGTCCTCTGAACTCCTCCTCATCACATACACATACATATATGTATGCATATATGTATCTATGTATGTACAGTGCATGTGGAATATACAGTGTATAACATACAAGTGTATAACATACAATATTACAGTACAGTACTGTACATGTATGTAAGTCTATATATATATGTATGCATATATGTATATATGTATGTATCTATGTATGTATGTGTGTACGTATGTGTATACAGTGTTTGTGGAATATACAGTGTATAATATACAAGTGTATAACATAATACAGTAATAAAATACAGTACTGTATATATATATGAATACATGTATGCATGTATGTATGTACTACATACATATACATATACTAAGTCATAGTATGTAATAGTGTACTAAGTAATACTATACTTAGTCATATTATAGTATGTCTTCATATAGCATGTCATGATATACTAAGTCATAGTATAGTACATAGTACAGTATGTCATAATACAGTATGTCATAGTATATTAAGTCGTAGCATACTAAGTCAAAGTATAGTATGTTATAATTCACTAATTCATAGTATAGGAAGTCATAGTATACTAAGTCATAGTATAGTATGTTATAGTATAGCATGTCATAGTAAACTAAGTCATAGTGTAGTATGTCATAGTANCTAACTCATTTTTGTTGCAAGGATCAAAGGGTATTATAATTATCATTGTTGTCATATATTAAAACTCTTTATAATGCTGTTTGTTTGTTTTGTTTTGTTTTTGAAGAACTTTTGTTTATCAGCTTAACCACTTACTGTGAATGTGATAAAGTTTTTTGAAGGAGTCACATTGTTAATAAAAATAAGTTTTGCAATGTTTTGTGTTGTTACTGCATAGATTAAGAGATGTGTATTTTTCTTCAATCAATTCTCCTATAGTGACTTATGACCAGCTTGTAATGTGTTATATCAGCCTATACCTGAGCAGTTTCATCACTTTACTTGAAGCGCCCAATGACCATTTAGGGTAACTGATAATCACATTATAATGCAATATACCAGTGTTTACAATGCATTATACCAGTGATTACAATGCATTATAAAGAGTTTTAATACATGACAACTATGATAATGATTATACACTTTGATCCTTGCAACAGAAACCAGTTAGCAAGGGACCAGCAATCATGAAGTATTAGAATACTTGACCTTATAAGCCATTATAAAATGCTCTATAATGTGTTTTGCTCATTGTTATAAAGCCTTATGATGATTTATGAGTGTTTATAATGATAGTTATACACGTTTATAAGCATATCATAAATATATATATATAATGTATTATCTATGTGGGAATTGTCAGTGAGTTGCCAACAGTTATAATGTATTATAATACCTGACCTTATAAGTGATGATAAAATGCTTTATAGTGTGTTATGATTATTGCTATAAAGCATTATGATCATTTACAAGTGTTTATACAGTGCTATAATGTTATATAATGTTATAACGCATTATAAATACATTTATGATATATGTGGAATATACAGTGTATAACAACATCATAGTGCGTACATCGAACAACAATGATAAAACATATACACGCATACGACTGCAGCCGTAACAACAATACAGTAATAATATAGAAGTGTAATATATGCCACACGCTACCAAATATAATAATTGAAATAGAGGAATTCAACAGTTTGATGGCATGGGGGCCAGAGATGAAGCGTGAACCAGAACCCAACAACTACAGGGTGTGTTTACAAAGAGTTTCCTGCTTAAAGCTAATGACTATAATTAGGCCATTAGAAGGAGGTCAGAGCTACCAAAGGGACCCACACAAGAGTTATTTTTGATTTCACCAACACACAACAGCACATGTACACCGAACCTGAACAAAATAAGGTGTTGTAATTCTGGGTGGGTGTGAGCTATTCAGCTTAGTGTAAGGCCTGCTATTATTACAGGATGCTCAGTTAATATTATATCTGCCTATAACGCTAGATTACAATCGTATCTCAACATGACAACAGACAAATCATGGCCAACTAGTAAATGTAAATAATACATGGCATTTGGCTGGGTATGTGGGTATGTGTAAGTAATCCAAGCAGTTCAATCCATTAAAGGATGAGTCTGTAGTCTCCATGGGACCATTCGTAAAGATATACAACTGGGATCGACTGTGGTGAGTTTTATTTCAACTGTGGGTGACGACATGTTTGAAATTTGCTCAACGCTTAGTGAACAGCAGAGGCGGCAAAATCAAACAATAAATTGCACTGGTGCTATAGTCAGCAAAGTCCCACTGACAAGAAGTCTGAGCCGGGAGAAGGTCGCACTGGTTAACTGGCATGATGGTGTGTTAACAAGCACAGGAAAGAATGACATTTGTCAAAAGAAAGCCAGGCTTCCCTTTAGCACTACATATATACATACATTACTACTGTACTGTTACTGTAAGGCTGTAGGTACTGAGAGCAGCTATGGATGTTCTACAGATGGAGAAGAACTGTACTGAAAGGTGTAATGTTGCTGGTGTGATATCAACAGATCATTTTCACAGAATTTTTCCCAACAGCTGCCGAATCTCTGGATGACACCCTGCTCCACCCAGGATGTGCTAACAACTTACTTTGCATGATCATATCTTTTGCTCTGAACCAACAAATTCAGAAGGTTGCAAAATCATTATTAGATATTTCTATAAAAACAAAGACTCATTTAACATGAAAGAAATGCATAAAAACTACAAAGCTGCATTCTAAATACTGCATATGGAATATCTGGTTTTCTACAAGAGGTGAGGCCTTTCATTAGATTGCATCATGGGAAGTGTAGGATCCAGATTTTTCTCTCTTTTTTAATCACTCTCATGCAATTTTCTGACCTTTAATGAAAAGAAGCACTTACAGACTCATGTGCATTTAACAAGTTATGGAAGGAAAGCTTGGGACAGTATAACATCTAAATTACTCCACTGAATCTGGATGAGTCAACTGTGAACACATAGGTGACAAAAACAAAGCATTTTCAAAATGCACGCTCTCTGTTTGTTTTACACCTACGGCACACATTTCGCATCCCATCTGACTTATGCACAGATATGTCGAGTATGGATGTAGCTCAATAAAATGAGAAGGCTTTCATCGCCTCTGAGAGGAAACTGCCTGATGGAATCCCTTTAGGATCATGATCACCTCCCCTCCATCTCAGGTAGAGAAAATATAGATTGGCTAGATCACATATTTATGCATAATCACTGAGGAAAATGCTGAGCCCGGCTTTCCAATCCCCCCCTGCCTCTCCATGGTATATGAGTCCCTTGGGGTACGCGTGATAGATTTTTAATCTCTTTCCTTAGGAGCCTTTATAATGTATATAGGGGTTCTAACCCCAAGGTATATTTCACAGTTTATCATTAAAATAATCATTAAAGAATATCATTGTTCAGCAGTTTGAGGGAGGTGTGTGAGCTGAGCTGTTGTTGATAACAAGGTGCATATTTTGTCTCTAGGACATTCTTAAGCCCACATCGTGAAGCGGCTCATACTCTTGGCAGAATCTGATATAATGAGGCCAGGGTGATCATGAGGCCGAACAATGGGTGATCAGGTGAGTTGGAAGGTTAGATTGCGATGATGGCTCCGATGTTCTAGGCAAGAAAAAGGGAAAAAATTGACGAGCTGTTAGAAGCTTCGGAGGTTTAATATAGCATATCCAGCCAATTTGTTTATCCTATCTACCTGCATAACTTCCTACTCACAACACATACAGTTCTTGCTTCTGTACCAAAGTACAGATTTGCAAGAGACGTCTTGTGCTGTCAAGCTGTTTCTAGCACATCAGGTCCCCAGATCATCTCTGCACTCGGCTTTGAGAGGAAAAAAAAATATTCCTACTCTTCAGTTTTGTCAGTTTCTTCTCCTGTGTTTGAAAATCTGTCCTCCGGTCCTTTTTTTTTTTTCTTTTAAGAACATCCAAACAGATAAATAAAGGATCCCAGTTGGCATCAGGGCTGTTTCTCAGGAGTGCGGTGGTCGTTGAGGATGACCTCGGGCAAACAAGATGCCAAGTCACTAATAAAAAGCACTCGAGAGGGCCGTAAAGCAAAAGTCAACCAAAGGTTATCGGACCAAAAGAAAACAGTATTTTTTACAGGCAGCATGCTCTCTCCCTGCCTCGCTATTACTCATTTTGATCTTATCGGCTGTGGACTTCTGAATCCCGATGCTGAAGCTAAAAAGGAACTACGCATGGAAAAAATATGGCAAGTGGTAACCAGATAGATAAAGGCGTAGCCTCGGGGCTCGACATCATTAACCGCCAGTGTGAAAGATCATGATCTGTATAATTGCTCGAAGAGTTATGATGATGCTCGAATATTCAGGCGACGTGTTGATGAATAATGTCAAAACGACGCACGAATCATAGCTCTTCATTTACAGACAATAAGCCTCTGGAGGCTTTTTCGGGAGGTGGGTTATAAGAGCCATTGTTAGGCATGACCTCAAGCAGAGTTTAGCTCTATGGTGAGTAACTTATTGCTTTTATAAATGAGCAATGAAAAGAAAATGAAGATTTAATTGTTTTTTTTTTATTATTACTTCCTGTCAAGAATTACAGATTAGAAACTATTTTTATTACTCCAATGCAGAAATGGGATCGCAACATGAGATAATAATACATGAAAAGAACAAAAATGTTAGTGACATGAAATATTCTTCCAACAAGCAATATGTTGCTGTTAAACAAGCACAAGAGCTCTGCACGTGCTGGCAGCCCTGTGAGGGTCTGAGCTACATGCTAGCATTTCAGATATTTGGTTCCAACCCAAACATTAAATAAAACAACATTTTGATCCCATAATTACAGGTAAACACTCAGAGGGGTTCGTCTTCTGGGGAGCATGAATGTCTTTACCAAATTTCATGGCAATCCAATAGATGAGACGTTTCACCCTGGACATAAATATCAACCAGCTGGTGATGTTAGATAAGGTGGTTGAAATCGACAATACAGATATATGTTCATTTAAAGCAAGACTGTTTAACTAGCAAAAAAGAAATACCACCTTAATTCTTCCGCAAATGAAATCATAAACCACTCATGAGCCAATTCAATATACTACAGATGTAATTGGTCTGATAAGTCTCTGTTCTTCAAGCTACTGTAACTGAATACACGGCACCTGCTACAGCACTTTTTAATGAGTAGAAACAGTCATAATTTCAGCTAAATTGAACATGAAAATTCACCACTGCTTGTGCCACTGTAATTTGGTTTCTTGGCAACTTGGTAACACTCACTTGCATATGAATGTAAAGCTATGGAGTGAACCGCATAACTGTTGAATAAGGTGACATTGGAAATGATGGATCTTTTTTGCATCATTACAAATATCAGACTTTCTATTATAGATATAGTTATGTCATGCTGTTTCCTCTTTAGGCATCGTGGTTGTGTAATTGTTCAGCAGAAGTTACTTAGTCTGACTGTACCAAAGTTACTCCATCGAAGTTCAGCAGCTAGGTGTTCCATAAAAACTCTGAACTTTTGGGACCAGAATCTGTTTTATAATCCAAATAGAGAGTCTGCATTCATGTCAGGAACATTAACCTAGATCCACTTCTTTCCTCCTTTTTGAATGGAAATTTCAAAACGCTCACATCAGGCATTGCTGAGAGCTTTTTTTTTTTTTTTGCCACGTCGTCGCACTCGGATCATCAATTGCTGCGGGATACAAACATTTCAACTTTTAGCCTCGCGGCGATGTACATTCATCCGACAGTCGCATAGCAACAGCAGCTTCCTACATATGGTACATGTGTTTAGTGCTAAAAAATGAGGCACCCCGTGGACGCCGAGGCCAAGTGGCTCCAATGGGAATACAAGCTTATCAAAGCATATGCTTTTTTTGTTGTGCTTTGTTGACCCGAGTTGAAAGGCCTGAGTGGACAGATTGAGGTGGATTCACAACCCTGACGGCTGACCCAAATAAACGCCTCCCAGCCCTGAAAAAAAACTCACGAGGCGGGCGAAGGCTCAGCCCGTGTTTCTTGTTGAGAAACTCGCTGAATGAATTCTTTCTGATGTCTTCCTTCTTTCTTCTCTCTCCCCTCCCTGCCTGCCAGCTGACATACTTTCTTTTAATTCATCAGGAGCATGGCGAGCAATGGAGGGAGCGTGGGAGAGAGTAGGAGGGAGAAGGAGAAGGATGGAGAGAGAAAGAAAGTCTGTTTCGGCATCAAAAGGCTGTCTCGGAGACCAGGGGGAATACACTGACTCTTCGATGTGCTTCTTGATGATGCCTTTCTGTTTTATGAAGTCAATGATACACAACAGCAGCAGCAGTGTATTAGCCTACTTCTCCCTCCACTGTTCTCGCCCTCTGTCTCGCTTCTTGCACGTCACTCTCTCTCTCTCTCTCGTCTCTCATTACAACCTGTCTTTTATTTTGGAAGACGCTTCCTGGCGTCAGCTGGCAGGCCGGGACCGTACTGTACGAGGACGTATTTTTGATGGCTCATACTTCCTGTTAAACTTTTTTTTTTTTGTGAAGAGGCTACCGCACGTCCCCAGATCATTAAACATTTAAAGGGCTATTCCCCGAGTGTTCGATACTACAGAGAACAACATGTCTTATTATGTATGACCCAGAAACAACTCGCACATCTTAAGTCACATCTGCTCACTGCCATAATTATTAGGAAAAAACAGGCTCTTTGGAGATGGATTAAAGGGAATAGTGACCACTGTTTTGTGTTGTCAGAGTGGAGACGACAGTTTTGTACAGTCTAGTTATAAAAAGTAAAGCTGCTATGTTTAGTTGAACATGATTTCGATTTTACAGCCATCTCAAGCTCTTTAGAGGACACAGTGATGTTAGGATTTACTAGACGACATCATCAAACGTAAATAAACATGTCTCATAAAACGGCATGTAACGAGCACTACAACAGCCTGATTTGCCAACGTGATAAATGAGTAAATTGTTATTGACAGACGCTTGTCCACTTTTTCCATTAATACCATCTGAAATTGCTCTTCCATAGCAGAGCAATCAGTGTCTTTTAGCTCATTTGGTTTTAACAAAAAACAAAAAGGATTGAGGAATGTCTCATTAAAAGGTCAAACACACACACAGACAGAACAAGCAGGGTGAGTATATCCTTGGACTGACGAATGAGGAGCAAGTGTTGAAGACATGTCACTGGTCAGGTGATGCTTTTGGGTGGGTATGCATGCTGAGGACCACTAGTGGGCAGGGCAGGAATAGCAGGTACTGTTGGTTTTTAAACCGACTAAACTGAACTGAATTTTAATCATCATTTAAGCATCTAATGTAATATATGTTGCAATTGACCAAGAGATAAAGCTGCAGGTTTTAGGATGATCAAACATATGATATGAGGACATACATGACAACATGGTTTAGCGGTACTTTACAGGACAAACATATCTCTTATCTCTGTGGGAGACACATATGGACAATGAAAGAAAGCCAGCTCTCACCTTAACTCCCTGTAACTCATAACTAAGAGTGAAGGCAGAAATCTCAGTGTTATCCTGGACTTAAATTTCTTATCAAATCACTAACTTTGCTCAGCTCTGTGTTGCATTAAATCCATGTTTCGTTCTAACTCTTGGGACAGCCGGTCGACCACAGGGTCCTAAAGGGTCCTAAAAGGTTCGTAAGGCACAAGCATGTCAAAGATGACTTTGGGCCTAGAGCCACGAAATAACCTCCCAAATGATATACAACAAGCCCAGACTATGACCATTTAAAGTTAAAGCTGGGAAATTCATTTGAACTGGTTCTGTTCAGGATCCCAACAGGCACCAGCTTTCATTCATCTCGTCCAGGTGATGCTCACTGGCTGTACGTTGAAGGGGGCAGAGCTGTGTGATTCACATTCATCTCGCGGACGCTGAGGCTTTTTGACCGAGATGAGGAGTTTATGATTCACGTTGCGCCCGAGGCGTCGAGATCTGACGTAATGCGAGATCTGGAGCAGAATCAGGAAGGACAGGGAATAAGAAAAGATATGGGTTCACTCACAGTGTGAAACTGAAAGTGGGAGTATTTGTTGTGTTCTTTTATCTTTTTAACTCACTTGATTTAAACTGCACTGGCTTCATTTTTGTACTTTTTAATTGTAAATCTTTTTACCTTGACTGTATTTTCAATCTTCTGTAAAGCGCTTTGAATTGCCTTGCTTTGCCGACAGCAGTCAGAGAAATTAAGATGTTGTCAGGAGAAACGCCGCATGATGGCCTGTAGTTTGAATACTTAATGCAAATCACTTCAGTTCGGATATAAAAGCACTTGATCTCTCATGATTCCGACAGCTTCATTTATTCCAAATATTCAAGTCTATGTGAAGTTTTCTGACACTTTACTTAATCAGAGCACTTTACCACAGCTTCCTGAGTTCCATCTACTTGCACTCATTCGTCATTATACAAACTTCCCCTCACTGTCAAAAATGACCATCTTAAAAAAACAGTCATCCATTTGCGTTTTCTCTTTATTCATCATGAATTATTTTGAACAGTTCCCTCTCACGCACAAGACAAAATCACTTGTTACATTGCCAGTTTTTTGGAGCGCACATTCCCATTTCCTTTGTTCAGATATTATCAGCCTGTCGTCCCATTTGTCCCCCCCCCTCGATGGGAGCACTTCTACTCCCTGGGCTCATTATGATCAGAACAAAGTGAGCGGCGGCTGCCAGGGAGACACAAAAGTATCTTTGTTTTAAATGCCGCCATATATCTCCCCGAAGGTTAACAAGTCTGTTTTTATCATTCTGGTTTGGCTGCAGCCTCTCTGCACGAGACAAAGGATTCCAATCAAATGTATTTAAGTCCATTTTGCACAGCGAGTGTCAACATGCTGTTTTATCGAGAGCAACATGGGAAATAGCACAACAAAGCTGAGGGAAGAATACAAGCAGCAAATTAGTTTTTGTGACTCGGAACAAGCAGTCTGATCAAAATAACAATTTAGATAAGTGCAAAAAATAAAGGAAAAACATATTTGGATTTCATAAGTGTGAGTGAAAAACAGTTGACATGATTTCAAAGCAGAAGTGGGATAAAAAAAAAAACAACAGCAGCTCATAGAATAACCTTGTGTTTCCTGCCCTCTGCTGGATGCTTCACCTACATACAGTATACATGCATGCACCTTATGCTGCACCCCCCCACCACCACCACCACCACCAAACACAAATTCACACACCCACGCACTCATCTGCAGACACAGAGAGGCGTGTGTGTGTGATTAATGCTCTCCGTTTTCACATTTCTTGCTAATTAGCAGCTGCTTGTAGCTCATACCGATGGTTATTTAAAAGACTTTTTATATAGCCTGTGTCAATAGAGCCATAATTACACCTTTAATCACTCCATGTTTGTAGTTTGTGCTGTGCAGGGGCCAATTTTATGGACGGAGTCTGTGTTTATTTACACTTCACAATTACCGCTCCATCCTCACATACAGGGTGGTGTTAGAGAGGTGGGCCGAGTGGCGACTGAATTCAAATCCTCGCAGCTGATTAAGTAAAACATGTCGTCATATATTTTCTAATGTTTGCTTGTATGCATGTGATGAAATGCATATCATGATGAAACAAGTGCATGCATTCATCAATAATGCATTCAAAGTCCCCATGGTGGACATCAGAGTCTTGTTGTAGGCTTTTTTGATTAATTCACTAAATACATTGGAAAATCTGAAATTCTGTTGCACAGTATGGTTTTCACCATCCCCATGGCCTCGCCAGTACTTATATGTATTCAGATAAATATATGTCTGAAGTGCTGCTGTGTGTCTGAGTGTAACACAATCCTAATTCATTCCACTTAATGAAATCTGTTTACAAACCTAAAGCCTGTTTTTCTCTGGGGAAAATCTGCAACGCTTTTAAGTTTACTGCGGATTTTAATTTGATTAAATGCATTTCAACGCATAGTTTGTTAATTAAGGAGCCAAGTGTTACCCAACAATTCAGATGTACAGACATGTAGTCAGAACTTCTGACACATCCACTAATCAATTTTAAGCCTGATGTAGTGAAAAGTTTTCACTTTGCTGTTTGATACTGGACGTGTATTCTAACACCCTTACCAGATCTGGATCTTGATGTCCACCATGACCCATGGAACTGACAATATGTTTTCCCAGTAACGTGTAAGGGCTGCCTGGATTTGGTTCAGTGGCAAAGTTTTTTGAGCGAAGATGATACAAGAGCAGGACTGAACTGCTAACATGACCATGAAACACGTTAATGATGCGTTGCTGGTACGAGCAAATATTGTATTGCAAGAGTGGATAATGCAAAGATAGCCAATGAAATATGTTGTCTGTTATCAGTGTGTGTCATAGAATTTTAAGATTGGTGATCAGATGCATCTTGGGAGTTGTAGTGAAATTCTTATTTTTATGTACACAGGCTTGACTTTTTGTCAGTTTTGAATACATTTTTGATCATTTGTATTTTGATTTAAGAGAGTTAACAAGTATATGATCCATTATACTTTTTTTTTCACTTTTGTGGCAAAAAAATAATGTTTAATTACTAGCATCCATAAATGTAGTCCTCTGTAAAAATACAGAACCTTCCCCTTTTTCTGACCCCTTTTTAACTCCCCTTTCTACCCTTACTAAATTTCATACGCTCCCTTACATGAAACATTTCTGTGTTTATTGCTGGGGAGTCTGATTTATGATCCTTTTCGCAGGAATGCCTCTGTAGCATTTTGAAAATGCATTGAAGCCTTGTACATAGCCTTCCTCTAATGCAATTTCCCTCCCCTGAAATTTGAATTCACTCAAAACACACCGCGGCCGGGGCAATTTAATTGCTGCTTGTGCCCTCGGAAAACTAACAGATGTCTTCTCCTGTAATACACGGCTCCATCAGCCTCCAACAAAACGCTCACCTCCAGTCAAATAGCGGAGCTTTCACGACATAAGAATGAGTCTGCCTCGCTGAAAGGCTGCGGCATCTGACAGAGACACCCACTGTTTCTTTACATAACACCTTTTTATAGCACCTATTTACCTTGAAATGATGTTGCCAAGTAACAACATCACGATTGTGTGGTGTGTGTGTGTGGGCGCACGAGTGGGTGTGTGTATGTCTGCTTGCAGGTGTGTGTCGTTGATGGATGCTCCAAAGTGCCATTACGGCCTCTAAAAGTGGGGGTTCGAACAGCAGCTGAGCAAATTACTTCAAGTCCTCTTTGCTGTGCTGCAGGTCTGCTGCTTTAAAAAAAGGTGCAGGCATGAACTCATACATCACTACTACATGTTAATCCTTCATGCTGCTAATGCTCCCTCACTTGCAAAAGGCAAAATGCTTTATGATGCAGGATATTGCACCTTCTTTTTTTTTCCCATCACACCTCATGTCACATTTTTTTCCTTCCGCTCTCTCCGTCCCTCTCGCTCTCAGTATGAGGTGCTTAACTGATACATGTACTACAGTAATCCCCTTCTTAGCGAATGGGATTAATATTTAATTCAAGAAGAGCCTTTTATCAATACCTCGCTCTGCATTCATTGTTCATTCTGTTTAGGGTGGTTTTATCCAGCCTCGGGCAAAACTGAAGGAATGGTAATGTATTACAAGATTGGGCAGATAGGAGTGTGAGAGCATGTCTGATCACACAAGTTCTTTCAAAGAAGTATCTGCATCTGCTTCAGGCTTTTGCAATGCAGTAATATGAAAATTAGCAATGCTATATGAACCCTATTATTCTAAAGACAAAATATAGGTTTTTACATATAGGTTTCTAAGAACAGTTATTTCTAACAGCTATTCATTTAAAGTCAAGCTATAATGGTTTCTGAGCCCTTTGTGCTTTATCCTTGAAACTCCAGTTCTTGCATTCATAAAGGTACCCAGAGCCTATTATGCACTGATCCACTGCAATGCTGATCCAGGATTAGCCCAGAGGAAAGAACACATGACAGAGTAAACTTCAGAATGAGACACAAACCTGCGTCACTCTGCTTATACTGTACATACATAATAAACAAATGCATTGTGTATTATTCATACTGTCTGCGGTTTGGGACGAGGAGGAGGATAAATATTGGGTGCATAAGCAGTTTATCAACTGAGGCCTGAATGATGAAACCAATTCCTCAGCATGTGCTGCAACCCAGTGACTTACTTTGAACCTGATGGTTTGGGGTCAGCCTGTTGCTTAAGGCTGTTTTATCATCATCAATCACCAAAGGAACAAACGCACACAAGCAAACAGAACTATCTCGACCGTGAAGCAGCTCAGCGTTATTTCTTTCCTGACAGTGAGCTGTTAATGTTGGCAACACATTGCAGAGTATAGTTCACTGACAACCAAGAGTGAAAACCATGAAATCCATCTGAGGTTATTCTCTGCAGGAGAGGGCTGTTTTTAAGAGCTCAGGGGGTTCAGGACCTGCTTGTTTCTATGGTGTTACACATGCAGAAGGACAGATCTCTTGGTAACCGAAAAAGGGATGGCCCAGGGGCTTTGCTTGTATTATTTCTGGGATGAGATTCGGAAGGTGAAAGAGAGTAAGAAGCAATAACACTGCAGAAGTGGAATTGGTGCATTGGCCGAGGTAAAAGGAAAGAGTTCCACTGCCTCTAAATCTGTAATGCTAAAGATCACAAAGTTTTCACTGGGAACCTGTGAGTAATAATCTATAACTTAGATCTGACTTCTAAAGGATATTGCATAAAAGCAGGCATCTCTTGCATAAAAATAAAAATAATTATGCAATAATATAAATACAATAAAAAGAGTGGATAAGAGGCCAAATCCTTTGAATGATATACACAGTCTTCATCAATGAAGGTGAATTGCTAGTTAGTGCATAGATTGATAGTCTTATTTCTGTCAAAATAAAAGCATAAATATAATCACAGAGTCAAACGAAATAGAATTCACTAAATAAGTTAAGGCAAGATTATCTAAATTTTGTTTAGTAGCTGCAGCCACATGTGACAACTGTGGGACAATAGGAAATGATATCAGACCAAGTAAGGGTGTTATATACTAACTTACAAAATCTACTTTCATTTTTGAAGAGGATGAGTGTAGTGATGCCAACATCATATACAGAATGTCAAAAAGTCTGTTGAGTACAGAAACGTGTCCAAGCACCATCCGTGTTTGATTCAGGGCCAGATTTTCACTGTGCTGCAACATGAGTTATGGCTGTGATCTTGAAGTGTTGCTCCAGTCGACAGGCCTCCTGCCAAACTTCTCCTCCTTGGCCTATTTCTGCTGCTACGTTGAATAATTCATATTTCACAAAAACAAAAAAGAAGAAATGTGCAGTGCTTTCTAATGTAACTAGCTTTAGGTAATTAAGGAATTATATATGGTTTGTGACATGCAACCCATAACTCTGAGAAAAAGTGAGTCATGGTTTTCATGATTAAAACATCAGGGAAAGCAGGTCGCGGTGTTTCTGTGGAATAAGTGAGCTTTGGCTCCACCTTGTGGTTAGTTCGTTCACTGGTTTTATATGTATTTGCGTCATCGCGCTTCCTCACAACGTCATCAAACCCAAACGTCAAGTTAGCAGGAGTCAAAGTGGAAACCGGAAATTAGGGTATTCAGTCATCAAAATAAAACAGCAACATCTGCTAAAACGTTTTATACCCATTTCAAAATAATAAGAAACATCTAACAGTAATTTTCACTTAGAACAATTGGACCTAAAAATACATAATACTAAAAGGAACACATCCCAAACTTATATGCAAACAGAACTGTACCAAATTGTGAATTTCCCCACTGTGGGACGAATAAAGGCGTATCTTGTCTTATTATAGTATTTTAACACACTGGAACAACAAGTCACGATAGGTGTGTTAGAAAAACATGTTTTTAGCTACCAGTAAGTTATTAGTGCTTATGCTTATGCTTTCAAGCTACTTTCTATTTCACATTTTAGAGAGAGAGATTGTATGCCGTGTCAAGTCCAGGATAACATATATTGTATCTTACATCACTATATTTGCAGCTGTAATAGCATTGCAAATTGATACAATTGATACAACACATATGATCATTTATAAAATGATGGATGGAACGGATTAAATTTAACAAAGTACAATACTTGATGAAAAATTGGCTCTGTGATGATGATGAAGTGCTGCGTATGTGTTAATAAATCAATGATAATATAATTGATTGATATTTAAAGTATCTTTAGCTGTTAATACTTAAGTACTTTTGCTTCAGTATAATAAGACCGAGCTCCTGTAGTTACTACTAATTAATAGTTTATTACAGTGCTTTTCTTCATCATCATTTTCTGCAGCATTTTTTTATTTTGAAGTACTTGCTCGGAAGTGTCAGATTTAACTTGACTCAGTGGATCACCGTTTTACATGATCGCTGTTTTTCTGAGCAACTGAACTCGAGCTAGCAGCCATTTCTTTCATCGCTCTCTCTCCAGGTCTTCAACGTTGTTTGAGACTAATATCTCCAGTCCGTGACACGAACGTAGGAGCAACACCAAGTCAGATTTTCCTCCTGTTACCTCGGCTGGCTCGCGCGCCGGCTGAACCTCGTCGGGATGGACCCAGCAAGCCGATACCAAGTGGTGAGTACGTGCAGATGAGACCCAAACAGCCGATGCTGGTTCGGCCTGACCGGGACAGGAAACGAGGCCTGGATCAGTTTTTATTACTTATTTAAAAGCACTTGCTTCACATCAACAAAACCTGTTCATGTTAATAAGCTTCTGAGTGTTTACTTCTGTTTTAATCCAGCTTTATATATTATCTTATTTTTTTTGTTTTGGCAGCCTCTCGTCAAGCACTTCCGCATCGGCTAGGCTAACGTTAGCTAGCTAGCAAAGCTTTATTTGGTAGCCTTTAAAATTACAGTCCTAATAAATTGTTTTACACATTTGGTCTACCTCACTATTCATTACATAGTATAGTTAATTAATTATTAAACCCATGTCAAGTTGACAAGCTAACACAAGCGTTGACAAGCTTGGCTGTAAGTTTGTATTAGCCGTAGGTGGCTAACATTTACTATGGCTTTTTTGAGGCCACTTAACTAAATGATATACAACTTCCAAGGCTGGAAAACACATCAGCTGAGTAATGTTATTCAAGTCTGAAGGGTTAGTTAGAGTCATCTGAAGGGAATGACAGTAATAGGTAAGTAACCACTAGTTAATAACTAACTTTAACAAGATATGATTTGATATATTTTCCCCTTATTGAGAAATTCAGTCACTTATTCACAGTAAAATTTGCTAATCTAGTCTAAAGAAATGTGGGTTTTGAGTTGGCAGTCTCACAGTGTGGTAGATATTTGGGTTAGCTGACATTAAACATTTAAGTTATTGCTGTTTTTAAAGTGTCAGCGGGTATGTAAAGTAACAATAGTGGCTGAGTGTTTTTGGAAACCCTTTGAGATAAAGTCCTCTTTGTGCTCTGATTCCTGCGGTTCTGGCTATGTGAGTGATAATCCCACAGGATTCAGTCAGAGCCAAAGCAAATGAGGGTTGTGCTCCAACTTTTCAACTTCGACCAAAGTGCAGATTTCAACAACAATCCAGTTTTTTGGTACAATAACAGAAATGCAACACAACTTCTGGACAACTATTTAGATACTGTACAGCTCAACACATACTGATAAAGGTTGTGGTTTGTCAACAGGCCCATCTTCATTTCATAATCTCTTTACACTTTTCATCCTTCCCACATTTTGCCCTCTTTCTTCTCAAAATAACACTTAGATTTCTGCAAGTGTGCTGCTCTGAGCAGGCCTGCTTGAGATTTTGGGTATATTTGGACACACGAGGAGGCTTGTGGCTATGTTGTTAAGATCTTATGTAATCGCCTGTGCGCGGGGGTGCGTTATGCTTTGTCCTTGATTCTGAGCCAGTCGTCAGCCACTCATTCACTAGCTGCCTTGTACATCGACCCTGCGCTGGTGGAGTTTTACAAGGTGGATTGAAGTTTATCTGCATGGTCATAATCGAGTGTCCTGTTAATTATGACTGTCTCTCTCTTGAAAATGGTTTGTAGTTACTTTAGCTTTCCTGTTATTACCCACATGTGTCTTTCTAAGATATCAGTCTGACGTCAGTTGTTACAAAGGGTGTTTCCCCACAACATGAATATTGCCATTGCTTCACAGAAAAATGTTAGATGGAAACATAGGCCTTGGTGATGAAATGATATCAGTATACCGGTGATAGACAGTTTATCAACAGCATCGAGAAATGTTTTTAATAGAATATTTCATAGTTTCACTTTAAATGCAAATTGACCTGAGAGCATAATATGAATATGCCCTGGCTCATAAACAGCCTGTCACATCTCCGAGGAATAACATCAAGTTCAAGTTCATCAAGAAGTAGCAGCTCAGAATGACAATGCGACACACATGTTTATGTCTGTTGCATTGCACCATCCAATTGGTTCAGCCTTCTTACAAAATAATATTGAGAATTGGGTTGTAAATTTCAGATTATTGACTTTTCTGCATTGAGAGATGATTTTTCATAAGAGACCCGTGATGCATTGAAGAATTAGTCTGTGCGTTTTATCTGGTAAAACTGGGTACTTTGTTAAGGTTCAGCTTCAGCTTTATTGTTATCATACAGGACGAGATTGCACAATGAAATGTGGCTCGGAGCTGTCTGGGTTTCAGTTAACTTTCTCAAGGGCACCTTGTGGAAGTTACAGAGAAAGTAAGGAGGAATCACTCCCTCACTCTGCCCACCCAGATATCCTGCCAGCCGATCTCGAACCATCACGCTCCCAGCTCCCCTCTGTAATTTCAGAAGGTGTTTGGCTCTTTGCTCTGACAAAAATTAATGTACTTAAGTCCATAACCGACTCTGTCAGCTGTAGCGGGGGGACACTCATTAACTGATTACACGTGTATCACTTTTCATAGACCTTCCTCTGTTGACATACTGATGTGGCCTCCTGTTGCTGTGCTTACAGTGTCAAACATTCTGCTGAGGGCAAACGGTGTAGCTGTTCCCCTGACCGGCATACATACACTACCAGTAATTTTATTCCAGCACACTTCCAAATAGCAGTTAAAGTTGCTATGCTGTGTTGGCAGCTTCACAATAAAAGTCACCCCATGTGGCAACAGGAAGTGTTATGTTTAATACCATGAATATCATATTAATGGGATTTTGATTGAAGTAAGCTTGCCACACATGACAAGCGGTTGATGGATGCCATCATTAGCCAATTGATTTCCTCTTTACACTAATAAAAACAAACACCCAATTACATAGTAATACCCAAAAATTACTCCAGTGTGTCAAACCGTTGGAAGGCCACAGTATTTTGTAACTCCAAATGTGAAACTGACAAAACGAATGTTAGAGGCAAGGAGGTAAAAATATTTTCTGGGCTTGCCCTTCAATTTTTCGTCAAAGATAATGAGATAGCAAAATTACTTGGAATAGAAGTTGATGGGTGTTTTGTTATGTCATACCTGGGTCGCATCACATATAAACCTATGACGCAGGATTTATATCTCTTTAAAGAAGAAAATAATCTTCATCTTAAGATCCTGATAATCAATGATATGCAAAATGTCTGTGGAAAAAAGGACCATATTCTATATATCTGCCTATATGATGTAACAAATTATATAGTGATTGTTATTCGAAGCTGTTTCTGTACAAATATTGTGTTGCCCATGTCAGCCTGCTCACTCAGCTTGAAAATATCATTAAATATTAAGTTAATTAAAAAAAAAAACTGTTCTGCCTGAATCTGTGCCAACAAACAAAAACAGATTGCGCAAAGCTCATTTTGTTACATAATAACAACCTGATGTTGTTTGCTGTTATCAGGAAACAGTGCTGATGTCTATAAAACACGTAGCTCCAGCTCACAAGAAGTAGGATCCATATTATTATATATATTTTATGGCCTTCTTTACAAAGCTGTACTTGCCTCAGCCGTCCGTTCGGCTGAGCAGAAAGCACAAGATTGATGCTCGTTTTAGAAATTTGGAACAGTGTGAACGTCCCCCGGAGCAGCCACACTTTTTGGCTGACTGATCAGCTGATCTGCTTGTGCCAATTCCTCTAACCCCCCCCAATTCTTTATCTCATCCTCTCCTCCAGTTGCACAATGAGGATGACTCTTCAGAGGCCTCAACCAGCGAGCAGCCCTGCACTTCTGCCACAGCACAGGCTGGTACCTCCAGCCAGGACCAGAGTCAGGCCAGCCCAGCGCCTGCAGCCGCAGAGGCATCAGGATCGAGGACTCAGGGGGAGGCGGAGGCACCTCCACCTCCTTACGCCTCCATTGACCTGGGAGCAACTGCAGCAGCACCCGGTATGTGTAGAAGGAATCTGGTTTGATGATCCAGGGTATTACTTTCCATTTTGCCTACGTTGAACAGTCAAATTTCCTTAGCAGCAAGTTTATTTTTCCAAAATGTGGTTTCATCCCTCTTGAAATAGCAACAGCAGCAGTTTGGTGGTGTTTTTTTTGGCAGTTTACTGGAGTGTCTTTACTCCTGAGTCAGTGTTGATTTCCATGACAGCATTACCACATCACTGGCAGCAACTTGCGCCGTCCCCTCTTCTTTCTTTGTAACCGAGTCTTCTCCTACTCCCACAGAGACCAGTTTCCAAGGTGACTTCCCTGTGCCTCCACCCTATAGCGTCGCCACCTCTCTGCCCACGTACGATGAAGCGGAGAAGGCCAAAGCAGCCGCCATGGCTGCCTCCACTGTGGAGGTGATGCCACGGGTGAGGGCAGACTTTATCAAACATTACAGATTTAGACCAAACTATTCTTGAGTTCTGTGTCCTTTTACTTACATGTCTGTACATGTAAATCACTACACAGTCACAGGAGTTTAACAAAGGCTTCATCTATATGTCAAATTGTAGTTTTTATCATGTCAGAATTTTGAAATCTAAAAATTAGACTCTAAGTGAACACTTTTTTAGGGTTATGTTTTCAACCTGATTTGGTACCATACTAGAAGTCTTGTCTGTGCTAAGCTACATATTTGTACACAGCACACAGAGTCACATGAGTGATGATTGATGTTTGAGCTTGTCAAGACGCAATGCCCATGAGTGAAATAGCTCTGAGGGTGGAGGGAGGTCAAGCATGTTTTGCAACTCGTGTGTTGACTCTGTGTAGCAGGTGTGTCTGTTGCCGCCTATTTTTAGCCCAACCTATATGTTCTGTCTACATTGTTTGTGTGTGTGTCCACATCAGGATGACGAATTCCCTCCCAGAGACGATTTCAGCGACGCTGATCAGCTTCGAGTTGGGAACGATGGAATCTTCATGCTGGCCTTTTTCAGTAAGTCTGTCTCTTGTTAACGCTAATGCCTCTTTTAAAACATCAAAAGGGCTGGAGCCAGGATTTGTTTCACCAAGATTATGACACACTCCTCAACAATGTAAATAATCGACTATGAGCCTGAAGTGAAAGGACTGAATAAGACTTGCTATTTTCTTCTCTTTTTTGTTGACTGAGTGTCTCTGCTTTTATTCCTACAGTGGCTTTCCTGTTCAACTGGATCGGGTTCTGCCTGTCCTTCTGCCTGACCAATACCATCGCAGGACGCTACGGAGCCATCTGCGGCTTTGGCCTTTCCCTCATCAAGTGGATCCTTATCGTCAGAGTGTGTACACGTTTGTTTTTTCTTTCAGTATCTGCTAGTTATTATATCGACTTGATGTATTTAACAGAAAAATCCTGACAGTGATGAATGTCTTTGTCTCTGTGCCCAGTTCTCCGACTACTTCACTGGCTACTTCAACGGTCAGTACTGGCTCTGGTGGATCTTCCTGTTGCTCGGTGAGTGTTTTGCAATCTTCTAAAAATCAATTTCGTCTCGAGTGGAGGCCTCCGCCGTGAAGTGAACCGTCCTTTCCCTCCACAGGTCTGCTGCTGTTCTTCAGGGGTTTCGTCAACTACCTAAAAGTCCGCAACATGTCAGAGAATATGGCCACCTCTCATAGAACACGCCTCTTTTTCCTCTACTAAAAAAAAGGTAAAGTCAAATCTCTTCTGAAAATTACAAAAAAAAAATCTTCAGTCGCAGCTCGCCCTGATGGTTTTGTTTGATTTCCCACAGGTTTCCATACCATCACCATTCCTTTCCAGTGTGAAGTTCCTTCCCTCCCCCTCGAATGACCTGACCGAGGAGCCTTGCAGCGAAGAGAGGAGACGGGGGAAGGAATGCAGGAAAGAAGTAGGGAGAAAGTGTTACCAGTCTCATTAAAAGCATAACACGGCTCACTCTGAAAGCCTCTACTTCTGAACCAAGCCAAAAAAACAAGTCTTTGATGATCAGATATCTTCCCCGGTTTTGTTTTTGTTTTTCATTTTCCTTTGATTCAAATCTCTTTACTGCTCTAGGATAGTGTGGAAAAAAAAACCCAGACCCGCGTTATGTGTCACGTCTCTCAAGAGCAGGAGTGCTTCTAAAATACATGACCACGGTTACCTGAGGCAAATTTAGCCAACAAAATGAGATATCCAACATTTTAAGTCGCAAAAAGGCTAAATGAAAGCACAATGAAACAATGTCTTAAATGTAGGAAACACATGCAAAAAAGTAAATTACTGCAGCTCATTTGCCGTGATACTGCTTTCTCTGCAGAAACAGCGACAGCAGCGTTATCAGCTTATGATTTATTGAGAGCACCTCTCATTTTGAATTTTAAAAATAGAAAATATGTAGGAAGTGGAAACCTATTCTGAGCCTTTCATATTCTGACTTCCCCTCCAACTTTGCTTGTTTGTTTCCGACTTCAAAATCAGGGAAGGATTTCAAACTGAGTGCAGCCTGTTTGTAGTTCTGCATATTTCACTCTGACCTGTTGCACATCACAATATATCTTGAACAGTTTGAGTTTTGCCATTCCATCTTTTTCAAGTTCAGGGTGTTTTGAACAAGTCTTACTTTAACGGTGATGTAGTATTTTCACTCCCTCGTTAACGTGTGGCGAGGCCAAATTCCATCTATTAACACCTCGACCTGAAAATTAAAAAGTCAAGAGGGAAGATGGAAGATTTTCGTCTTAAGGGCACTCAAATGTGCACGGGTGAGGAAAAACCAAAAATATGCATTTTTCAGTTTACATATCACAAACCCTGATGTGTCTAGTGTTTTCAAACCAAACACAACTTCAGAGTCCTGTTAACCTTTTGCTTTACTGTGAACGACACACGGCTCAAAATATGACACAGAACTGAAAACAGCTCGGAGTGAATTTCTTAATGTCTCATTATGTGACAGCAACATTCAGTTAAATTAGACTTTGAACGAGGTGAAACAGGCAACAACACAATGTTTTCTACAATTTCTGAGCAATTGAACAAATGTGTGGAAACAAACCAAAAGCGTTTAGGAAAGGAAATGGCCAGGCCGTCCATGAAAGTCAGCATAAAAAAACATAGTAGGTGTAATCTGAAGTGGACACACGTGCACAAACTCAACTTCAGAAATAGCTTCTTTTTTCCCATTGCTTTGCCTTTTAATGATAATTGTCATGCTGACCTGACCTATGCAGTAAAAGTAATGATTATTTTTAGAGGAGGGCTACATTTACCACTGCACTGGCAGTCATGAATCAAAGAAAAATGAAAATAGTCCTTCAAGTATGCCTGCCATAACTACCAAAAGCAAAATGTTATTCAGTCTTTAACCACATTTTACAGTAAAAAAAAAAACACTGCTCTGGTGTTCAGTTTATCAGTTTATGATAATAATGTGATACAATCCACTCTTTTCTTTTTCCTCTCCAACCGATTGCCAAGTACGTCTGGTGAAACATTATCCGTAAGCTACCGAGGAGCGCGGCTAATCAGTGCAAGCTCCTCAGATAAATCAGTGTTTTTAGGCCACAGGCTGCTCCAGGTCAGATCGGAGGAAAAGTGGCCCAAAGAGCAGGGCGGCGCGGGGAGGTCAGCCTCGCATGCGTCTCCTGCATTCGGTGCTGAAGTCAAGCTGATAATTAACATTTTACATAGAGTGCAGCAGCTGTCACATGCCAGGCTTGCGTAAAGCTAAAGTATGCAATTTAGTTATTTGTAACGACCTATAGTAATTGTGGATGTAACGTCCTGTGATTATGGAATAGGTGAATTAGTCATCAGACACTGTTGGATCCAGAATGATGCCAAACAAGCTGCACAGAGGGATCGCAGAACAGACTTAATGGTGTGTGTGTGTGTGTGCTCTACACACTTGCCAACAAAATTATTTTAATTACCAGTAAATCAGAGGAGAACTCAATGCAATAAAACCAATCAAAATACTGGTTCTGCATGTTGTGCATGACTTAGAGAAACCCAACACATGGATCGCTCTCTGGGATTTTCTGATTTAGATTAGACTCAGATTTTCTTCCTTTTTCTTTTCACGGAGCAAGAAAGCTTTCGGTGATGTAACAGCGGCTCCTTTTGGGAAGGTGGTTTGTGCGTGGACAAAACACCTTTCATCATGTGACTAACTGAGAACAATATCAGCAGATGTTGTCGTTTGTGGTGAGAGTAAAGGCGATGAAGTCAAGGGGATGCTGTCCGGCGTGAATGGAGCATGAGTAGTCTTGTGCGCCATGAAAATGGAGCCTGACTGGACAAAGAGAAAAAAAAAACATGCTCTTTGATTATTTTTGTCATCCAGAAAATGAAATGTACATACCAGCTTATGCCAATTCATAATATTTGCACTTTGAAGAACTTCTGTACAGTATGATTTGTGAATCTGCTTAACTTGGTGTGGCAGGTAGAGAAAAGAAAAAAAAGAAAAGTTATCTTAGCCATCCAAGTTTTTAACTGGAATTCTTAATCATCCCAAATGGATAATTTGCCTTTTGCACTTTTTATGTTTCAAAATGATAATATTGTTATTGTGTGTCTTGTTTCATCAATTTTAGCCTAAACTGTGACAGCTTAAGTATTGCCCGACTTTCTTTTTTTTTTTTTTTTTAAATGCTTCTCTTTATTTGACTGGTCATATCCCACTAAAGCCTCTTTCAGCAATATCAAGATCTTTCAACGAATTCAAGCTCTGCTGCATGATTCATCCACCTCCACAGGTGGAGTAATATTAGGATTAATCTAGTACAAATACAGTTATTTTGTTTGTAAATAAATGAAGAAAAAAAAACGAGACGGCAGCCATATTTTTTTTTTCGTCCAAGATAATCCTTGTAACATCTTCTGAAACAGTTGTTATGCATTTATCGTAACTGGAATTAAATTGACAGATGATGTCTTGCAAAAATGCCAATAAAGTTCAAAAGCCTGCCAGTAAAGTTTTATGTTGTTGTTTTTTTCACTTGAATTATATGGGAGCTTTAACATGGCACAGATGCTCTTTTGCTATTGACACTTGACAGGAAAGATAATATAAACCAAATTATTAAAACGGCACTACTAATCGGAAAAGATTGTGTGGTTTGCCTTACACGTTTATTAGACAACAGAGAAGATCCACATTTCTTTAACTTGTTAATATTGTCACCTCTAAAGATGCAGAAGACAAAAACAAGCAATAACTATAGATTGGTGCATAAAAATAACCCCTAAACTCTCTGATACAGTATGTCGGATGATTGATCCTGTTGTGCCCATCATAGTTGCCCACATTTACTTCCTGTCATCCAGCCAATCATCAGGCTCATTCCCTCCCATACTCTCAGTGTGAATCTGTCCTTCATGTGCCATTCTCTGTTGTATTATCTCTCCTGGCCTTCGCTTCACAGCTCAATAAAGAGCAAATGACTTGAAAATATTATGTTCAAACGACAACTACTTGAAGTAACTATTGTCTATAAAAGTCCCATGTGCATCATCTTTATGGTGCTTGGCCACACATTTATAAGACCGAGGGCAAAGAAAGAAGTTTACCCACAAGCAAAGTCACGTAAAGTAGGTGCAGAGGTGAAGCTGTAAATTTCTCATATAATAATGTCAGTCCACCACCAAACAGGCCAAAATGTTAATTCGTGCAATTCATGACCAAATAAAGTTACAAGCCAGGAAACCACAAAACTCAGACCTTAAAGATGTTAAGGTCTCCAAAAATACAAGCACCTTCTAAATTACAGTCATTTCATCTGTTGTTAGTATAAAAATATTGAGCAGCTGTAGTAGTAGCACTTCATGTTTTGGACACTAAAACATTTTAAACATGTTTTTATTGTTACTCTTACCCTGAACCTACAATTGCGATAATTCTGTTTTATCTGCTCGTTGTCAGGTTTTATACTTTTACATCTTTCTTGCTGTACTGCATTTTCTAGAATAAATGTGCTTTGGAGCGAAGAACACCATAAATCAACTTTATGTCTTTAACACTTTAGCAAGGGAGATTACAAGTGGCCACATTGCTGCAGTTTGTGTTCAGTCCACTAGATGGAGCCAAACACTGCTTGTAAGATTATACAATAGTTTCATGAGCAGCCAGACTTTCCGTATTTGGGTCAAAGCTCTTATCATTGCTTATCCTTTGCCATTTTTTCTTAAAATTCAGGGTCAGTTGTCATGAGTTTAGAGGAGGGACTCTTCAGGTGTCTGCATGAGGCAGCACTGATTGTTCAGTACGGGAGTGCAGGACCAGTGTGGGACCATTTGAGTTCAAAGGCTCTGACTTCTTAGGTGGAGGATATGTGTTTTATCTGAAAAATGTAAAAGTTTTCATGTTCATTTAACACCTCTTTTCCCTTTTTATTAAACAACTCCTGTTTCATTGATGATCTGATACCTTATTTTTATGGTCCAGTCTCTCTGGAAGGCAGCTATGCCACAGTGGTGATTTGTGACCCATTTTACTTGTAGTTTTATTGAAGTTTAAATGATGGTGTGACCCAACCACTGATCCGAGTTCAGCGGTCCTGCTTGGAGAGGTTTGATAAATAGAAGCCAGAGGCTCTTTAGTACTGCTCTGAGAGGGCTTTTTGCACTTTGCTAGATCAGTGCGTCCTTGCACCCTCGTTCCTCGGGCTATTGACTCGGCCCTCCATCCTTACACAGCTGCCCATGTCTAAAAGCTTGTAAGAAGACGCCACTGATCGAGGGGCAGAGAAATCAGTCGGTCATGAGGTGGGCCAGCTCTAGATTGCACCAAACTAGACAAACTATGCTCCAAATAAACATTTGAGTTGCAGCCAAAATAAACTGGCATGATAAAAAAAAAAAACACTCTAAACGCCAACATGGAAACAGCAGACTTTAGGCAAAGTACAAATCTCTGCATGTCAACATGAGCACAGTGACAATGCTAACACTTTCAACAGGTATTATGCTTGGACTAAACACAAAGCACAGCTGAGGTTGAGGGAATGTCATTAGTTTTGCAGGGATTTGAATTCATCCTATGGGGAACACGAATGTCTCTAGAAAATCTGTGATTTTCTTATGTTCCCAATTTTTTCCAAACAGCATAAAGACATGTGATGAGTGGGTGATATGTTCAAATCTTGCAAGGCGAGAATATTGTCATTGCATGTTTTACCACAAGGAGGCACCAGTTGCACACCTTTCCCTCAACTATTGGAGCTGGTAAATAAAACCACAGATTGTCTGTTGAGGCTTGACTCCAGTGGAGATTTTATAGTCTGTGTGCCTTGCAGTAAGAGTAGCATGATGTCACTGTGCTCTACATGCTCCTGCAGCCTCCAATCTTTGTCAAAAAAAAAAAAAAAAAGAAGGCTCCAGATTCAATTCACACCATTGCCCTCTGCACCTCAGAGTAATTGACAACAGTGACATCTTCTGGCAGTTTCATTAAAGTGGAGCCAAATAACGTTATACATGATACCACTGGATCATTTTTCAGTAAACAACATTTCCTGTGTCAGGAAAGAGAAAAATCACAATGGCTCCAGTACAGAAACCTGGGCTGATGACCTTGCTCAAGGCCAAGGCTTGAGCACTCCCTGTACTGTGAGGAGAGCCTCTGTGTGCCGTACTACATTTGCCTGTTCGCTGTGAAATCCTTGAAGCTACAAGCTGTCTCCTGCCTCCTGACAGACAGGGCTCAGGTGTTGCTCTTCCCTTCCTGTGTGAATTATACATCAGGTTTTGATAGGTGTCACATTGGACACAGGATGTTGTTCCCCCTCTGTCTCTCTCTTCCTCTCTACTTTTACTTATGGCTGACAACAGCTATGTGAGCTCCAGCTGCCGGAACTGGCTCTTTGACAGCAGCTTGCACAAAGCCATATTATATACACACACATATATATATACAATATATTTAATGTTCAAGTCATCAGCTTAAGTTATTTTTGTAATTATCTGCTTATTCTGAATTTGATGGCAGCAACATGTTTCAAACAAGTTGGGACAGGAGCAACAAAAGACTGTGAAAGTTGATCCAAAAACACCTGTTTGGATCATTCCACAGGTAAACAGGTTCATTGGTAACAGGTGATAGGATCATGATTGGGGATGAAAAGTTCATCCTGGAAAGACTCAGTCGTTCACAAGCAAGGGTGGAGAAAGGTTCAACACTTTGTGAACACATGATTGGATAAAGGAGCCTGGTCAGATTTGACTGGGATTGCCTGTTTCAGGAAGTGTTATGACTGTCTTTCATGTGTCCAATCATGGGGAAATAACCAGGCTGTCAAAACCCACAGCAAAGGAAATATCACGCACAGGCCTCCTTTCCTGTGTTTCTATTAATGGTTACTTTAATCAGAAACCGAAACCTTTCCGGAACATACATCCCCAAAGAGAGTTTGTTTCATCTCATAAGACAGATTAGATGTTCCTTCCATCCGTCTGAAATGATAAGCATTAGACTCTCTTGCATTCTGGATGCAGATATTTGAGACAAGATATTGCTTCTATCACACACTTGAGGCAGTTTATCATTTTGACAGTCCAGTCTAGTGTTACCATGGTGCAAGAAAGCCTGAACATGATTTGATTTGCGAGCGAAGAAAAGATGACTCAGTCACTTTCGCAAAAAATAGATGAATGAGTTTCGACATTGTTATCAGTTCAATTTGTGTCAAATATGTGCTTCATCTTATCAAAAAAAAAAGTTCCGAAAGGCGAAGGTTTTCTGAATCGACAGTGAAGGCCTGTGGTGTTGACGTAGCCGGCACAGCAGCAACACAGAAGCGCACTGAATAACAATCAGTGTCCACCGGGGGGGGGGAGCTGCACCGAGAGGATGAGTCAAGTAAAAGCATAATTGCTGCAGTAAATACTGTAATGACTGCTTGAAGATATTCTGGTAGTGCACACCTTTTTGCTGATATTAGCCTTTCATTGACTGTATCCTGAAAGCAAAATTTTGAACCTCAGAAAAAAAGAGGAAAGAGGAGCTTGAATTGAACAGAGAAGCCTATTCACATAATGGGTTTATGTTCCCTACTTGCCTACCCGACTGCCCCTGGCCCCAATCTGGCCTCCTCTCTTTTAGAAGGCCTTAATGACTGACCCATTTACATAACTTTGCAAATGTTTCCCTTTATGAGGCCCTCTCCTGTTTCTGAACTCATTCTCCTCATCCTCCCCCCCCCCGGTCTCTAAAAGTCTCTCGCCTCTGTCCGGACCAGGTGGAGCCTCGTCGGGGGCCGAGCCCAAAGTAAACTCCCGTCACACGTGGAGGGAGAACCGGCGCTGATAATCTGTCAACAGCGTGTGTGACGGCCTCGGCTGCCTGGCTACTGCCAAGTGCATGCGGGCGTGAGAGGGCGGGCGCGCTCAAAGCCGACTGGTGAAGTGTGGGTCAGCTTCACCGTGCTCGCCGAGCAGCTCTCCGGTTTGTGCGTGTCTCTATTGATGGCCGACAGCTTGTCTTATGCAGAGCTCATAGTACAAGATTGCAGCTCTGATTTTCAACTAGACAACTATTTTTGGAGGTCGCCATCAATGATCAGCGGAAAATAGGCGTTCGCAAAATCGGCGCTCGATCGCGATGAGTGAACTGTTCAAAAGAGTGTCGAAAAGGAGAGACCGAAGACCCCCGGAGCAGCAGAGAGAAACCACATGCGACACGACAAAAACAAATTTCATGTGTGCCTGTAACTATGGAGCTTGCACATTGAGTCAATTAGCTTAGCTTAGCATAAAGGTTGCATGTTATATCTTGCTTATCTGCACATACACCAAAGTGTAATAACGACAAGATGTGGTTTTGCAGAGAGTTTTTTGTGCTGGAAATATCTGCTTGGCAACCTCAGTCGGGTTTGGTTACTTCCTGGAAAATGAAAGTTTGTGGTCTGATAGAGATCTAAGCATTCTGAAGATAAAGTCACGATGAAGCGATACAAAGCACAGACAAGACTTTAAGTGGTGTATTTATGTTCATTCACTGATAATGTTCTGAAGCCAGCATGAAAGAGAAGTAGTGTTGTGTCATTTGTAGTACAAGTACAAATCTTCTGGGTGAATGAACAGAAGAGAATCGATTCCTGAAACAATCAATTCATTTCTCAGTTTAGAAATTATTTAGATATAGAATTTCCTATATATATATATATATATATACATATACATATATATATATATATATATATATATATATATATATATGTAT
>JBBMOC010000073.1:1951245-1982260 GCA_037975185.1 Centropyge bicolor
TGCACAGCAAATGGAATATGGAATGAAAAGAAGTACAGCTAAGATGATGAGCATAGTAAGAGTTATACCTGCTGAACATCAGCATTTTAGCATCGTCACTAGTGGGCAGGCTCGTTGCCTTGTTTCCCGTCGAGGTGGCAAATTCCTGCAAATAATTGACACTGTATGTGTGGCGCACATTAGGGAGCACAAACTGATACATACAGTAGGTGTGAATATCCTCCCCGCATGCAGCTGCACAGGGAGGCTTGCAAAGATGCAGAAGTGTGAATGGGATGGTGTGAGGTGGCCAGTTGGTGAAAACAATGGTTGTTGTGTTCAGCAGGAGCAGGGGGCGGGGCTAGAGGGTGAAGAGTGTAGCCTGGAAAACAGAGATGGTAAGAACTCTTATGTATATCTAAAGAGGTTCTGATCAGCGATCGACTGCTTGGACAAAAGTCAGCCTTCCATTTAGTGTCTGCAGAGCAGCTCACTTTATACCTGATGACATTTCAAGTTTTGAGTCCGAGCTCTCTGGTTTCCGGAGAGGCCAACATTCCCTTTAACTCCTTCATGTGTGGAGAGCCTTGACACGTGGAGTCGCGGAACTCCTGGAGAGCGACCTCTTAATATTTTCACAGTAAACAGCCCCTCCAAAAGCTCTCGCTCCCTCTCCTCCGTCTCCGAACAGTGGCCTCCTTTCAGGGCCATCACTTAAGGGCCCTATTAATAATTTGACAAGTTTTCTCAAAGATTAATTACGGGCAGCTTCGAGGCTGCAATTATGCAGGGTGGAGAGACTCCGTAAACCTTCTCCAGCTCCATTTCCAGGCCCAATTTTCCACTTATCAAGATGTCAATGGGGAGGAAAGGTTGTCTAACAGCCTCTCTGATGCATGGATCCCCATTAGTTGGAGAGGAATAAACAGCGCCTACTGGTAAATGCTCACGACTTCACGAGCAGATGCCTGAGATTGAATGCTGGGACTAGAGTCAATAAGAATGATCTTATAAGGCCAAGGAAAAATAAATCTGGCCCTAACTGCATCAGAATTAGGAAAGAGGTAAATCTTTCAAAATTCTTAAGATGATAGTGTTAAGATGATGTTTCTACTTAAGGTGTCAAGAACTGTAATCAGAAGAGTCTTTATTTAGCAGTTGAACTTGAAAAAATTGTATGGTATGCAAACATTTGCTAATCAGCACTAACTCAAAGTATAGCTGAGGTTGATGGGAATATTAGGTTAGAAGGCAATTAACAAACCAAAGTATTAGACTAATTTGATCAGATAATGATGCTAAGGTCAAGGGACCATGAAAGTAGTTAGGATTCATTCTCTGGGGACCAAGATTTGAAAATGCCAGGACAATGCAATCAGTGGTTTTCCAGCTAATTCACCAAAAAAAAATAATAAAAATGTCAAACTCCTAGTATCTCAAGAGGAGAAGTGCAGGACTCATCAAAGCAGGTTTTATCTCCTGGGGACCAGGAATGTCTGTAAAAATGATTATTTCAACAGTTGCTGGACCAAACTAACAAACCAACAGAAGCATTGAATTAATACCTGCTGCCCTCAGAGACCAGTAATCAACAGTAAACTCAGATAACTCTGATCTTCTTTCAAGTTCAATCCCAAACTCTTGCAGTTCTTCAAAGTCACACTCTCAAACACTCAAAAGCATTCAAAGCAATTAGTCCTGGACTTTGACCCACTTCTGCCTCTATATGATGAAGTGTTGAACTTGTGACTGCAAGGGCGAGGTGGCGAGTAGCAGCCAGACACCAAACATCACCGCTGAAGAGTGGAAGGCTCCCGTCCTCCACGGCAGATGGTTGGTACCGAGCCAGCCGGCCTGCGCTCGAGTGTGTTCGCGTGTGTGTGTGTGTG
Source organism: Centropyge bicolor (assembly GCA_037975185.1). NCBI lineage: Eukaryota > Metazoa > Chordata > Actinopteri > Pomacanthidae > Centropyge > Centropyge bicolor. The sequence continues at coordinate 1,953,114 of JBBMOC010000073.1, forward strand.
TGTGTGAGAGAGAGAGAGGGAGAATACAATGCGGCGAGTGTCCCCATGCTGCCAGAGATAAGAGCCACCTGCCTGTCCCATTCTCCCCTCTGCTGAGTTCAAACAGAGCCCTCAGTCTCACCACAACTCATATACATTATGATACAAATGAAGCACGTGTTATCAGTGCACATCATTTGCAGTGTAAATATTAATTGTCATATTATGAGTAACCTTTGTAGATAATGCTATTTCTGCTCATCTTCAGTTAAAAATGTGTAAAAATAATAATGCAATGCTGGAATAAACAACAACTACCTGCTGCCACCTTCTAAGATTAGCACCATCATATATATCCTGTTTTCACAATATAAATATTCTCCTCTTTGCGTCGCATGCTGAAACCTTATCATCCATGCATGCACTCAGTGAGAAAGAGGCGGGGGCGGAGAGGTGAACCCGGAGCACAAAGCCCAGATTGTTCCTCCCCGCTGTCTGTCCATGATAACAATGAGCCATTCATTTGCCCCGCGATGGGCCCTAATTAATTCCAACTTTACATTCTGACCTACAATCTCCCCCTGCTCATCCCCTGTTCTCCCCCCGGATCCGTCAATTAATGCATCCAGCCAGATGACTTCACCCTCTCGCCTCCTTTTTTGTCAAAAAAACTCACTAGTTTAGTTCTGCACTCCCGAGCCAGAAGGCTATCGAGAAGCACAAGACAGTATTAGACAATTTTAGAACAATCTCTTTTGCATATTCTTACACAGCTCTACATGTCAGTCTTCAAATATTTATTCATTATTTTAAAGCTACATTAATGTTATATGTGTTTTTGTTTTTTTGTGTGGCCGGAAATAAAAGATAAGAGGCAAGATACAGGCCTGAAAACCAAAACAACAAGCTGAAAGATGCTAGAATTCTCCATAGAAATGGGTTCAAAGTGACACTTTTCATGTTACGCAGTCAGAGATTGTTGATGAGTGCAATACTCTTTTTTCATGTCCATATTTCATTTGCTGTGCAATATTCTCATGTATATCTGTAAATAATATTGTGTAAATTTGCTAAATTTGCAAATACGTTTTTCAGCTTGTTTATATTGTTCATTTGTACTATTAAACTTGTCCTTTCGCCTTGCTGCTGTGCCATGCAAATTTCTCCACTGTGGGATGAAGAAAGGTTTATCTCATCTTAAGTTTTTCAAAGCTTTCAGCTGCTTCCCACAGCCTCTATCAGCAGCTGTATCTGCCTCTGTTCAAAGGTGGTTTGTAGCCTGTTTCATCTTTTTTCCAGCTCTCCACTGACTTTGACTCCCTCCCAGTTGATCCTGTGACCCTGTATGGTCTGTTAAAATAACGTAGGTAATTTGTGTTGCACTGCACATTTTGGCCCAACTTCCACCAGTCGGCCTTGTGTTCCTCGACTTCAATAGGTGAATTCCCTCCTACATCATCCCCTGAGAATGAAACAGTTGCACTCACTTGTGTGTGATAAGTGGAGGTGGAAACAGCATTTTATTTTGGGCCTGTTGAGGCTACTGAAGAAAGCAACTATTCATGTCATATCAGTTATATAAATTGTATTTTTTTGGGCGATAAAAGCGTCTGTTTTCTTCATTTGATTGGATTTTTCTGCCTCCTGTTTAGAGATGAATGCGTAGTCGGCCTCCCTCTTTGCTCCACGATGGATTTTTCTTTTGTGCAAACTTAGACATTGAACACTTGAAAAGCAAGTCTATTAAAAAAGTCTTTTCTCTTCGATTTCGAGGGAAAGATATGAAAGGCTGACATTTAGTAGTGAAACTCAACTGCTGCTGCACTGTGAAAAAAATAGAGGTATCAGTTCATAACAGCACCACCATCAGGTCAAAAATGCAACATGTCCAATACTAATATGATACCTTTGTATCAAACACCTGCAAAACGAATGGTTCTCATCGGCCTCAGCTCTCGAGACCTCACTGGACAGAATCAGTGTTTTATCAAAGAAACTTGTCATTTGTCTCTGGTGTAATGTCCAGATTTTGTCATTAGAGCATTTGCTGTTCTAATAAATGAAGCTTAAAAAAGTTCCTACATCACCAGCATCAGACTTTCACTTTCAACTTATTGGTATTGTTCCATTTGTTTTACTGGTTAAGTGCACACAGCTCGATGCTGAGGAAGCATCCGCCCACGTGACAGACTGTAATCAGAAGCCTGGATCAGGTGTTTACATGAAACAAAACATCCCTTTCTATCAGATTACTTCAAGTAGAATAACTGTGTTTCTCAAACTGAGATAAGGGCTTATTCCAGAATATGATGGTAGCAGGGACGAATCCCTTGCAGCATCACCTGCACATTGAGGTACTGATCTGTAAGGCAGATCTTCCCTAACTCCCTCCTCTCCTTGCCCACACTCCCCCCCCCAACACACGCACACCTCGCTGTAGTCACCATGGAGCGACACACACACACACACACACACGCACACACCAAAATGGTCCCTTTGCCGCAGTCTCGGCTCCTGCTCTCCCCCTGTCAAACAGAGCTTGGCGCTGTTTCCTTTTTCCTGCCCTACATCCGAAATGTGAGGAGAGAGAGAGAGAAAGAGAGAGAGAGAGAGAGAGAGAGAGAGAGAGAGAGGAGGGAAGTGAGCTGAATGAAGGATGAGAGTGCAGGGAGAAAGAGAGGAGGCTGACAGAAGAGAGAGAGAGAGAGAGAGAGAGAGAGAGAGAGAGAGAGAGAGAGAGAGNAGATTTTAGTCAATGGGCTTCAGTTACTGTTGTGTTTCATGAATTAGCTCCGTTGTCGCTTGCACTAAGTAGTAGTGAAATATAAAAGCTTGTTTGAAGATGTCAACAAGATTTAAAAGATGGCTGGGTTGAATCATTTTCTTCTCTCTCTCTCTCTCTCTCTCGCCCGTCACGCTGCAGCTTTCTCTGAGGGCCCCATTCATCCTCCTTCGCCTGTGAGTCACAGCCAAGGGCCTCGGTTGCGAGCATGTCGACAGCCCGGGTCGAACGGCGTGCGCGCACGAGAGACGGGCGGCGAAGGCTTTGGTTTTGTAAGAGTCTCTTTCTTCAGGGTCACTGAGCGCAGGTGACCACAGGAAGTTGTTTTCCAGAGCTTTTCCAGCGGGCGTGTATGTGTGTGCGTGTGTGTTCAGCTTAGGAGCGTCTCACCACAGGAACTTCCTCTTTGGACGACTTGCACACGCAAACACAAAGATTCCCAAATACATGCTTATGTACGCTCACCTGCACACACAGAATTCCTAAAGGACAAGCACTCTCATGTGTGTTATTCATCCAGCGGGGGAAAAATCAATGTTAATGGCGGCGTGGTCGTGAGACCTTGAACACTTTAGCATTGATTTTGACTGTCGCATTGACTCTTATAGGATATAAAGTTCACTCAGTGTGAAGGGTTGAGACTTCACAGGAAGAGCTTTATGAGCTGGTTTTAGGATTCTATGCAAACAAATTAAAAGCCTCTATTCAATGTTTTGCTTCTTGGATCTTAAAAAAGTCCAATATTGAAAACTGTATCTAAAAGCTTATTATAGTAAGTAATTAGGTTGAGTGCTCTGGCTTTAAATGGTCAAGTCCTTCCCTGTTATGGCAGACATGGCTCGTTATTTTGATAGGCAACTTAACTAGCAGGAAAGTGCCACACTTCTGCACCAAATGAGCTCAAGCAGGACTCTGTTTTCTATATTAATCAAGGAGACATTCCAGGCTGAAGGAATTCTGTTGCCGTTGGCTCGGGGCCAGCTGCAGCGCCGCTTCTTAAGATGCCTCGCAGTGAAATGACATGTTAAGTGTGTGGCTTGTTTTCTCTAACTTTGGGGTCCCTGCAATGAGGCAATCTCTGTCTGGTGGCCGACAGCGAATCAGAGATGGAACGTATACGACGAGTTCTATAAACACATATATGTAGTTTGCAACCGGGGCCTTGCTTTTAAACTTGTCGTTATATATGTGAAACTTTATCAGGAAGTTTTACAGGAGCTTCACTATGGAACAGTTTGTTCATATTTAATGCCACAAAACTGAAATATGTTTGTTTGATATTGTAGCTATAGTGAATATTTTTCCACTTTTCAAAAGAGGATACAACCTTTTACTGGATTAAGCTTCAAGCCACTGCCACTACTTGAACACTGATATGAGAATTTTGGCCCCCTCTTTTCCAACAAGCTCAAACAGTGTTGGTTATGCACAATTAGTGATTCAACACTTCTGTCCCTTTTTGAATGTAATTTTTGGGACAGTTACTTCATCACTCCTTCAGTGACCCTGTGATTCCAGTCATGAATTGGAGTCATGGTATAACATATGGGTGCTCAGATGGGACTAAGCAACAGTTAACACCACTGGCCTCGAAGCTGGTTAACTACCTGTGTGGTCATTGGCACGACTGAAGAACAATAATTAAAACTTGCATTAGTCCTCGGGTGATGATTCAAACTTTGCTCAATTTCAGCTCCACATTAAATTAAGCCATGATATGAATGTCATAAAGGCATCCTGACAATTGTATAAGGCCTTGATAGTACCTCCAAAATAAACTACATAAAACATCATGTGAGTGGAATTGATTGGCATCCTGTGATTTGATGAAGGTTTTTTTTTTTTCTTACAGCAGCTACAACAAAATCAACCTTAATGTTCCGCATGATATTTCTGCACATCGACATCTCGGAGCTGCACGACCCTGCTGCCTCTAAATATTCCTCGTATATCAGGGCCATGTTTCCCTAAACAGAGGAGCCTTTATCTTGTGAAATATTGCACCTGTGCCCATTGGCAGAGTGGATAACTTTGGCAGAGAGCCTCTCTCTCTCTCTCTCTTATACGCCTCTCTCTCCCTCCCGTCTTGTCACCGGTTGTTTGGAATCTGGAGGAATCCCAGGTATGCCGACAATCTCTGCAGCCATTGACAAATTTCTGTCTTCAGGCCGGGGGAAGCGCACACACATACGCGTTCTGGTGTGCGCGTAATAGACACACACGTACGTACACACACCTCGGCCCGGGCCTCGGCTGTCATCGTCTGCTTGTCAGCGTGCCGCACCTGTGAATGGTAACAAGACCCCGTGGCTTGCAGTGCTCTCATAGCTGCCTGACAGGCTCAAGAGATCAATTTCCTCCAGCGGAGAGAACATCGGGAACGGAGGAGGTTTGCTTCAGATTTTAACCAAGAAGCAAAGAATAAAGAAACCCCAATCAGATTTAACATAATTTTAAAAAATGATACCAGTGCACAACTCGATAAACAGCAAACCAAAGTGCTCAGCAGTCTGTCTAAAATAGGCCAGTGGCTGCATCTTTCCATTTCCTCTGCGACGTGTACATGAACGCACTTTGTGGTTAACGCTTTGAAATGACAAGTTATTTGGAGTTCTCAAAAAATAACAGCGTAAAGCCACAGTACACTTTAAAGCAATGAGTGGTTTGAGTTTACCTCCGTTCTGATTTTAACACTTATCTAACTGTTGAGAATCGTAGATTTAACTAGAAAGTTGCCAGGTTCTGGATACAATGCAGAGGAGTGGGTTTAAACATGGATGTTGAGCATCGTCTTATCTACCTATCAAAGGTGCTTGTGAGCGTTTTTCTGATTCCTGATTTCTGTTATTCCTTCATGTTCACAGTATAAGTAAGTAATATGCATTCTAATAGAAGCCTGGTCTGACTGGGCCACTTCAGATTTTGCATAGGTTTAATATTTTGCTACACAGCTCAACTGCAAGCTGTCGTTTTTGCATGAAAAGAAACCTAAGAAACCAATCTAGTTAAAAAAAAAAAGAAAAAGAAATCAGTCAGATCTTGATAAACAGCAGCCATTGTGCCCACTAATGATAAGTTTCCATCCAAGTTTGCAAGAGATAACGTGAATTAATGCACATTCCATCCACTATCATTATGTGAATATTAAAAGCTGGGCTAATTGTTGGCACTATACTTCTCTACCATTGCTGAAGATGAAAGTGCAACTTGAAATATGATATCAATATATGTAATAAATTGAAAATGCACAGGTGTATGTAAACATATTACAAGTGAATGGTAAATGCTAAAACAATAGCACAACAGGAGAAGAGTCATAAGGTCAGTAATATCTATTGGCAAAGATACTGGTCATGCTGGATTGAGTAAGAACTGCTGAATTGAGGAAAGGTTGGATTTACTGTGCATGATGTAAGAGGAAGAATGTGCTATTTATTCTCTTCATAGTTTCACTTTAGAGGTTTTGCATTAATCAGGTTGAGAAAAGATCTTCGTTTCAGGACATGTGACAGCGCTCATCGTTAATAATCTCAGCTTCCTGCTGTATTTTCTCAAAGAATAATCCATATAGAGTTTGGTCAGATTTCCAAAGACATACCAGGATGTCATCTCCCGATAAATGTGTTAAACAGTCCAGCAGGTAATATCCACACCATGAGAATCTGAAAACCATATTATTTACTTAAGCTTAAAGAGGTAAACAGCTTACCCACCGACTCCGCTGTCAAAACAAAACCATTAAAAAAGGAATTATGCTCCGAGTGCGCCGCTGTCTTTCTTAGAATTTACTAAATTCAATTAAATACAAACACATGCCTGGAGATCTCCAGTGTATTTCACTATTTCACACTTAATGGCACATTTCAGCTCAGTGCAGCCCCGTCTTAGTTACAGTGTTTGAACCTCCGAGACATACCCAACGCACCATTAAGTTTGAGCCATAGACAGGGGAAATCTGTTTTTAATGGAGCCGAATGGCACACAGGTTGATCATATCTTCTTCTTCCACGGCTTTGTTCCACATGATCTCCCACTCTCCCCCCTCGCCCGATCTCCAGCTTACAGCAGAGGGATGACAATGGAGACGTATATAGCAATGAGACCCTGTAATTCCTCTGCCTGTTCCCGGGGTGCACACACTGACACGATGGCCGGCGTGCAGTTGCGAGGAAGGACATTAGCTGAACACGTTTTACATCTTCCTGGTCGTCACAGCCGAGCGGATTTTGAGAGTCTTGTATTACAGTTGAATTTTTTTTTTTCCCCACAGCACCAGTTATGTCGGCACAGATTTGACTTGCAAATGCCCTCACCCTCATTCCTCCTGCTGTAATTTGAATGATTCGATCCGGGGCTCAATGACACTATTCAGGTAGAGGGTTGCATATCACTGAGGTGAATGGGGCACCTGAAAAAAAGGAGAAGTTGGCTTGCAAATTTGGCCGAATAGGGAAAGAAAACTCAAATATGGAAATATATTTGCTTAGTCCATTGTTGGTTAACGTGCTTTGCTTTGGTATTATTTTCCTCCAATTGTATCAACAATCACGCAGCAAGCATGAAATATAGTTTGCAATCAAAATATATTATTTAACACTACTTCTCAGTCTTTTTATGATACTTTATAGCCAAGCAATGACTGTTCATCATCCCAGTGAGGAGGGATGTTCTCTTCTCAGATTGTGAACTGTTTTTCGGGTAAACTTTTTTTTTTTCACACAGACAAGCAAAGATTTGAGGGAAATTGTTTTTTAAAATATGTCTCTTTCTTCTTTCATATCTTGTATATCATCTTGCAACCCCTCTCAGATTCAGACGCCTTGGTGGATCCTGACACTCAGGACACAGGTTTGGAACCACTGGATTAAGTCAGTTTAATGTAATGGTTTTTTTTTTGTTTTTTTTTTGGTCAAATTTTATATTAACTGTTGTCATGATAAGATTTCAGTTTATTTGTCCCACAAATGGGGAAATTCACAAAAAGACTAATGTGGCATGTTCTGGACTTGACCTTGCCAGCTAGCCAGAAGCTAAGCTATTGCTGATGAACACTGATGTTTCTCTATGTCAACCAGATGTGTGAATAGACATTTGCTTGCTATATTGTTCACCATATAAACTTTATAAGGTGATAATATGTCAGTGATGCATTAGCGTGTTGTGCTGCCCCCAAGTGGGCAAAAAAATTCAGTTTTATCGCATCAAATTTTTTGCTTTTTCCATTTGAAAAACTGTAGAGTTTAAAGGCAAAAAAATGAACTCAGCAGTCATTACTTTTATATTTAAGACATTAAGCTGTGTGACTGAATGCAGAGGTAGCATAAGATTCAGGTCGGTGGTTATAAGGATCTGGAATGGCATGAAGGATGGTTATTGTACTGTATAATACCAGTAATGCACGTTGCATGTGTGATAATTGTTTTGAGAGGGTTTAAATAGGATACAGGGATTGTTTACATGGTACCAGATATCACCACAGTCAATGACACCACTTTGTTTAATCCTTAAAATCCTGGTTCAGAAACAGGGAGGTGACTGTGGTGAAGCGAGTCTTAACTAAGAAGTACCTTGTTCTCTAAATCTATCCCTACAATTTAAGTGTATAATATCATTTTGGCACCGGACTGTGTGAACTGTATCTGTGCCAACTATTAATACAAAAGTTAATACACAAGTTTTTTTTTAACGATTTCATGGCATAACAACATTGACGGTAAATGAAAACTATTCCTCGAGCTGCTTTATTGAATTTTGCTTTCAATTTCATAAAACCACTCTGCAGCTGTTGCATCAGCATTGACGTGTTTCCTGGAAAGTGAATCATCGCTGAGGATGTTTAAGTGAATTGCAACAGATTAGGATGACCTACAACAGCAGCCGCTGTCTTGTCGCTGATGTAATTTGACAATATCAATCAGTCGCTTCACTCGATTGTGGTGTGTGCAGAAAAAAACGAATAATAGAAAATGACTGTAAAAAGATGGCAGAGGATGAATCACTTCTCGGCATTTTACGATAAAGCAGTATTTCTTAAAATTTATTACCAATATATTTCATACTGAGCTTTAATAAGTCAACTATTTGGTCTCCCACTGTTGTCTGCAAAGCGTTTGACTGAAGCTATATGAACTCTTACTGTATCATTCAAAGTCTGTGAGTGATTACACACATGCATCCACATGCGCACGCACCCTCCCAAAACACACACGCACACACATAATTGCCACCATCACACACGTACACACACTAAATGCGATGTGGTATAGTGAGCTGTCAGACCGCACTAATTCCTCTTTTTATGTGTGTCTGTCCTACTGTGTAGCAGAGGGATCAGGATTGCCTTTCAGGATAACAACTGAAGCTCTAAGCTCTTCGTGTGTGTGTGCGTGTGTGTATCTGGGTGAACAACAATTGGCCGCTAAGCTGTAAAGAGCCTTGCAGCCACGGTGTCGCCAACAAATATCCACTGGCTGTCAGCGACGGACTGGCTGTGAGTGTGTGTGTGTGTGTGTGTGTGTGTGTGTGTGTGTGTACGCGTGCAGATGAGCCAACTTCCTGTGGTGGATTGAAGTTAAGTGCTGCTATTAGACTTAGGCCTCCAGTCGGGCTTCATTGTCTGGGCGAAAGACTCGATTGCGCTGACAGAAAACACACACGTGTGCAAGAATACACATGCACATACGAACGCCGGCGCACGTGCACGCACCTCAGGTATCCAGGTCCAGTTTACAACATGTGCAAAGACTGTGTGTGTGCAGCCTTCCACACACCCTCCGTCTCTTCCCACTCACTGAACTTTTATGACAGATACACTCTCTAGTGTCTCTCCAGTTGCTGTCTTTGCCTTCATGGCTGCTGTAATCTTCATCCTCAAGGCATAACAGTAGTTCAGCTGTCACTGAGACAGAACTGGGTTGCATAAGATTTTGATTTTTAACTGCAGGCATGCCCCGTAATTCACCTTGCAAAGCTGCACACTCGATATAAATCGAATATCAAATTTCAAAAATGGCAGAAATTGTAATATAACAAGTTATTCTGGACATTTTTTTTATTTGTCACACGGGCTCTGGTGTTTTCTTTATGTAATTTGACTGACTACATAGTGACAAACTCAAAGGAAAGTAAAACCACAGTCAGGTGTGTGTGTATGTGTGTGTGTGTGTGTGGGGGTGCGCTTTAGCTCTGAGCTCTAGATGTGTGCGTGTCTCTGCCGCCCACATCGGAAAACAAGAAAGAAAAGTTCAGCTTCTGAGAAAACGTTTTCACCAGTAGAGAACATGAAAATCGTGGTGACTTTCACACCTACGTTCTGTAGTCTCCTCTTTCACAGCCATGTTGACATGTTAGACTGGCTTTTCCGTAACGGGCCAGAGCACATACGAGTAAATTAAAGCCACTACGCACACATGATTTAAAAAGATATAAAAATTTCTATGAGCTCTTTTAACAGTTTGGTTTAAAATCTGATGTTTTGGACACATGCCTCTTCTGAAGGCAGTGAATGCATCGTCTCAGTTTAGTGATGAAGGTCGTAACCCGAATGCTCGAGTTCACGCCGCTGTCACTGTCGAACAAGATGAACCACAGTGGAAATGTTCGGCCGCATTCAGCACGATTTTTTTTCCACGAAAAGAGAAAGAGAAATCACTTCGATGATCGTTTTTTTCTATGAAGAAATAAAAGAAAAACAAAAGATCTCGGGTAAAAAATGAAGCATTGATTGTGAAGAGAGTGACTCAACTAAGACCAATGATGCAAATATAAAATGACAATAGAACACTTTTAAGTATTATTAGTTAGTTTACTGTGTTTTAAATTCAGACTCAATTAAGCTGCACGTCAATCTATACTTATTACTACAATATGTCTGAACTACATAATCTACTCAATGTGTTTAAAGTGCGGATTTAAAGGATTATTCCAACTCCTGCTGAGTCATTAGCAGCTCACACACGGTCACTTCAGTGTCACATTTTAGAAAAGAGGTGGTCGAGTCCAGTTTTGACCAGAGCAAAGTCAAAGCAACAAGTAATGGTCGAACTAATGAGTAACCAATGCACAGGGCGTCAGGGAGTAAAGTGTGAGGTGCTGAAGTCAGAGATGGGTTTAAACAATAGCTAAACACTTTTTATAGCTCACCTGCACCAATATTGCATCAATCAAATTGCAGTACTGGTACAGACATTTTGAGTTGGTGCCAAAAATGAACACTCCATTAAGAATAATAGAAAAGGAAAAATGAAAAGAAGTTGAAATTCTTCTTCTTGGTAATTACAATTTTGACCAAATAGCTACACAAGTCGAAACACAAAAGATGTATATATTGATATTTCAGCTACATATTTGCTGCACATTTGCTAAGTACTTTAATTTAGTTTAATAATATGTACTTATACTCCGCTGTATTTAAGTCGTGCACTCATGCAAAGAGTTAAAAAAAAATGACTTTGCAGAATGACGTTTCACAGTTACATTCCTGGAAGCTCATAAATTACGATGCGTTGTAAACACTTCATGAGGCAGTTTGGCCAGTTACAACATTCTTTTTACAGCAGGTGTGAGGCAACAGGTAGAGATATTATGTAAGTACTGTGGAACGATAATATGGATATTTGTACTTATTGTGCATCTCAATGTGATTGACACTTCTACTTAAAAGTCTTATTAAATGTTCTGAATTTATATAGCATGTTTAACCTTATTCACATCTGCAGCGTTAAGTTTTATCTTTAAATGAAAGTTGCAACAAAAGGGCTTGAAAGTATTTTGCAACAAACATGAAAATACAATCTATTCCTTTACAGTCTTTATATTTCAACCAGTGGTAATGATTTCACAGGGTGGCGCACATCTCCCTCGCTGCCCTGCACTTCCTCTCTTTTCCCTCTCTCTCTCTCTCTCACTGTGCTGTTTGATTGCTTAAGCCTGGCCGTCAGACAGACAGACAATGCGTTCATGAAGAATAGCCTCGCTTCCTTCCTGTCTTCCTGTGCTGCGTTCTGCCTTGGTGAGCAGGGTGAATAGGCCGCTCTGCCCCACAGCCGCCATGAGCCGCAGGGGCCACGGCGGCTAAAACCAACAAAGAGAGCCGTTCTGGGGCCTTTTTTTTTTCCAATTCACATCCCCTCCTCCTCCTCCTCCTCCTGCTACTCTCTGCTGCCAAATCACTGGGACTGCCGGGGCGGATAAACAATCTCCCTCCGTGTTTCTTGTTTTTATCCTTTTATGCACCGACTCTCACTTTTTTTTGGTCAGAATTTCTTGTTTTTACCCTTTTTCTCCACTAATTCCCACCTTCATTTGGTCACCTTGTGCATGCATGGTAGAATAGGTTGAACAGAGAAGTATCATCAGCAGCAATATAGTGATAAATGTCTGTTGCTTTTTGACATATTACTTCGAATAAAACAGCACAATCTTAACATACCCGTGATTTAAGACCAGAAGCTGTTTCAGCTCTAACACCAGGTGACACTTTTTCTTAAAGAATATTTTGCCAAGAAGTCCTTTCAGAACCAAAAAGCGCAGATGAGCTGAAATTGCCCAAGAAAATCCAACTAGGGTAACTGATCTTTCACTGATCTGAGAGTGCAGTTTTTGCCACTGATCATGTTGCTCACAGCTGAGACTCCCATTGAAAAAGAGCATGAACAAAACACTGTTCTAGATATGTGCAAATAAATTATGAATTCAAGCTTTTTTCATTAGCACTTGTAAAAAAAATCTCATTTTGCTTTATAAGTGCATATCCCAACAGATAGGACTATTTTTTCTTCACCACATCCAACTGATTGCCCTCCCCACACCCCCACCCCCCAACAAGACAACCGTCTCCCTATGGGAATACCAAGTAGGAGCAGGTAGCTGAGAGGAGCGTTGGGGAGCCAAAATGACCCCCCGACTATTGAAAACAGGATGAATGCATGCCGGGCTGAATACGGGGGTAAACTGTTAGGTCTTTGTCATTCAAAGTGATGCTTTTAACCCTTTGCGGTCCCTCTTCCTAACAACCCGACCCCCCCTCCTCCACACCCACCCTTTCCCTCTTCATTCACAGCTGAGACAATGGAGGGAGAGAGGAGGCCTGCGACTGGAAAAATAAAGACTAAACACGAGATCAACTCTCCCTTTTCTGTCTCTAATGGGATTCTGCCCGTTATGTTGCTATCTCCTCCACCGCCGCTGTAAAATAGGTGAAAGTTGATAATTATGTAAAGCAAACCCCCCCCTCACCCAACCCCGTCAGTCAAAGGCTGGGGATGAATAACAAACAAGTGAGCGCAGGTTGGGCCTCGGCGTGTCAATCACGGCTCTGAATGCATACCGTGCCGCAAACACGTCCGTATGCTGTCAACAAGTGTCAGGGGCTTATGTTTCAGGCTTATGTTTCGCCTGCAGGGACATTCAAAACCGAGGAATTCCTGAGCAAACCTTTGATAAAAAAAGAAAAGCAGGGAGAGGAAAAAAAAGGACCTGGTATCTGCAGGAACCCGAGGAACGTGTATGAAATTAACTTGAAGCCAGGGCAGGGTGTAATAGCAGGCTTACATGCAAAAAAAACAAAAAAACAGGTGGAGTGCTTGATTTATAAGATAAATAAAAAAAAGACGTGATAAGACCCAATTTTCATTTTCAAGAGGCCTTTTCTGGAGTAAACAGATGTGCACATTCCTGTACACATGGTGTTACCACAGCCAGATGTTTCTCTTAAGAGGTACCAAGGTGCAACATTAATGCGTCCTCGTTTCCCCTCAGTAAACATCGTGGAGCTTTTGTGTTGCACAGACAAAATGGCAGAGGGGGGTTGATGATAGCCCTGCTGCTCGAGGTGTTCGCGCAGGGGTTCAATTAAAATATGTCGAGAATGGTGCTTAAGTAAAGCGTGTGAAAAAGTCAAAAGAGAAGTGGAAACCCAGGCAAAACTTCTGCAATAAAAGCTTCAAACCATCAAAAAAAGTCGTCTATATGTTTGACATTTGATCCAGTGTGACCCGGTTTTCCAACGCACACGAGACAATGCAGAAAAACAAACACTGAAAAAAATACTCTGTCAGACTTCAAGGATGTTTAATTTCAAATGTTAATATATTTGTCTTCTAATTCATAGTGAACTATTCATCCAGCTTCCACACTCCTACACGTCACCTCGAGGTCTGCAGCCGCTACAGAATCGCCCCGTGAGAGGTGACGCGACGCTTTCTCAAAATAAATATTTTTTTTTCATTATAAAATAATAAACCTTCAAATAAATATATATTTTTTAACTTTACACTAAGCAATGTTGGAATTAGAAAATAAATTTTTCATATAAGGTCACTGTACAATTTACAAGTAGAAGGGATAAGACTTTTCCTTTGTAAATTACATAAAATGATTGATATACATTCCAGTGAATGTACAAACATTGTATGAAGGAAGTTGACTGATTCATATAAATGTGGATTCATCAAGGTGCCTCTGGTATGGCAGAAAACTTTTCACAGTTGAAGTATTATTATATGTACAAAAATAAAACATCTGTCAAACTCATTTTCTAATGTACATACCCTTTGCATTCACTACTTTACATACAGTTAGTAATAGGAGTCTGTTCTTAGCATATAAGTTGTATTAAATGTTAAAAAAAAAAGGCTATCCATTTGGACTCTCGTAGCAACAACACGATATCTGGGCACTTGAGTGAAGAAATTATTTTTCAGCACAAAACAGTAGTTGTATATGTCTTCATACCTTTTACCATGTGGAGCGCTTGTTTTGGTTTACCTTTGAAGTGAAACTCATAATGCTAGGGTGTGTGAACGCACCTCCAGTGCCTCTACTAGTTGTCAACCAGCCTTAAAAGTTGACAATTCGAGGCAAGATTTCACTACATCTCAGCCCCAGATCTGACAGGCATGAAGATGGAAAACGCAAAAAGCTCAACAGCATCATTAGCTCTCTAATCAAAAACCTTTCAACTACACAACTACAAGGACAAAACATCAGTCCGGTCAACGTGGAGTCCTTCCATCCTTCTGCATTTTAACACCGACAGCCGGGTCGCGTGACTCGGTCGTAGCAGCTCTGACACACAGCGACACATCCTTTAGCCGGGAGGTAGCACAGGAGACAGGGGAAGAGCAGGGAGAGGAGCGACACGGTGGTCCAGCGAACGCAGCAGCGCGACTGCGAGCACGAGAAGGGCTTGTCGGCGCACGTGTCCTCGTCGTCGCTGGAGCAGTGGTAGAAGAGTCCCTTGACGCAGCAAACGCACGTCCCGTACTCCACCGCGCTCTGAGCCGAGCACATGCACCGGCGGCCGCACATCCAGCAGGAAGGAAGCGCCCGCGGGCGACTGCACTCCGAGCAGCAGCACCGACCGCAGTCCTCGCACTTGTTGGAGTGTATCGCTTGATATTTGGAGCTTCCGCTGCCTGGCACGGCCACCACCGCCCTGGACTCCTGGCTCAGGGGTTTCAGCTCTTCTGAATTGAGCTCGGCGCGTTTCGGCTGCGTTCTGATTATCTGGTTGCTTCCTGCCGGGCTGCTGAGGAGCCTCTGGCCCGAAGAACTGCTCCCCACGCTGGTCCTGATGCTGCTCTGGGAGTCCTCTGCGCTGGAGGACCGCAGCACGCCTTCCCTGGAAGAAGCATTCATGTTTCCATGCTGAGTCAATGAAGGCAGGTTGCGGAGATTATTAGGCCTCTCGTCCTGAGTCTCCTGCTGCCCACTGGTCCTTGAACCTGGTGGAACCAAGTCGCTCTTCTGTTGCCTGTGCTCAGAGGCCGGAGACCTTTGGGCCACCGTGGGCCCTTCTGTGTACTCATTACTACTCCCAGTTATCCTGATCTGGTCCAGAGATAGCACTGCTGGAGTATGGGGTGGCTGCCCGTTGGTCAAGCCAGGATCAGGGGGGGCATCGTGGGTTTGAGGCCGTGGTTGCGCTCTCCCTTCGTCACGCGGCGTGCGAGGCGAGCCGGTCGATGACGGCGACCACCCGTGGCGTCCTCCTCCCCCGTCGCTGTCGCTCTGATTTCTGGAATCCATCTCGGGACTGAAGGGCCGCTCTGGCTGGCATGGGACACATCTGAAGTCCTTTAAAAGAAACAGACAGTTTATATCCGTCTGTGACACGCCATGCAAATGACGGCATGCAAATCATAACTGATATCTGCAGAAGCACCATTATGGAAATCAGACCAAACAAACATGCGAGTGATGGGGAGGCAGATGGACGTGTTTGATTACATAGTGGATGTAACGTTCGGGGACAGTGCTGAGGTGTGGTTGGGCCCTTTAGAAGCTTGCTTTCATTCAAGAGCGGGTCTATACAACTATGTCTGTGACTGCTACAAAAACAGATCACAACAAAAGCCTGTTTACTCAAAGCTGAATCAAGCTTCAGATCCAGGCTTTGTGTTCAGGAACTGATGTCTTTACTGACTTTAGACGCGTCCCTGCCTCTAGTTTGCACAAGCTTCCTGTTTCGCCACACCTGTGACACAACAATGTGTCAGGACCAAGAAAAAAAGAATCAGCGAATTTGCTTGAACTCAAGGGCTAAACATGACTTGTCAATCAATGGATGGACAGAAAGCTGATCTGTGGGGCGACGCTGTAGCTTAAGGTGCTGATCTTGAATGCCTCCTGTTTGATTTTGGACCCTTTGTTGAGTCCCTCGCCCTCACTTCCTGTTGTCTCTACTGTCTGAGACAAAGGCTTGAAAAGCCCCAAAAGGATCAGCAACTATTTTGATACTCAATTAACTGCCAAATGTCAAACGAATATATCTAGTTTCATAATATATGAAACTTTATATAGGTTGTCAACTGTTGGTCAAAGGAAAATATCGACTTTTGTGAAGTTGTTTTTGAATTCTTTTTACTATTTTCTGTCATGTTTACTGTGAAAATTAGACCTTTAGTTTGACAGAAAATTAATCAGCAACTATTTCAATAATAAAATAATTGTTTGCTGGTTCCAGGTTCTCAAATGTAAGACTCTGATGCTGTGCTTCATAAAACAAGATCTATTATAATCATGATTATTGGGCTTTGAATTATTGATTGATAAAACAAGATATCAACTATAGCTCTGGGAAATTATACATTATATACATCTTTCATCATTATTTGAAATTTTATAATGATTACACAATAAAATATCTGGCAGCTTAATCAATGATCAAAATAATTGTTAGTCGCAGCCCTAAACAAGATAAATTGATTTTGACAATCGTCACTCGGTGCATTATGGGACACGTGCTTATGCTTGTAATTATGATGTAATTGCAGTGCGTCAAACTGTGGCATATATGGATTTACAATTTTCTGCACTGAATATCTTGAAGGATCAACATTTCCATACTCTGAGGCTGCATGTATGGCGATGATCAAAGTTCAAGTTTCCCTGTGGGTTTGCTGAGGGCTGAGGTCTGAAGACTGATATGGGTCAAGCAGATAACACAGACCTGGGAAGTTAAAGCAAAAGGAGGAACAAGGGAACTACATGGCATTTTGTAAAACTTAAAAAAAATATTTTTAAGTTCCTGATCTCGAACAAAACCCAATCACGGCTCCGGACCTGTTCTAATCTCACTGATTCATTGTATGGAGAGAGTCAGTATTAGCATATTGCACTGTCACTCTGCATTAATCTGACACATTCAAATGCATGGCCTTGTTTTCACCAACATATCACACCAAAGCAAAGAAACTGACAGTGGTGGCCCTAATTCTCCTTCCTTGTGGTAATTAGCTTTCAAATGCCATCTTTGGGCTTGCAGCTCCCTCCCTTCCCCTTTTTCAATGACAATACAGGAAAGGCTTTTGTTTGTTGCATGACAAATAGCCTGCAGCCACCTTCCCCATTCGAACACATCTTACATTGTGACACTCTTGAAAAGAAGATGAGTGACAAGATAAAAAAAAAAAAAGAGTGTGGAGCATGAAAGGGTCCGTGTGAAGTGTTGCGTTCGAGGGTGGTGGGAGTCTGACTGATCTCTGAGGGTGGATTAGGAGGGGAGGGGGGGGATGTGTACAAGCCATGTTGGCCAAAGTGGGTGAAGTTTGGAAGCTTGTGGAAGGAAAGTGGAGCAAATGGAGTGATGGCACTAGAAAAAAAATGACAGGTTGGAGATTGGAGTTTTGGATGGTTGACAAAGCTGCAGTCAAAACTACTTGAAATCCTATGAGTCACATTGTTTCTGATTCACAGCTGAGTTATATTGCAAATACACATAAGTGCATGAGGAAAAACAGTGTCTAGTAAATATGCTGTTTGCATAGGTGGAAGAAAAGTCAACGTGCATGTGAGCAAACACATGTGCCAACTATTGCTTCCTATGAAACTGCAGTGAGATGAACTATTAAATTAGTTCATTGCAGGAAAAACTTTTACAGACCTTTCATGTAAAATTGCAAAGAATAAGAAGTTTTTCACCTTTAAATGCAACTATAACATTATATGCATGACCTATAAAGAGAAGCAGGGGACTACAAATGCTTGCAACAAAAAACTACAAACTAGTTTTTGCAACAGTTATTAAAAGATCCACATACCGTGTTTTGGACACTTTAACCCCCTTGTAGGTGAAATAAATCCAGTTTGAGAGAGGTTTTAGTCCCTATATGAGCAGCGGGTAAAATCCATTGAGAAAAAAGTTTCGCGTAAAATCCCGTGTTTTCAACGCGAGGTTTGAAAAACAGGCGCAAACTTCCTCTTTTCCCCCGCAACGAGGAGACAAATTCTAGAGACGCGATCGAGCAAAAGTGCGGCTCAGATGTAGTTTAAATTCGGTGTTTTAAGGCTTTTTTTCTCCTCCCGTGTTTTTTCTCTCTTTCCGGAGGGGAGGTCGGGATCCGGGCTGTAAATGGCGTCAGGCTGGAGGAGGAGGAGGGGGGGGGCGGACAGAGCGCTTGTTGTTGCAGCGGATATCTCGCATCCGGTGCTCGGCTATTGGCTTCCAGAGAGCAGCTGTTCACGGTCCGATCAATACGCTGCTGCTCCCCATGCTGTGCACACACCGAGGCCCAGAGTCCCTGATCACCGATGACCCACTTCTGAAGGAGACTTTTTGCACAACCCCCCCTCCTCCCCAACCTCCCACCATGCACTGGATGTGTTCATGCAATCACAGTTTATTTCAGCTGGTGATGTCCAATAAAAGCAAACTAAAACAAACAATGCATTTGAATAGACTTTTGAAATCTGTATCTAAATTCATGGATCAGATTCATAAGAAAAGAAGAAGTAATTTCAAGTAAAGAAATTGTTAATATTGTTATCTAAGTCTGTAATTCCAACTACTACAATATCTGTGTACTAGTGTCAACAATGGTGGGAAGTAACTATTTTGAAGTACTTCACTGTATTTCCTCTCTATACTTTATACTTCCTCTATTCTTATATACTTCTATACTTGTACTGCATCAGATTTCAGAGGGAAATATTGTACATTTTCCCAACTTTGGTTACTTTACTTAATAAATATTTTAGATAAAAAAATATGTTTCATTTAGTTTAAGATCAAACTATCCAGCCTCGACAGTATGTGTAGTAAAGTAGTTATAATAATGTAATAAAAATAATAACTTTTAAAATGGGCCTTTTGCATCATTTATACATTTAACTTTTGGTACTTGTAGTACATTTGTAGCCTAGACTTGTAATAGAGTATTTTTACTCTAACTTTGCTTTAGTGAGGACTCGGAGTACTTCTTGCAATACTGTGCATATGCAGCTCATGGCTGGATGTAGTAATAATGTAGTTGAGTATAAGTAAGACAAAATGGAAAAACTTTGAACAAATACTGTCTTTGAGTAGTTTTCCCAAAGTTTCCTGGAGTAGTTTCCCATATGCATTGACTTGCCATTGACTTCCAGCGCAGTGCGTTAATCAGACTGAACATCCCTGAACACTTTGCTCATTTTGAACCATTTGAGGCTGCTATGGATCAAAGGTTAAAAGCAATCCATATGAAATGATGCAACTAATTAGCAGGCCAATGCCATCGACTCGCAGCTGTTGTGAATAATAGTGGAGCAGCACACCCTAGTGGCCGTCTGACCACACTGCAGACTGCAATCAATGGCAGCTGGATTTGATGCTACAAAACAAAGCTCCAAAACCAAAGCAACATTAATCATAATCTGAAAAGATGATTAATGATTGATGATTAATTTGCACACCCACACACAATTTTGTTGCATCAGGCAGCAGCGAGGTACACATGTATGAATGAACATGTACACAAATGAGGGAATGTGTTTGGAATATGAAAGGCAAAAAAGAAAAACATGAATCAGTGAGCTTGATATTAATATAATATAAATTCAAGGCAGAAGAAGTCAGTGTAGTCTGGAGGCTGATTTTTAAGATGCTTCTGTGTGTGTGTGTGTGTGTGTGTGACTTGACTTTTCACCAAACACAATGTTAAGTGACTGAAACCTTTTCCAAAAAAAGACCAATTAGCCTGTGTCAGTCTGTGACACGGGCAAAGAAGAGACCATCAAATGAAAACAACTGCAGCTCAGACATCTCTCTCTTCCCTTCCCTCTATTTTAGTCATAGAGTGTCTGATCAATTCCAGACAGAGTAATTATGAAGTTGTTNGACAAGAATAAAGAGCATTATCTGCAAGAGCACATGATGTTCCCATTTGTTTTTGGCTCGCAGATATTCAGCTCCTTCTCGTCTCAGCAATTTCCTCCCCAGACTCTCGCGGATTTTTATGTAAACAAGTTTCGCTTACTGAGTTTTCACATCTGTGGCGCCATGATGCAATGGCAGCGAATTTGGAAAGAATCCTCAGCAGGCGTGCTTTTGCTGACGAGCTACGCAGCCATGCATAAGTAAGAGTGAAGGGTGAAGATTTGGGCCGATGAGTAATTTTCCCCTTATTTCACACGGGCGCTAACACCTGGTTATGTAAACACCTGAGTTAGTTTTTTTTTTCGCCGGGAAAACTTTCGCTCAAGTGGACAGACGCCCTCGCTCATTTCCGTTCCCGCTTAGGATGCACCATGCAATTTCAATCAGGCCTGTGTTTCCTTCAGGGACTGGGCGCAATCAGGAGTGGATGTCTAACACTAAAGGCTCTTTATTGGTTCGACTCCTGCTCCACACAAGGTGTTAGAAATACCTCATGAGCAATACATTAAGACACTTTTAGCATTCGCTGGAAAGTGTGATTAAGGGAGTGCATCACAAGAAAAAAATGAAGACTTAAGTATTTGTAGCACTATCTGGTAGCTTCTAAATGAAAAGTGCGACGGAGGAGAGTAACACGGTTTCATCTATCTTGTCCCTTAGAAAATTTGTTCATCCACCTTGACAATAAAAGACCACTTGATTGAATTTAGCTTGCATTCCGGCGTCAGAGGCCCGGCCTTGGTTCCCCAGCCATCTCTCTCTCGAGCTGCCGAATCAAGCATGATAATTGTCCATTTACCGTGGAGCCAGCAAGGTCTGGAAATTGAGTATTTAATGACGGCTGAGTTACAGCAATTCCAAAAGTTTTTGTCCTGCGCCACAAGCAACGGCCTTTCTTTTCTTCTCCTGGAATACCTGAACGGTGACTCTCACTCCCGCTGGGCCCGGCAGAATGCCCTGCGCATTAAAAAAAAAAAAAAAAAAAAAAAAGACAAAATTGAAATGAAACCTAAACCCCCCTGCTGCTGTAGGAGATGAACTGTGTCTGGATTGTCAAGCAGACACTGCAAACTGTTTGAAATAGCTTTGTAAAAAAAAAAAAAAAAAAAAAAGGACAGAGTCTCAAAGTCTATCGCCTCTCCTCCCTCGCTGGCACACACGCTGAGACGGAGCTCAAGCTGCTATATTGCTGTGATATGATCTCGCGGGCTGATGAGTG
The DNA here is from genome assembly GCA_037975185.1 of Centropyge bicolor. Classification (NCBI taxonomy): domain Eukaryota; kingdom Metazoa; phylum Chordata; class Actinopteri; family Pomacanthidae; genus Centropyge; species Centropyge bicolor. The sequence continues at coordinate 1,974,729 of JBBMOC010000073.1, forward strand.
GGCTATTACAGCTGTCAGCTTCAACACTGCACAACTCTATTTATTCGGGTTTCTAATGCAGATGCAACAAATGTAATGTGGGAATCTTTACGGATGAACGGCCAAATTCGCTTGTGGTGAAAGTGGCTGTCGAGTTTTCTGTTCCTGCACATGTGATGAACAATAATAATAATAAAACGATGGCACCATCACGCTATGGGCCCCTGATTTGAGGCAGTAGCAGGCTTCACATTTATCATAATCAGAATCAGCTTTATTGGCCCAGTATGGGTGCACATAGCCGGAAATTGACTCCTTCATTGCTCTCATTGTACTAACACAGGAAAAGCCATACAGCTGTATATATGGAGTGGATGATTGTGTACAGCATACATGTCCATATGCATCATCTCTTTTCAAGTGTAGCACCACTTTGCTGCTCTGATCTCTGACAAAAGGCTTATTGTTGTAAGCAATAAAGATATCAAGCTCAAAGACTGAGGCGACTGCTGCATGTCTCACCAGTTAATAGCCACGTCCTCTGGAATAACATGAATTGGATTTTTTTACTCATGACACCACATGTCAGAACTAAAATGGGAATATCAAATCATGTGAATGTAGTGAATTAATTAATAATAATTCTGACTTTGAGCACAACAAACGGACATTTCAAACGTCCCACTCCCGACACATCGTTCTCCACGTCCACTATTTTCTCACTCCGTGTTTCACTCTGTGTGCTAATATGAATAGCACGACCCTGTGGACTTCACAGCTTTCAATAGTGACTCTGTTCCAACTCTTGTTGACTCCTCCGCCGCCTCTCCTTTTCATTACAATACAGAGAATACACGCTGGCACACAGAGGCCCACGCCGGAGCGTCTCGGCGGATGCTCGTGGCGTGCTCGGTCGGGGCAGGACTGAAGAGGAGAAAAGGGAATCACAGAATAGTTGCTGTCGGAGCTATGAGTCGTGATGTGGGTGCTGAGCGAGAGAACCTGGCTACTGACTTAGCTGCAAACACAACACAAATGTCCATCTTGACAAGTCATTAAACATCTTGCGTTTTGTACTTTAAATTGAATGAAAAACTCCTCCAATATCTGAGAAGGATTCAATTTGCCCCCCGCACGCTTCAATATTGTCACCACATTGTTTTTTAACAAATGAAACTCTCAACTCTTAAAATTCTCTATTTGCTGGAAAAATCCAATTTCAACACTATAAACTCTCTTAAATGACTTTCAAAATGAACATTTACTTGTTGCTCGGATTTGTTTTCCTTGACACAAACACCCAATAACACTCTCCCTGCTTAGGGATAGTACAGAGATGAGGAGTGGAGGCTGAATTAAGATGCTTATTTCAGAGAAAAGCAAATCCTGTCTCAGTGTTATTCCTTTGCAATGGTATCTCAAAATGATATACCTCTGTCAAACATAACAAAGTAGTAAAAATAATGTGATTTTTTACAATTAAGACCTGCTAATTAAACACTATTATAATAGCCTCCGAATGAGTGATGTGTATTCCAAATAATTGTAATAAATGTGAATTAGATTAGATGAGCTCAGATGCCCCACAGTCCTCTACAATCACTGCCATGAGTTGCGTGTCCAGATGTGTTGGACAATGGACACAGCTGTTCCCAAGAGCAGGCAAACACAAATCAAAACACATGTTAATTACCATTGGTAAATTAAAAAGGAAACCCTGTGGTACCAGAAAGCTGTTTTGTTGGCTTTTATGCATTAGAAGATATTAATAATTCCAATAAAAACACTCTTTTATTCACCTTGTTTCTAAACAATAAAAATATCCGAATATAGGTGATGGTGATGTGGGAGCTGCTGTAGGTGAAAATGATGCTCTCACTGGAGGAAGGACATTCAAATCCAAGTCTATTGTGTTCCCAAAACTGACATTTCAGTCCTATACTAACTTTATTTTGATGAGAAAATAAATCCTTATCCTCTGCATGTGCTCTATTATAACGAATGGCACACACAAAAGCCATCTTATCAATATAACTATTTAATTTATTTCCCTTTAAACTTCTCCATTCTCCACTCTCACTGTATTAAATGAATGGATTTGGACACATTCCCATTTTCTCCCATCCATTGTCTGGTCATTCTGACTTCTGCACTGCTTCTTGTACACGCATATGAACTGAAGTTGCGAGGTTAGCTAAAGCACTTTTACTCTATCTCACAGCAAAAAAAAGTAAATTCTCAAATGTGGTTTCTAACAATATCATCCTTTAGGAAAAGCTGGAGTGTATAAAAAAAATGGATTCCAAATTGAAAAGAGGCTTCCACGCTCTGAGAAATGTCACAGATTAGTATGAGCAGGGAGGGTGTGGGAACCTCAAGGGCGTTCAACTGACGCAGCTGCATTGATTCTGTGTGTGTGTGTGTGTGTGCCAGCATTATGTCAGTGAGTATATAGACGTTCATTTCCCAAGTTATCAGCGTCTTTACAGTGTGAAATATGTCGGCTATGCGTTGACAGTCAAGGATTTATGTTGGCACCACATTTTGTTCAACATTAGAAAAAGAAAATTATCAAAAAAAAATATATACAGAGCGGGGACATATTGTATTCATCTAACATATCTCAGGACCGGGGACATTATTCTAATGTATGAGTCAAGTGGGAACAAATTCAACAGGACCAGCTGTACTGCAGAAAAGAGCAAAACAGCTGACAGAGTAAGAATAAAAGCAGGAACAGACAGTGCAGATGCTCTCGGTGACACTGAAATACTCCATCCAATCCTTCATCCAGTGATTCTGTGCGACAGAGCCAGAGCAAAAAGCCTCTGGATGGGGTTTAACTTAAGCTTCTTCTTTTTTTTTTTTTTTCCCTCCTCCCCTCCTTCTCGGTGAAAAAGGGTTAGAGGTGTGACCACTGCAGGAGGTGCAACAGAGTCATTTTGGCCAAACAAAGCCAGACGTGCTATCAGATCTCAGGGTCTCGGCCGTCCAGCTGGGGTCACTGTTGTGATATGTTTAATGAGTGTGTGTGTTGGTGTGTGTGTCCCGGACTAGTGGGCTGAAGTGGAAGGTGGGGACTCACTTTGAGGAGTCACCTGTCACGAGTGTGTGTGTAGACGTTTGAAGTGAGGTGGACTGTGTGTGAGGCCTAAAAGGAAACCATGAGATCTGATATAATAGAGTTTAACCACCACTGACTGAGTGTGACTGAGACACAGGAATGAGTCAGATGCATCTGAGGACGCATCTGCACCTGGACCTGTTTCAGAAATGTACAGACAAGAGATACAGGAGGAAAATAACTCTGACGCAGATTCCACACTCTCACGCCACGCATGCCTTCAGGGTCACCGAGTGCAGGAAGGTTAAGGCAGCAACTCCTTGACAGATCGGCCACGAGCGCGCCCATCATTATCTGTTTGAGCCGAAAGCCAGCAATAACAAATCACTGCGATGATAGAGCAGCCAATCGGAACGATTTCGTGGTCGAGCGACTAACCTTACAAACATCACGTTCGATATTCAGCAAACACATTATCTCAGCGGAAGTCAGAAATTGAAGTCAGAAGTAGCAGCAGTAGTTCCAATGATGTGAGCTGAAATGTTCAGGAAATAACCTTGATGATATAATCTGGATTGTCAGCTTTGGCTTGAAGACCACAATTTAATAAAAGAAGACTACATTACAAACTGGAGGGGTGGGGTTGGAAAGAGGCGGGTGTCTAAGTTGCATGTACTCATTCATTCTTTGTGTGACCTGTTTTTAAAAGACCAGTTTTGTCCCATGTTATCCGATGCCACCATATTTAAAAAAAAAAAAAAAAAGTTCCCCTGGCTTTGCTCAGAATGCATTTTGATCCCCAGCTCGAAGAGAAACACCATCACATAACCCATTGGCTGTGGAAAACCAAGCTTCCAACGACTACCTCAGAGGTGCAAAAAAAGGTTGCACTCTGTCTTTAATTCTGTTTTATAAACTGGAAAATAGTTCCATAAAATACATAGCAGCAGCTGAAATTATATCCTCAGGCCAAAATGTTCCGATGGTGATATTTTAATAATTGAACACAAAGAAGAGTTGAATACAGTGAATCTAAAGGGGAAAAAAAAATCTCATTGTCATGGCAACCTTTTTGGCAGAATGAGCCTTGCAACGGCATATTTTCTTTGCTCTCCAGGGAGTTGGGTAAACTGTGAATATAATAATGTGATAATCCATCTGACAAATACGGGAGGTGTGATGTGATGGTGTGCTCTGTAGGTTCTCTCGGTTGCCCTGATCGTAATGTGTTTCTCTAATTTCCTGTTCTTTTGCAAGGGAGGGAGGTGTTACTCTACACACCCAGTTATCAGCTTTACTTTATGACTGCTATCTGTGTGAGCTTTCGTGCCGCAGTTACAGGGCTGTGCAGCGAAACGCACTTTATTTTTCTCACGCCGGTATTGCAGAGAAAGCAAATCAATGAAGCACTATTGAGAATGATGCAAGCGATCGTTGAGTAAATCGTCCTCTGTTGATCCAAAAGTGAAAAAAGTGCACTGACTCAAACAGCTTTTTTTATATTATGTGTCCACAGATTTTCAACAGAGGTTAAATTCATCCATATATAAGATATTAATCCTGAATCAAGGCTCTCCATCCTCATTGGGAAAGATACACGTATTTTTTGGTTTGAATATAAGAGAAATATGTTCACTAATATGTTTGAATCAGTGTAAATTATCATGTTGCTGTTTAAAAGTAATGAGAGTCTGAAAAAAAAATCCTGCAGTAAAGTTGATGTTTAGTTTGACTTTAGTTTGACTGTTAGACATAATCTAACATGCACATGTTTATATTTATGTTTCATCATCACCTTCATCATTATTAATAATATCATGATTTGTACCATTTTGGTCACTTTTACAACATTAAAAAGTTTCCTAACCCCAACAACCAGGTTCATTTTATATTAATATTAAAGATTCAGAGTTCACACACACCTTCAGTCTAATGTATCCGAACCAGGAACCAGAGAGGTCCATCTATTTTTCTATCATCTACTACACATGCTTCAATGTCCTTCATGCCCTAAAATATGCAGATGAATGGATGCATGTGTGTTCCAGGAAGATAAAAACCACATTGATGGGACCATCTGAACTGAAAAAAGGAATATTATAGGATTTTGTAACTCTTATCATTACACTTCATTTAAATATACATATGTGCATCATATCTGTGTGTTTAGCCTTGACCTGTGATTCTGAGGAGTGTCATTCTTGGCGCCAATTGCAGCTGACACCTCATGTCTCTTCCTCCACACCCTCAGTTTGAAAACCCTCAGTTTGGAAACCTCTTCATTTGTATTTTTTTTTTGCATCCAAAATGAAGAATTTCAGGAGAAAACAAAGTGACTAACTCGCGCTCTGGCTGCCACAACAGTTGGCATATAGCAACCTGCAAAGCCCAGTTAACAGATCTGAGGCTTATTAGCAGGAATCAACATGTCCATCAAGCAGTTTGGCTAAAACTACCCATTGAGCTTTTCATATTTAATAGGAGCTTGCAGTGGGATGAAGCAATTTTGTAAAAAGCACTAAAGGGAAATTGCAGGCTTACCATTGCCGGGAGACTCTATAGTATAGTAGACATGCCTATGCACACACACACACACACACACACACACACACACACACACACACACACATGCATTCTTACACATCCTCGCATGCAGAAACACACACTACTTCCACCATATCATTACTGTGCAGTCCCGTACACCTTTCATCTTCCCTCTCCTCAGAGTCACTGGGAGCAAAATTTGATTTCCGCCTCATAACTCTCTCCATAATGCGATATCGCCAGCACTAAATTGCCAAGATAACCTTTATCAGAGTAGAGGTGAAAGCCCTGAATCGTTGAGCGGTTATTCCTCTGCCAGGCAAGAAAAACAAGGATGGTGGGGGATAATAGATATTTTTCCTCGGGCAAAGCCGCGGACACCTCAGTGGCGTCGCTGAGCCATTTGGGTCGAAGCCAGGTGGTAAAGAAATGTTTGGAGGGAATGGAGACGGACGGGCAGAGAATCAGAATAATCCTCATGCCAGGTGCCTGTTGCAGAACTTTATTCTTTTTTTTTTCGCTGAGCAGAGCACAACATTTGCCAAGTCTTTCCGTCTCTATGTGTGTGTATATCTAATGTGTGGGCTGCAAATTATGCTCTTTCAATAAATCTATGTTTACTCAACCTTAAGCAAAGTATCAAAGAGCCAGGCCTCTTGGAGTTCGGAGTATATTTCTGAATACGCCTGAATCAAAGAGCTTGTTTGCTCAGTTTGAATCATCAGATGGAGAACATGATAATTTGTATATCTTTTATTTTTTTTTAATCTCTCTTCATACAGAATATAACTCCCTATGTGAAAGATGATACAATGATTTTCTGATTGCTGTGTTGCATTTGAAGCATCAATGCCAATGCACTGCACATCAATTGAGGATATGTGGCGCGACAACAAACAGTGGCGGACGTACATTTAATCCACTCTTATACTTCCAGTCAACTTCATTTCAGAGGGAAATTTACTACATTAATTTGGCAGCTATAATTACTGCAAACATAGGCTCATTAAATGCAAGACATTGCTCAGATTCAACTTGTGTTTCCCAAACTTTTTGGCTGGTGACCTCTTCAGAAAAAAAGAAAAAAAAAAAAATTGAGAGTGTCACGTTTCAGATATCTATGAACTCATGTCCACATAGCTAAGATTCTCATATATTTTACACCAACTTTAGAGAAAACTCTGAAATGTGTGCAGCCAGAATTTATGTTTCTCCCTCGCTCTCCCATGAATCATCTCTTGACCCCTCACATTTATCTCGTGACCCTTCGGAGAGGGGTTGCTCTGAGCTACCTAACGATTTATAAAGTAGTCAAAACGAGCGCCACCTCGACCGGCTACTGCGCTAAACTGGCACTTACGCATTGATGCATGAAGAACAGTCTAATAATGTCATATATAATAATATATTCTGCAGAACAAGCGCTGCTACTTTTGACGAAAGGGTCCTACTTAATGTTTTTACACTGGCTACCACTTACAGAATTGACCGAATTTACAGCACTTCATGGCCTGACTCCACTGTATCTCTGTATTAGCAACTAGCAAAATCCATATCGGCTTTCAAATTGCATTACTATTATCAAAAGGCTGTCATAGCTTGGAGGGATTTTGCATGTGTGTATTCATGTCTGTGTGTTGTGTTTATGGCCTCATGTGAAATAAACTATACTGGGAAAATTATTATTGTCTTTAAAGTAAATTTCCTGATATTTTCTTTACACCTGTAATCAAGTGTTTTTAGATTGTAACGGTGACTCTTTTACACTTAAAAATAATACTTGAATTATGCAGTAGATGCACCAGAAGCATGCAGAATAATCTCGTATCAGCTGACAATAAGAAGCCTTGAAATGAAAAGATAATTCTGTGCTGCTCAAGGATGATGAAGAACATCATATTTCAACATCTCAGCCAATGACAGTTGGTGTGAAATCAGTGGGGAA
>JBBMOC010000074.1:0-21747 GCA_037975185.1 Centropyge bicolor
GTTACATACAAATAGAAGAAGTCGCAGTAGAGGATGGTCTGCACTACCCCAGCAACAATGGCGATCATGTCAAAGAATCCCTCAAAGTAGAACCTCCATATCCAGTTGATGAGGTAGAGGGCTCTGTAGAGTCCCAGGAAGAACAGGTAGTGAGTGGTGATGGTCTCAGCCTCACCAGTCTTGCTGATCATGAAAAGCTGGGGCAGGATGGCGACTGACTCCAAGTAGATGGAGAATGTCCACAGAATCTGGAACAAACAAAGAGGAAGACAGGGTGTTGGTGGAAAAATAAGACATTTTATTAGTTTTGATTACGCAACCAGTTAGTAAGACAGTAGTCTGAAACTAGTTTTTTGTTGATATGTATGTAGAGAGAACTTGAATATTAGATATGAAAATCTATTTCATTGTGTTTTTTAATGTCATTTATCCAACTTCTGAGGAGAGAGAACAAAAGAGAGAGAGCGAGAGAGCGAGAGAGAGAGACAAACAAAAAACAACAAAAAAACACCCCTGAGGGAGAGAAAGACAGAGTGACGTGTGCACAGAAGAGAGAAGTAAAAGTGAAACTTCATTTGGTAAAGTTATCATATATGTCAGTCTCTGCTTACAGTGACAGCTGTCTGATATAAATGGAGAGTAAATGCACATTCAGAAGAAGAATCTCAGCTGTGTGAAAGGGGGATCAAAATGTTTGTGCAGTATTTCTGACCTCCAGGGGAGAGAAGTCATGGTTAACCAGAAAAGCCAGTCCACCAACGGGGACGACCAGGAACTCCACTCTGAATGTGTCGTGGTTCCCATCATAAGTCGCCTTGAATTTCAGATAGATGAGGTACACAGTGGCGTACGCACATCCAATGTAGATGATCTGAAAAACACAGACAACATATTCCAAAACATAAAAGATGAACAGTCCCTTGTCCCAGTGCATGCTGGCCTGTCATGAATACTATCAAGCAGCAACGAAACAAGTCTGTTACATCTTGCTGGTCAACGTGACACTTTAACAAACACAGGTGTGTCAGCTTGGTGTACTAATTAAGGCTTGACACTGCGTGCTTAGTTCTTGGAAAAAAAATGCTGCAGGATATGAGAATGAGAAGTAACGTGTGAATGTTTCACCTTCATGGTGGTGTTATAGAGAGAGATGAAGGAGGTGAGCAGGTCCAGGTAGCGAGTGGTGAACACTAAGGCAAACAGGACCTGACTCTTCCCAGAAATGCCTGTGAGGAGACAGCAGAGGACATTCAAATATTTCACATCCTAACAATAGGTTTGTAACTTTTGCATTTCACAGAATGACAGTACACAGAATGTACTTTTATCCAGAGGGCAATTTATCCATCCAGACAGTTTTGATGCAACTCGGCTTGTCGCACTGAAACTTCTCTACTTCTCTCTAACAACATATGCCCACCCACATTATCTCTGTGCAGGAAGAACAAAACTTTTCAGTAAATCATTCTTCAGTGTCTAATTCTCTATAGGCAGCCTGCATGTGAAGTATCAGAACTCAAAAAAAGTTTACATTGCAACCCAGTTGTACTGCACTGGTAGTTATTTTTAGATTTTATATTACAAAGTTACACTGTAGCAGGTGGCAGTGTAGGTTTAAGAACTTGTGCTTGGTGCAGCTCCACAGTCTTCATTGTCTCCTGCACAAGTGGCAAGCCTCTCTGTTTATCTGGCGAATTGGCAAGTGGCAGCCTGTTGCCCTGGGTCACACCCACTGTCTATGATGACTATGACTACGATCAGTGACCACTACATTATTATTAGCCAAACATAATGCATCAGATATACAGCCATAGATTCTAGTAAGAATTAAATCAAAGGCAACTGGATTTGGTTTGTAGATTCTTGAAATACTTGAATTTTCAAGAATCTACAAACGAAGTCCACCTGCCTTTGATTAAACTCTTGCTTCAATACAATGACCTGGATGACTGAGAACCATTACAGAGAGATCATAGATCATTAAAAGTGGTACTGATTAACTGTCCAATGTCCAGTATGCAACTGTTTATAAGCATGAACAAGACTGGCTTGCATGCTGAGCTGTCTGGTTTAATCTCAAGCAAAAGGCAGTAATGACATGAATCTGACTGCCTTGCATTGATTGAACCTTTGACCGTCGGAAGAGCAGCAAAACACAGCAGAGTTTGATAACAGCGCATGCAGCAATCAACTATTCCCTCAGACAAAAGCAAAGGAATGTATTCTGTCACTGACTTTACATCTCCAACTGTCAACTCAATGCTGCCACGTCAGAAAGGTCCCACTTGGCTGACTCAACAAAGGTAACGAATGGGTATAACAGGGGGGCATAGTGAAACGTCTAGCGAACAGTTTCCACCAACAGGTGAAATGACCAGGCCCAACACGTCAAACTAACTGATGCTGTGGCTCCCTGATCGCCTTGTCCCTACCGTACCTCACTGCGTGGCCCTGTGCCCTGTCAATGCTAGCTAGCATGACAGCTGCTGATGACTGGACTTTACAGATTATTCTTCCGTACAAGTGCTTCCTTAAATTTAAACCAAGTAATGCCATCACCATCATGTCCTCAACAGTGGCAGTCTCATAAATGACTTGCTAGTGCCACTAGCTAGCTAGCTAACGTTAGCCGACAACTGGCTAAGGTGCTTCAACTGCACAAGTTACACACTAGCAACTCCTTTACGGTCTGGTTAACTGTACATTTACATGACATGACACATTTTGTGCAACACAGGGGTCATGCAAACTGTAAGTAAAGGTGCTACGACTACTCACCGGCACAAGACCTGGTTTTCCATATTTTTAGCAGCAGGATGATGATGGCTGCTAGGTGGGAGAGATCGCCGGTTAGCCTGAAAATGTTCATGTTTATTGTCGTTACAGCAAAAGTAATCCGATGAAGGACTCTATAAAGAGCTCAGTCCGTCTCCGGTAATGTTTAATTTATGACCTGATAGTGTTGAATGACACAGTGACACTAGAATAAGCTAATTCTGGCTTCAGAAGATGGGAAAATGGCGAGCAAAGCGCGACGTGGCTTGGGGACGTGGCCAAGACGAAAGTGTCCAATGCAAGACGGGAAACGCTTGTGCGCTCAGCCAATCAGAGGAGAAAGATACGTAATATGCATAATTTATACTCTACGAATGCTGCCTTCATGTTCTGTGGAAAAGATAGTGAATCCGAGTTTCATCATTCAGCTCGTAATTACCAGGCACAAGGAAATGCATACCAGTTCTTGCCGAAAAAATGTAATATTTCAATTTAAACTGAAACAGAACTGGTGTCTGATCACAAAGTCTAAAAAGGCTATATGAAGAAACAACCAGCCGACTTCTCACATTCTGGTTTCTGGCTGATTTTGCAAATGTGTGATATATATATGACCTATGAAACAGCTGTCAGCAGCAGGGAACACTCACACAATAAATATCAGCTCCCAGTTGGATTGAGCTCTACAACACATAGCTACTGAAGTTAGTGGTCTAGGTGAAACTTTCTATTCCTGGACAAAAGTGAGGTAAATGAAAGTGAAAATGAGTCATAATAAAGTGAATCCTATTTGAATGGAAGCCCTGGATCTCTTCCACAGTGTCAAAGATCATCTCAACTAATTACACATTAAATTCATTTACTGAAAAATTAGAAGTGAGAAATGCCAAAAATGGAATATATATATATTTTTATTCTGTAACCCAGATTATACTCTTTCAATACAAATATTGCATTCGATGTGGCACATTTTGTCAGTTTTGCTGAGATGCACAAAACCAATACACAGCGAGACCATAACATTTGGAAGTACAACTAACACAATCTTCCCCTTACAAATAAAAGTTAAATTCAAAAGCAAATAAACACACATTTACATAATTCAATACACTCAGGGGTTTTACTGCTACAGCCGTACTTGGTCTTGTATGACCAGTAGCATATGGTGGCAAATGTTCAACTTTGGCAAGATATTGCTATGTAACATTACTGAATCAGATTTTTATGGCTTTTTTCTACTTGTGCTATGGTTACACAATATTTTAACATGAAAGCTGCACTCATCACTATTTTTCATATTGACAATGGCTAAAATGCCTACATGTAATGTGAAAAGTTGATGGACACCAGATAGTCAGAAACAATGAATGCTAATGTTGCTCCTACTTCTCTATGTGTAAATACACAACTGTTTGCTACCAAGTTTGCCATAACAACTTTATTGCATAATTTGTCAATGTTTTGTTTGATGTTTTAAAATTCAATAAAAGTCATTTGTGGCTACAGTAGCCTCTGTTTAACATAAGTTATACAGACTTGCTTTAAGAAGGCCTCATATTATTTTTGCCATCACTAATAACTTTTGAAAAAATGCTGCATTAAAATACAAGAAGCCCAATTCAGAGTGCTTAAATCAAGTGTGTGGATACACTGGCCCTTTGCAATAGGCACCGAAAAAAATTAAAGTACAAATTCAACAGAGATTCAAGCATAATTATCCCCACTGATATTACATAATGATCAATGAATATTGACAGTAAACACTTCCCACAAATAACAAACTTTACAGAACAAACACCTACAACATATGATATGTCTTAAAAGATCTGATCTTCAGTGGCATTTCAATATAGGCAAACTGCCTTTCAGGTCTTTTTTGCTTCAAAGTAGAGGTATCATCATCACACAAGATGGCTGGTAAATGTTGGAACGACAGTACCTGAGCTTCACACCTGGCTCAACATTTCTAAACAAGTCAGAAATACTGTGTTTTATGAATGAAGCTTAAAGAGAATTGCACTAAAATCCACCCAGGAGTAGATAAGGGCCCCTGGAACTCCCACAGCGAAATTGGTACTCAATGAACAGACTCTGAACTATCCTCTGAGGCTTTGAGAACAAAAACTGCATCATCGAGAACGTAGTAATCATTATACATGTCCCCTTCACAGAGGTATGGCAACCGGGTCACAGCTTCCACCTCAAACCCCGCCCCGCGGAAAACCTTATAGGCAAATTCGGTTACTTGCTCCTCCCATGTTTTTCCTTTTACTCTTAGGTGTTCTTTGGGACGCTGCCATCTTCCACCTAAGAAAAAATACAAACAGAAGGTTTTTAAGATCATAGACGAAGCATAGTAATCATACAGGTTTGAAGGAAGTTGTACAGATTCCTAACTGACCAATTTCCACATAAGGCTGGAAGGGAAGCACTGCAGCCAGGATGAGTCTCCCTGTGGTGGGAACTAGTGATTGTCTGATGTCCTGCAAGAGATGCAGAGGATCATCACAACGATCCAGCAGGTTCAGGCAGCTGACCACATCATATTGGAAACCAGTCTGCTGCCACTCATCTATGCCCAGAACCCTGAGCATGACAGAAAACAGAATTTTCAGAATTACTTTAAAGGTGCATGAAATTATAATTTTAACAGTCTCCCTGTTTTTGTACATGACATACCATAAAATATTACCTGTGTGATACATCCTCACATGGTAAATTCAGCATAATATACAGGACTATTTTCATTAGTACAACATCATGTCATACTGTGTTACTCTGAGTTTGTTTTGTTTTTTTTAAAACAGAGATGCTGTTTTCTTTTACTAATTCCAGTTGCTTTTACTATGCGTTTTCTTATATCACTGTTAAGCTACTGTAAATTAAACTCAACATGTCCTGCTGATATTTTAAATGAAAAGCCTACTACTGGCAGCCCTTCAGACTACACCCCTAGAGCCACTGGAAGTTTATTTATTTGAAATATCTGTGCAGGAACAATTGAGTTCATTGATCTAAGGTTACCATCAACTGAACATTGTGAGTTCTATTGACAGTACCTTAACTGCAAGCGAAACAAGTGGAAGTGACTGGAATTAAATAGTGAATGAAAACAGTATTTCTGTTACAGAGGTGAAACTCAAACCTGAGTATGACACTAATCTGTTGTTGTATGGATGGAATTAGAACTGCTGGATGTTTATCACACTGAATTTATTAAAACAATGGACAAACTTTGAGTTTTGGGTTTAAATTAAAAACAGCCCAGTTATTTATTACTCACTTGTAATTTCTCCGCTGAAGATGCCATTTCATGGGCAATGAGACTTCAGTTGCATAGACCTCTCTGAAATGGGCTCCCATCACCTCTGTAACGCCTCCATCCCCAGCTCCGAGGTCCAGGAGTCTCTCAGCCCTCCACTCTGGGCCGATCCGGAGCAACCGCTGGAACTGTTCCGCAGAAAACACGAACATAGAGCCGCGACCCAGAAACCTAAGACAGCGAACACATCAGAGGAAAATACACGAAAGGTGAAACGGGGACAGATATGCGTCTACACTACTCACCCATTGATGGAAGTGCGGGAGACCAGAGGGCTGAGGACTGTTGATACAAATGAGTGGTAGAGTTGGGTGAACAGCCAGCCAGACTTCTCCACACTCCGCTTGAGAAAAGCCTTGGTGCCTGAGTCCAGGTGGCTCTGAACAAACAAGGATTGCACTGATTCTCCAAGAAGGTCAGGACAGCACTGGTACCACTAGAGCACAAGAAAGGTAAAAGAATGTTTCAACTTTAAGAGACCGAGAGAATTGAAGAACCTTTTGTGGCAGGAAACGTGTAGAGTTGGATTGGATCTACTTCCTCAATACACTGTACCTAAATGGCTTAAATGAGAATTAAACCTTTCCTGTAGGCTTATCATGTAACTTGTTATATGTTTCTCTCTGCCTCTGATGCATGATCCTGGCCTATGTAATCAGATTCCCCCTAGGATCAAGATGTATACATGGCATGATACAACTGTCCTATGAATATGTATATGGTTATGAAAAGTTGGTTAACCTATGACAGCTATCTTTACAGAAAATAATGTTCTTCATATTTTATTTGTTTGTGTGATTAAATGATTTTGTAAGATATCTTTCAATTCTACTTGTTTATTCATATTAATATTTATTAAAGTCACAATAAAACCTTAACAGAGTTCCAGTTCCAGTGTGCAGATACTTTTCAACTGTTTTTGTACACGGCCCCCTTCCTACTGAGAGTTTGTTCATGCACAGTGCACACAGCTATGCTTTATAATTATTCTACTTTCTTGCAGATTACCAAGGCACAGTTATGATTGAATGTCAGCTTATCACAGTCCCCAGGTATCTGTAGCTCTGGATCTCTTAGAGTCAAGTTGTCACATCATATGCTTGCTCATGATGGGAACTGTTGGGTCTCTATATGTTGTCGGGTCTCTCGATCTGCTCTGTATGTAAAGTGCCTTGAGATAACTGTTGTTGTGATTTGGCGCTATACAAATAAAATTGAATTGAATTGAATTGAATACTTTAATGGTGGACATCAGACATGGTGTCAATTACCCTGAGACACTGGGATGTGTCTACCAGGAAGTCCAGAATCTATCCACCAATCCATCTATCCAGGATTCATGTTGAAAGTAGACAATCATTTTTAACTTAAATCTAAAATTTCTAACTAAAATATGAGACTGGAATGAGTTTAAAATTAGAGAAGAAATCTCAAAACAAGAGAGACAAACAACAGCCTCATGCCAAATTCCGTTTTAAAATGTGACTAATCTAACCTCTAAAATCTAACCAGGACGGATAAATGATGAAGAATTCATACCTCTTGTGTCTCGATCGCAGCCGCGTCGCTCTCGCTCACCATGTTCACAAACAGTGAGCGGACGAGCGGACTACGGACGTATTTCCCTGTCCACATCCTCCTGGTGGAGAGCAGGAAGGCGATGTAACCCAGCACCCACGCTACAAAAATCAATGTCCTCAGCTGCAGGTGACACATAATGGACAACAGCCCTGAGTACGAAAGCTGACAGCGGTTGCAGTGTGGAAGAAGCGCACACCAGAGGACAGGGCTGAGGTGTACTTAATATTAGATGATGCTAAAGAAGCTAATGGCAGCCAATCGTAAACCGGCACGCCTGAGCATGTCTGAAGTTACCAGACAAGAAACAAACAAACAAACCTGATAGTGCCGTGGGATTAAGAAAGCCACCTGTCATTTATTCGCCATCTTTGTGAATCCACTGTCTTGTCATTTCTTACAAAATATCCTGTTTGTCTTTTACCTGTGTGGTCCCTGCCCGAAATGACAACAAAAAGTCACTTCCGCATAGTCCGCGCTTCCTGAGTCACAGCTAAATGTGTCCCCGGAAACATCTCTCGGTTTGGATTTATCTGCAACTTCGCTGCTATCCTAGAAAAGAACAGAACCAGTGAAGCAGAAATATGGACCCGACTTGTGAGAAGACAGGTAGATGTGATGCTTCATAGAAATAGTTCATTCTTGACTTGGCTTCGTTCCATCGCCTCTAAAATACCCCCCCGCAGAATTTACACTGAAATGTTTGGTCCGTACTTTTCAATTCAATTTAATTCAATTTTATTTGTATAGCGCCAAATCACAACAACAGTTATCTCAAGGCACTTTACATACTGAGCAGAGACCCAACAGTTCCCATCATGAGCAAGCATTTGATGCGACAGTGGCGAGGAAAAACTTCCTTTTATCAGGCAGAAACCTCGGACAGAACCAGGCTCAGTGATGGGCAGCCATCTGCCACGACTGGTTGGGTTGAGACAGAGACAGAGAGAGAGAGAGAGAGAGAGAGAGAGAGAGAGGGGCAGCAATATAATCCACAGGCGTGTACATATTGAACAGCGGTATTGAGCGGGGACAAATTGTCAGTCGGAGGCTTGTAAACATGGGTCTGGACTCTGGGGATCCAGTAATACAAGAACCTGCGGAAAGCGACAGGAGAGAAGAGCACAAAACTAGGAGAGAGGGAAGAAGTTGGATTAGTACGATGCATTGATGGGTTATGAATGGATGCAGGTGGAGGAGAGAGAGAGGAGAGTGAACCTCAGTAAATCGTGGGAAGTCCCCCAGCAGTCTAAGCCTATAGCAGCATAACTAAGGGATGGCTCAGGGCTCGCCTGGACCAACCCTAACTATAAGCTTTGTCAAAGAGGAAGGTTTTAAGCCTACTCTTAAATGTGCAAAGGGTGTCTGCCTCCCGAACCCAGACTGGGATCTGATTCCACAAGAGAGGAGCTTGATAACTGAAGGCTCTGGCTCCAAATCTGTTTTTGGAGATTCTGGGAACCAATAGAAATCCTGCATTCTGGGAGCGTAGTGCTCTGTTGGGAAAATAGGGTACAATGAGCTCTTGAAGATATGATGGTGCTTGACCATTAAGAGCTTTATAGGTTAGCAAAAGGATTTTAAATTCAATTCTTGATTTGACAGGGAGCCAGTGCAAGGAAGCCAGAATGAGTGAAATATGATCTCTTTTTCTTGTTCTTGTCAGTACACGTGCAGCAGCATTCTGGATCAACTGGAGAGTCTTTAACGACTTATTGGGGCAGCCTGCTAAAAGAGAATTGCAGTAGTCCAGCCTAGAAGTTACAAATGCATGGACTAATTTTTCTGCATCTTTTTGAGACAGGATATGCCTCCGTCATGTAATATAATCAACCAAAAAGTGAAAATTTTAAAGATTTATTTCATAATCTTTCATCCTGGGTTGAGTGCATGACTTAATTTTTTGTTATTACCCTTGTTTCAGTATTGCGCAGCTCTGTAGCTGGACAGTGTTACGGTTCACTGGAACGTCTCCACGGTGCTCAGTTTAGACCATAGACTGTATTAAACACAACCTGACGCACCCCGCTCTGAATCATGGTAAAATTAGACCAGCATGACCCTTGAAATAAAACAAATTATTGTCTATAAGGACTGTAGGACTGGTCCCACCACTCCGGCTGCTCTCTGCAGTAATCTGGGAAACTGTCCAGCAGAAAGTTGTGTCCAGTTACGGGCTGCTGGACGACTTTGTGACAGCAGTCACCGAGATTGTCCCAGAGCTTCTTAATTGCAGACAGAGGTGTTTGCTGAGCCTCGGCCTCCGGGATCAGGTACTGTATGAGGAAGCTCGAATATCGAGCTATTGAATGGCCCTACAACCTGCATGCAGTATTTCAGAGACACCATTCAAAATGCTGCAGCTTCATGTGAGGCTTAATTTTAACCAATTTGTCACAGTTAAACATTATTCTTTGTTTTAGCTGACACTGGAGTTGTGTCGCCCAGAGAAGACAATAGACCTTGAAACCATTCAACCCCATCTGGATAGAGTCACTTCACTTTGGAACACAGAAGTACAATTATTCATTTTATGTCTTTCTATGGAAGGCACCTGGTGCATGTCATTTCTCTTGTAAAGCAGTTTTAGCTGCATTTCTTTTATGAAGAATGCTATACAAATAAAGTTGATTGTTTTATTATTTTTTTATGCACTGTGGTTGTGATTAAATGACAACCAGGACTTACTGATTTTTGCCCTTTACCACAGATAGGTGATTCAGGGGATGGATCATCTGCATCGGACCTCCTTGATCTTGTTCACAACTTAATTAAAGGCTAGGTGGAGAGGCAGCATTTCTTCCAAGTAGGTGCCTCTGGTTGTGTAACTTAAAGCTTGTATATTTTTTATCCTTTCTGTTGAAAACTGGTAATCAGTGTTCACAAAGATCTATTGCTAAATTTCAGGAAGCTTTTCCAGCAAGATTTGGAGACCAGTATTCTGAAGACATAAAGATGCTTGTGGAGATATTCCTCTTGCAGCTTGACAAGTTACTCACTGTACCCGATCTTAAACAGGTACCCTACAATTTCAGCACACTGTGCAGTGAAGACATTTTGCACTTTACATTCAGAGCACTAAATCATAGAAGAATAGTTCCGCAAGTGTGGGAATACACTTATTTGCTTTCTTTGCAAGTGACATAAGAAGAAGTCAGAGCATTAAATTTGTCATGTAAATGAAGATAAGTCATTGTTGACACAGGCGGGGGTCTCCTGGTTTAAAAACCTCTGTTTGTTTGTTGGACCCATCCATCCACCACACCTTCTCCAAACGTAGACTTTGATGCTCTTTAGTACATCCTCTATCCTCCTTTGCTCCCATCATTATTATTATGGCCACTAGAGGTCGCTGCCTAACAATAAACATAAATGGATTGCAAATGGTAAATGAAATGGATTTATATAGCAAGCTTTTTCTAGTCTTACTAAATACTCAAAACACAAGTCAACTACACAGTGCAAATCAACATTCACCCATTCACACATTCGTGCACTGGTGACAGATTGCAAGGTGCCACCTGCTCAGAAGCCATACACACACACACACACACACAAACACACCGAAGGCACAGACATTGGGAGCAATTTGGGGTTTGGTATCTTGTAGTAGCTGGGTTTCCTTCTACAGCACCAAGTTTTGTTGTCCCAGGTAGATTGCCAGGTTTAGTGCCAGTGAGCCCATAAAGAGACCTATACCAAAATTGTTACTGATTCACTGGTACATCTGGTAAGCAATGCTATAGCCATAGATGCTGCACAGAAGCTCTGGGCTGACAGATAAACAGTTGTTGTCAAGTAACACACCTCCAATAGCTTTTTGGACTACTGAAGTTATGATAATATGATATCTGGTAATATGGTAACATAATGTATGATAATAATTTTACTGAAGAGAAAAGTGGTGGAAAGGTTACTTCTGTGTTATTTAGCCACTCTGCACTGCATTCTAATACACTTAAATTAATTCTGGAAAAATGGAAATGGAACTAAAGGATTAGAGAAAAATGTTGACAACCGACACCTCCGGCCCATTCTAAAGATGACTAAAAACAAGAAGAAGCCTAATGATCGTCAGTTTTTGTACAGTATATTCACAGTCAATTCAGTCTCTTGACTTCAAAAAGAAAGCAAGCAAGCATTTTTCCTAAAATGTTTGACAATTCTGTTGATATGATCTTTCTCATGAGCAGGTTGCCTGGATGCTCAGTGATGTGCCCTCACCTCTGTCCGAATGTGGGCAGTGTTTCTTCCAATCTCCGGAACTTAAGTCTCTTCTGAAATATCAAAAAGAGCTCAGTCAACTAAAGGAAAATGGTAAGCATGTCATACAGCTTAGATGGAGCTGACGCAAAGATGTTATAACTTCATGGCACGCTGTTATATGACTGAAGTCTGTTGGATGTTTATCTAATGGTAACTCTATCTATTTTAATTTTCAGATAATCCAACAGTTGGGGCCAGCATTTGTTCAGCTCTGTGTCTGCCACCTTTGACAACAGTCTTGACAGAACAAGAATCACCACTAGAAGCAAATGTTTACATGGATGCATTCAACAAAGAACTGACAGTGGAATCTGCTGCACTGGGAAAAAGTGCAGATTATGTTAAGACACAGAGTGACAAGCCTAAAAGAAGAGAGACAGACACCAGAGGTTTGAAGAATCAATCCTACATTAACAGTGAGGAAGTAGCAGAGGATGAGATCTCATACTCTGTTCAACATGCTGTGTCTTTGGTTGGGGATAAGATGATTGTAGACTCCTGTGCTGCTGAAGTCCAAGTAGGTTATAATGTTGAAATTCTTGCAGAGGAGACTGTTACCACAGAGAATAAGCCCTCTGTGGGAGACTCAGTCATTGATATCAGAGATGAAGAGCAAGTTCAGGCAATAGTCAGAACCACAGTTGACAGTGATTCCAAACTTACGAGTCCTGGTGAGACTGAAAACTGCACTAGAGAAGAAAGCATGGAGCTCAGTACCAACACAATAACAGACCAACAAGTGAAAAACATCAATGTATCTAATGTAGTGCTGTCACCTGTTCTGTATGCACCTGTTGTAATTGCACCCCAAAGACCTGTCCGGCAACATCGGGGTCTGAGGATGAAAAATGTATCAGTAACATCCAAAAACATGAGTTAAATGTGTGTCGAGTCATTGTGTCACAGCCTCAAAACCGGTCCTCTGAGGTAGTGGAAGATGAAAACACTCATAACCCAGAGCAGGAGCCAACTCAGAACTTCACCTTCAGATGTTTGGACTCATGAAAAGGAATGTCTGGAAAATCAGAATCAAGTGGAGGCTCTTTCTGTAGAGGTAGTACCTCCTCCCACTGAGCAAGATCTCCAACCATTCAGCAGCAAAGTCCAGTTAGGAGACACAGAGGAGCGGCGCCAGAAACCTCAAGCAGGTGATCAGAGGAACAAGAAATTGAAGGATTTTAAGGTGAAAAAGACACATAAACACAAACCTGCCGATACCTCACTGTATTGTCTGGAATGCAACAAGTCATTCCCAGACACGACAAGACTTAAAACGCATAACCTGAGACATAAACCTCGTCTGTGCACAACGTGTGGTGAGAGTTTCAAAGGTTTCATAGACCTCAACCACCACTATGTAGAAGCGCATAATTTTAGGGGACCTTTTCCCTGCACTTTGTGTGAACGAACATACACAGATCTGAGAGGTCTAATCAGGCATGAGAGGTTCCACACAGGCGACTTCCCTTATAAATGCCCCAAGTGTCCCAAAGCATTCAATTACGCATCAGCTCTGACGCTTCATGACCGAACTCACACAAATGAGGCTCCATTCCTCTGCTGGGATTGCGGGAAAGGCTGCAAGTCCAACGCCACTCTGAGAATCCACAGGCTGTGTTGTCACAGCAGAGCCAAGGACAAGTGTTTCTGCTGCGAGCACTGCAGAAAAGCTTATGCGCTTAAAAGAAGCTTGGACCTCCACGTAGCTAAACTACACACCGGTGTGCGCTACCCATGCTCCCACTGTGGCAAACTGTTCCGCAGTGCTAGCTCACTGACGAGACATGATCTGACTCACACTGAGGAAAGGTTGTACTCATGCAACGAGTGTGGCAAGAGTTTCAGATCTGCCTTGGCGCTCAAGATACACACTCGTTACCACACAGGGGAGAGGCCATTCAAGTGTCAAGAATGCGGCAAGGGCTTTGTGCAGTCGTATTACCTGACAGCACACATGAGGATGCATACGGGGGAAAAGCTGTATAAATGTCCAACATGTGACAAATATTTTAAAACCACAGGTATTTTGAAGAGACACCTAATAACCCATACAGGCGAGAAACCCCATAAATGTTCAGTCTGTGAACATGGCTTTCAGTCGGCCGGAGCTTGTAAAAGCTCACATAATGAAATTTCATTACATTTGTGCAATTTACTCCTTGAATACCAAAAATGTGCTTTTTGATTAGTAAGTCGAATCATTCTCAGGATCAATAAAATCAGTGTAAGTGAGCTTTAATTTGCCTTTTAATTTATATCCTTATCAACATTTTTTCTGTTTGTCTCCTTTTTTATTATATGTTGCTGTTCTAATATCAATCTAACACATTAGTTAATAAAATGTTACAGTAATGTGATTACTTTTTTTCAGTCATGAGGTGTTTAAGGTTATAATGAGTAATTACAGTACATTAACTGATCCAGTAATGCTCTGTTATGACCATTTACATCAGATATATTTTGGTCTGTGTGTGTGTGGTCAACTGGTCTGACATGTGTTGAAAGAATTTGAATTTGAAAGATGAAAGAGCAGGGAACTGAATAGAATTTACCAAAAGTGATGACCACTCCACTATGTTGTCCAGCCAGTGTGCTGTTTGCTGCCGAGCAGGTAGAGAACAGTGGTTTTATTAGAGCTCTCTCACTGACAACAGCTGCCTCCTGCAGCTGAAAACAGTGCTAGTGAGAGTCCAGTAAGAGAGAGGCAAAACAGTAACAGCTGCAGCTGGACAGCTAAACAATGAGCTGAAACTCGATATGAAGCTCCATAACACCAAGAAGAGCTGCAGGTGCAGGTGATAATTTTCTGTAGGTTCACTTCAAGTGACCCCTTTCACATGGTCACATTGTTACCCATTGCCATTGCTATTAAAATATTGACTATAGCATCTTTAATATTGCATTTCACAAAAGTGAGAGAAATTTAAATTTCAGTTTAAGTATAAGTGCCTCTTTGATTTTGATGTTGATTATTACTAATACTTATTACTTATTATTATTATCAATCGATGTTTGTTAGTGAAAACTGTGTTGAGAAAATTCCTTTACTCTGAAACAAATTTTCAGAGTTCATATGAGAGAGAGATAGTGTATGCAGATATAGACAGAATGAAATACACATTGTTGTTAACAAACCTTTAATATACTCAGTACATCAAAATGTAACAACTCCAAGGCCTTCACATAGACACAGTCATAAGGAGCTGTTGTGTGACAACTGTGCGCTGTGCTGTGTTGTCTGAACAATTCAAGGTCCATCTGCCGAATGTGTAATATTAACAGCAGGATTCAATGAGGATGAATAATCTTAACTAGGATTAATGAACTGCCAGAGAATAAAACACCTGTGAGGCCCACATGTTTGACACCACGGCTCATTTTTAACCCAAAAATATCCAGATCATTTATTTCATCATTTATTTACTTATTACAAAGGCCTACATATATTGACATATGCATTTTCTCATTTACTAATGGATTAAAAAAATAAAAAAAACCCAACTACATCAAAGTATAAAATATATTACTATTAGTAATATATCATTGAAGTACAAGCAATTTAAAGTATTTTAAAGCCCATGATTGAATTGTTTGTTAGAAAAGCTATATAACAAAATATTATTAAATAATATATGTAATTGTACTTAAAATACTGTATGTTTCGAGTCTTTATTTGACTTGGACTCTGTGTTTCATATGCTTTCTTGTTAATCTTATACTGTTCCTTTGGTGCCCTACATACAGTGTAGAAACCTGAGGCACCTATAGGACACAATAGCATGAACACCTGCTAGAAAACAAAACAATCAGGTGTTTGTGCGTTGGTTGTGGCTGGTTCGTGTTTGGCAGGATGTATTGTAACTCTTCATAGTCGACCTTGTGAATGAAATGAAATTCTACTCATATTTTGCTGTTCTAGGGATTCAGAAGGGAATACTGAGTGGAAGATTCTATGATAAACAAGGACATGACAGAAATAGTGAAGAATACATACATAGTCTAGGAAATTTACATCATAAGAAGTAAACCAATTCTGGGTTTTAGAATAGTGAAAAAAACTATTTTGTGTCTTTGTTGAGCCTTTCTGCCTAAAACAATCTTTTTCAAATTCGACATTCAAAACTGTCCCCTCCCAAAGTTCCTCAAAAGTTCAGTTTTTTGCAAGATAAAATAGCTGAAAATCAGATCCTAAAATACTACAGTCTGTTTTCCACATTGCTCAAGGTCTGAGCAGCAAGGCTCACTGCTGGAGCCCTATTGTTTTTGTTCATATTATTCTTTTCTTCTTTCCTCTTTTTCTTCAGTTTTCCATTAAAAATGTTCATGCAGTAAAAACTGAGAACAAAGTCCCATTGGCAGGTGGACTGCAAAATCCACCCACTACTCAGGCACATAAAATGACACTGTTATTCAGATGCCAGGTCTGAGCTTGGCTACATAGTCTTGCAAAAATGTGAAACATTAATGTCTCGTAAACGACTACATAGATTTGTGCAAAATTTGGTTTGCACAATCTGGTGTCATGAATCAGTCGATGAATAAGACTTGGCAATGACTGATTATAGTGGGTGTGGCTTATTATTATTAAATAAACCAAATCCTGCAGAGCTGAGATTTCTGAGTACATCAACTGAATTGTGACTGAAATTTGCCTTGGTCAATTCAGAAGTCTGTCACAAAAAAATTTCAAAATGTGCAAATAATAAACATCAGTATCTCCACAAGTCTTCAGTTATATGCTACCAAAATTAACACAGAACATTCTCTATATGGTAGATATCGAATATTTCAAATGGCGTTCAGATTAATCAATTGGTCCTCAATAATATTCATTTGAAATATTTTAAACAAATTTCACCAAACTATTCAATTCGCCAAAAACAGCAGAATTCTGTGTGGTGTTTTCTCCACAATTTTATAAACACATCACACATGACTTCACTGAAGGTCATAAGCTCCTTTTTTTCTGCCTTATAGAGCATCAGCATATAGCAATGACCACAATGCGCTATAAGAAAATCGATAAATAAAAACAAATTAAAGTTAGAATAAACGCCTATTGTTAATCAGTGGTGAATGTTGTGGATTTTTGAACTCATGTGTTAGACTTTGTCGGCAACTATAATTTTATGTCACTGGGGAGCAGAGGTTTGAACATTTCTAGTACATTTAAAAATTAGTAGTTAATGCACTCATTATAGCTTTTAAATTAACAAACAAGAGAGGACTTGTCACCACACTAGCATGATTCGTGTCATTATTTCATTATTATTACAAACTCTCCTGCCATTTAAAACCCTACCACTCCCTCCTGACCTGCAGTAACCCCTGTTCCTGCCACTCTTCATCACCTGACTGCCCCACCCACCTGCTCACCTGTTCCCACGTCCCTCATCAGCCATGCAGTATATATATTGGCTTCTTGCTTCTTCTGTTTTCCTCACTAAGCAGCTGGTTTACCTTCCTCTGTGACTTTCAGCCTGATTCTGGCACACCTGCCTTTTACCTAATCCCTACCCAGTTAAATCTCCCTTTCTTTGTTTGCCTGTCTGGTCTACTGACTCCTCCCTGTTTTTGACAACAAGTATAAAGGAACCTGTCACTTGCTTGGTCTTTGGGTTGAACCTTTGGATCCAAATGTGCCTTTACTGAGTCATTTTTGAGGCATCTATTTAAAGAGGTTACAAAAATCAGCACGTACCTGAAAGTTGTTTATAAAAAGGGAAACTCAAAATGATTTGAGACAAATTCCTATGTTCAAAAAACAATAATTAATGAGGACTAATATGAAACTTTGTGCTTCAGTCCAAAAGAGTTACTTTATGCAATAGTTTATTTGTATGTATGCATATCTATATCTATACATATGAACTAAGTTTTTTTTTTATGTTTGCAGACTGGCAAGTTAAAACGAGAGTCAGAATTAGCATAAGCCCCTTGAGCCTGGATTATTAAAAAGAAGATTAGAAAATCTTATAATTCTGTAACTTGAAAAACTACACAATGGGGATGGCTTTGATTAAAAAAAAAATACAGACTATGTTATATTTGTTGGCTTATATGTGAGAATATAGCTCAGAAAGAGATGTCTTGAACTTGAAGATTACGGTCAGCACAAGTTTAACCAGCAGATGTCGCCACCACACAAGCACAGTGTGTCCACAGTCTTCCTCAATGTCTCTAGGTGCCCTTGATGGATCTCTAGGGGGTCCAATGAATGTTTGAATTGGAAAACATGCACAAGACAATTAGGCATCCAAGTTTCATTCTCATTGCTATCAGCCAGCAAAAAACAACGAAAACATTTACATTTAGTCTAGGCAAATTAAACCAAAGGGAGGCTTCACTGTGTCATTATTGAATGATCTGTACTGGCCTATTTGAGGAATCATCCGTTCCCTGGTTGTATTTATTTATTTATGACTTTTTTCCTGGGATTATTGCACTCTCACTTATTCTCCCACTACAGGATCCCGTTTATAGAAATGGAGATTAACAGCCACAAAACTCTATAAAGTCAACCGGTGTTGAGACGGATAAGAGAGGCTATAATAGCAGATGTTATGT
Source organism: Centropyge bicolor (assembly GCA_037975185.1). Classification (NCBI taxonomy): domain Eukaryota; kingdom Metazoa; phylum Chordata; class Actinopteri; family Pomacanthidae; genus Centropyge; species Centropyge bicolor. Next base: position 18,509 of record JBBMOC010000074.1, read on the forward strand.
AATCGATCCTTCAAAATAAAAACATATATAAGTGGCTGGCAGAGAACAAATATATCGCAGGTGAGTAGTTTCAAAAATTGACTTTTGAATGTCCTGTATATGCAAAACTTACTAACACTCAGGAATACGAGAAGCATGTTCCAAATAGGCAGAAACGTTGACTACCAACATTTGCGGTGCCTATTCTAAGAGAACTTTACTTTGAAAGTACCTATAGGACGTAGTGTGCATACATGTGATTGGCTTGCCGCTGCCTCCTCGGTCTCGTGCGGTCCGGCGCTTCTACCAGAAGTTCTCACAGTAACTCAGGAGTATGTGTGTGTGTGTGGCCACCTGCGCGTCTCTGTAACGTCCACAACAGGTGAGAACACTGTTTATTCTCTCTTTATACACTCTTTTATTCGTGAAACGACCTCAGTTTATGTGAATAACGCCGCTAATAGATGGAAAGAAAGACGTGTATGTGGACGTGAATACCTTGACAGCTCCGGCTGCGGGAGGAACCAGGAGAGGCTGACCGAATTACGACGGTTAACAGTGGAGAGCCCTGATGTCTGTATACGAACAGACAGCCCGGCCGCCCGGATTTAAACACCGTCTGTCTTTGGCTGGAGACACCGGTTGAATTTGGCTGGGCAGTAGGCTACTTCAGGAGAAGCTATTAAAAATCTAACATCTAACTGTTGTTTTACTTGTAAGCAAACGGGACAACATTTATCATTATGGTAACCTCATGAACCGTTAGTGTTATATAGCAAATTCGACATTTAGCAAACCACCAGAACCTTATTTAAATTCTGTCAACTTTTAGAATGTCTCTCGTTAGCACTTCTCAGTGTATTTTGGTGGAGGACGATTGTATGAATAACAGTAGATGCAACTTGACATGTTACAGCAGATTTATGGCTTTGATTTGTGTCGGATTTATATGAAATAATGATTCCTTTCAAAGTCTGTACACTTGTTCAAACTGATGACAGACAGACAGAGACAGACAGAGTACTTTATTAATCCCTTTGGGAGGTTCCCTCCGGGAAATTGGCATCTCCATCGCATTCTCATATATTGCACTGTTTAAATATAGAATACAAAGTATAAAATAGAATAGAAAAATAAAAATATAAAAATTTGAAAATGGACACAATAAATTAGGCAGTAGAGGTAGCAGGAATTTGAATCAAAATAGGCACTTGTAGGACATTAACAGAAAATATGCATACATGTATGTGTGTACCTGAGAGTAGCAGCAGTGGGTATGGTATGCTGATGGTAATGATAATGATAGAGTGCATATGGTAGTATAATATAATAAAATAATATAATATAATATAGCATGTAATAGTAGTATGATATAGCATATACAATGTATAACATCCAAGAGTATAACATACATGTACATGTATAATATAATAATATAGTAGTGTAATGTGATGTAGACTACACTCCACTACATATAATAGTGATAGCAGTAATATACTACTAGTTAGTTATCATAATATAATAATAATAATAATAATAATATAATGTGTTGTATAATAATAATACTATACTAGTATACTACACTGTGCTATATGACATCAACAATAGCAGTGTCAGAAATAATAGCAGTAGGAGTAATGATAATAATAATAAAAGTAATAGTGATAACAGCAGTGACAGGTTTACATTTACCTTCTATATATATATATATATATTGCACGGTGTCATATTGCTAAACATTGAAATAGTCCAGTGATATTGCACAAAGAGTTAAGTCCAGTTTTTTGCACAGTCTATAGTCCCTCCTTTCTTCTGTTCGTCGTCCTCCTCCTCCCCCCTAGTGAGGAGTTGAACAGTTTGATGGCCCGGGGGACAAAAGAGTTCCTCAGTCTGTTGGTCCTGCATCTGGGGAGGAGCAGCCTCTCGCTGAAAAGGCTCCTCTGGCTGCTGGTGACAGTGTGCAGAGGGTGGCTGGCATTGTCAAGGATGACCAGCAGTTTGTTAACAGTCCTCTTCTCTGCCACTGTTGCCAGAGGGTCCAGCTTGATCCCCACTACTGAGCTGGCCCGCCTGATCAGCTTCTCCAGCCTGGAGAGGTCTGCTTTAGTTGTGCTCCCTCCCCAGCACACCACAGCATAAGAAAGGACGCTGACGACCACAGACTGATAGAGCATCCACAGGAGCTTCCTGCAGATGTTGAACGCCCTCAGCCTCCTCAGGAAGTACATCCTGCTCTGAGCTTTTCTGTACAGCTTCCTCGTGTTGCTTGACCAGTCCAGCCTGTTGTCCAGCCACAACCCAAGATATTTATACTCCTGCACCACCTCCACCTCCTCCGCTCCCAGCAGAACTGGTCTGGGACTGGGTCTGTCCCTCCCGAAGTCGATGACCAGCTCCTTTCCCACCTCTTGGAGGTGTTGAGCTGCAGGTTATTGTTGTGGCACCAGACAACAAAGTCCCTCACCAGGCTCCGGTACTCCTCCTCCTCATCATCCCTGATACAACCCATGATGGCTGTGTCATCCGCGAACTTCTGGATGCGACACAGCTCCGAGTTGTAACAGTCCGCGGTGTACAGGGTGAAGAGGATAGGGGACAGCACAGTCCCCTGTGGAGCGCCGATGCTGCTGACCACAGTGTCAGACCTGATGTCCTTCAGCCTGACGTACTGTGGTCTGTCGGTGAGGTAGCTGGAGATCCAAGCAACCAGGCAGGGGTCCACTCGCATTCTGTTGAGCTTTTCCTGTAGTGCAAGGGGCATGATGGTATTAAAGGCACTGGAAAAGTCCAGGAACAGGATCCTGACAGTGCCTCTCCCCTTGTCCGAATGCGAGTGGGCTCGGTGTAGCAGGTAGAGGATGGCATCCTCCACACCGACCTCTGCCCGGTAGGCAAACTGCAGATGGTCCTCAGCATGCTGCACCTGAGGCCTGAGGAGGCTGAGGAAGAGCCGCTCCAGAGTCTTCATCAGGTGTGATGTGAGTGCCACCGGTCAGAAGTCGTTCAGCTCGCTGGGCCGGTTCTTTTTGGGAACTGAGACGATGCAGGATGTCTTCCAGAGGTCGGGCACTCTCCCGATCTGCAGGCTCAGGTTGAAGACCCGTTGAAGCGGCTCACTGAGTTCGGCAGCACAGGACCTGAGGAGTCTGGGACACACGTTGTCTGGTCCTGCTGCCTTTCGGGGATGGAGCTTCCTCAGTTCCCCTCTCACCTAGTCAGCCGTGAAGCAGGGTGGAGAGGGGGCTGAGGGGAGGGGGTCT
>JBBMOC010000074.1:22120-111266 GCA_037975185.1 Centropyge bicolor
GGGGGGGAGGAGAGCTGTGGGGAGGGGGGGAGGGGGAGGGAGGGAGAGGGAGGTATGTGTAAGTCTGCTGACAAGCAAGGTGGCATTAAATTGCCTGAGTTGAAAAAGGGGTTTGGCCTGAAATTGCCTATCTGGGTGTTACAAGGAAATTTGTTCTACAAGACAATTGAGACGCGTTCACTTGCTTCTGTATAACTCCTTTTCTCTTGATTATGGTGAATATTTTGAGACAGAGCATGAGACAGGGATTTATTATGGGCTTAAAAAAATAATTAAAATCACATGTGACACCTGCCACAAAGGATTTCATCCATAGTCACCAAACTCCATTTAACTACTGCTCTGTTCGCTGACATTCAGGCTAACAAGCCCATGCAGTTGTTTACTACCTGGCAAGGTGCCTGGCTCATTTTAGATCATGTGTCAGTGCAAAGCCATGCATTGGCATCTGCTGCTGGGCTACACTGCTGCATGATCACCCAGTCGTATGGAGAAATAACTATCAGACCTAAATAGGCTGGAAGACAAGATAGCCTGCTCCTGTTTTTGACTTGCAAAGCGAACAAAGGGTACAACATAGACTATGAATATAGACTCAGCCAAAGACAAAAGCCTGCTGCTGAAACAGAATATTTTCCATGTCTGTTGGGCTGTCAAGGAGAATTGAAATGCTTCTGAGGCCTGCTAATTCTAGTCTCTGAACATGATCTCTCAGCTGCATTTGTGTGTTGGTGCTGGATAGAGAATATTCCATTCAAATATTGAACAAATAATATGGCATGCTATGTGTTTAATTGTACTAAGAGACTGTCTAACAAGTCTGCGTTCCAGTTTTTTTGTTGAGTGAAATTCTAGTATTATTTTATTTATATATTAGTTCTAATTAGCAGGTGTCAGTGTTTGTACTCACTATACCTTGCTTAAGCTAATTAGCCAGCTAATGAATTAACCTTTGATTTGCCTTTGCGAGGTGCCCAGCTGTGCAGTATCTATGTGTTGGGCATCTGTGTGATATGTTGGTGTGAGTCATCCTGCTGTGTTCTTGATGTGTATGTGCTGATGTTTGTGGAGCTAGGTGTTCTGCTGCATGTTGGCTGAAACTTGATTGTGTGTGTGTGCACTGCTACATCGGCTCTGTTCCTCTCTGGTGCCCATGACAGGATTCTCCTGGGGGAGACTTTTGACTTTTGAACAAAAGGTGCCTATGTAAGGATGGGGAAAAAAGGAAAGCTAGCTAGCTAGTTAGAAAGTTAGTTATGCATTACATTATGCATTGTTAACATAAAACTTGCCATATGGGCAATATAATCTTTAAAGAACGTTTTGCTTTGGCTAGATACGTTTAAAAGTACAAATACAACAAGGTGTGTGTAACTTGAAAATACTAATGTTGCAATATGTTATTGGTTTGGCTTGAGTTGGTTGATGAGGCTATATGGAAACATACACTTTGATGGTCCTCAAACTTCATTAATTTCTTTAATATTATTTCTGAGGCAGGCATTTTAAGTTTGTTAGACTCCAGAAACTGACTGATTGCAATTGGCTGTAGTCTGAAATGTTGACATATGACAGTATACCTGCATTTCAAGAGGAATGTGCTGGTATCAGAGGGTTAGTTTGTTAGCAATGCAGACGAGCATATATGCATGTTGTCACAGAGACGACATCCATGTTTTATATGGTCTATGGATAGATAGTGCAAACAGAGCAATGTCTCCTCCAAGATTGCCTCTTAGCTTTGTTGGGAGTCCTAATTGTCATTTTGTTTTGCATACATAATGGACCTCTGTTCTGTGAAGTGGAGGCTGTGTGGTTCACTGAAATTGTCTGATATTGCCTTAGTAGTAGAAACAGGGGGACTGTTTTCACACTTGTCTGAGAACATTTCTCCTGTTGTTATTGTGTCCCTGTAGTATTGTTTCTTCACTTGCTGTCCCATGAGATTGAGATTTCAGGCAAATTGGTTTTGAAACAGCAGTCAGCTCTGCCTCACTTTCCGACTTGGAGAGAAAAAAATACACAGCTGGCCAATGTAAGCTTTCAGAACGGCAGACACAACTTTTACTAAAATGATGCTTCCTTAAAGTTGTCAATCAATGGACAGAGATCTTTCTTTCAGAGGTGCAGATACCTTTTTTAGTCAAAGAGATGGTGTTTGGTACTTACCTCATACACGGCATGGTCAACCCAGTCTTTCTCACTGTTCATCCATGTCTGCGTCTCTCTGTCAGTGTCCTTTGCTTCAGCTTCCTACATGGTAGTTGATGAAGATGGACCTCCCAGTCCCTGGTTGACCCTCTGTTTAGGTCTGGCTTGGGTTAAATGACTTTGTGTTGCCAAAATCTTGGGATCTTACATTTCCCAAGGCCAAGTTGAAGGATAAAAAAAACTAAAAGATGATTTTAAAAAAAGAAAAAATGAATCAAGCTCTTCACTTAAACAGTTGAACAAATTTGTCTGACAGGGTAAGCATCAGCATTAGAAACAGTGTGTCCTGTGGTGGCCCTCACTGCCAATGTCAAGCATCTTGGCCTGACAACCCTTAAAACTATCTGTGCTGATATGCTGCAGGTCGCTGTTATCACTGACACTGTTATCAGTTGCATCTGAATGACTGGCAATAGTGTTGATATTATCAACAGTTTTTCATTCCTCCATGCAGACCATCTGATACTGTGAAGCTTACCATCAGCTGATTTTGCTCAGTTGTGGAGAGTGTGTGCAGCACATAGAACATGCACAAGAGAATACCCTACCACAACCAGTTTCCATAGTTTTGGTAAAATTTATAAAATTGCAAATTTAACAGATTGACATTGACAAAGTAACCAACTTTGTCAACCAGCTTCAACTTCATGATTCCATCCTTGATAGAAGAGAAGACTGTTTCTAAAATACATCATACTTGTACAGCAATTGCTTTCTTAATGGCTGAAGTACATGTAATTAAATACATCTGCCTTAAAGTAATATCAGATGATATAAGCTAATTATAGTATAGGCTTTTTTGCACATTTAAAGACTTGTGAGGCTTTAAAGACATTTTGGTACGCAGAAGCACAGGTAGAACAACAAAATGAATGTTAACTGAATTCCGTTTAGCTGCTTCAGTTTCATGGTCCTGGATTTGTTGAGGCTGGTTCACTGTCACACTTTGTGACTTATTGGGACATTTGAATTGAACAGAGCAATCATTAAGTAATCATTAATGTTAATTACATAACAAACCCCCCCATGCTTTTACAACTACTATAGTGTGTGCTGTGAAAAAGGAACATTTATAGCCAATAAATGTCTTAACATAAGCAGCCTTGCAAGTAATTAAAATTGTTGGCTAAATTATTATTTACATCAAACATATGTGATCCAAGAATAAGTAAGGCAAAATACAAGTTCAAGTAAGTGTTCAATGGTAGTTTTTGATACTGTTACTGTTGATACCTGTGCTACAGGTACATTTATGGTATGTAAAAAAGCAGCACAGAGGTTTCATACTACACAATTATAGGGTGGCGAGTCATTTTATGGTATTGACACAAAAAGGCATGTCTTTTCATTGAATGTATGTTGTATATGATTATAGACTTAAAGTGATTCTCTCTTCTTATTTTCCAGCATTCACATTGCAGTACAATGTCAGGTTGGGCTCCTGCTGCCTTCAGTGTGACAGAAACAGACTATGAACATACGCTCAGCCCTGCAGGCAACTGAACCTCTACTAGTCCTACTGTAACTCCTGATCTAAGATCACTGTCAAACAGCTTGGCACCAATGAGAGATAATGGACCCGAACTCCAACAAAGAGAAGAAAAAATACCTCCTGGACCAGTTTACCTGAGACTCTTTCACTCTAGATGCTGCTAAATCCTCTACTCATAACGTCACCTCATGGCTGGGATTCAGCAGCTACATATGACCTTCCTGACAAATGTTTGCTGAAACCATTCACCTGAAGCAGCATTGAAAAGACAAGAAAAATAACCTTGGCTGTTGACTGTGAGCAGTTTCTGCGTCTGTGGCTCAGTCTGTGACCATGGGGAAAGAACAGGATCTGCTTGTGGCAGTGAAGAGTGGAGATCTGCTGCTGGCACACAAACTTCTCTCCAAAGTCAAGTGCAGCAAAACCAGTGAGTATGGAGCTAACAGAAGCAGCAGGATTCATGGTTTTGTGTTTTTATGAAGCACTTTTGCGTTTGATCTGTGCCCTGCACTTGGGGGTGTAATTGTTTTCACTATGAAATAAAACTTACGTAGCAGAGCCAGAGTTATTATTGTGGGTGATGTCTTCGTTATTTCTAATCCAAGTGCAGTTTCCGTGTGATAACCACAGGATCATGTTCAACTGTCGACCACAAAACACAGCCCCCCTCCAGCAGTCAGGCCCGGGACAATTTGAAATGAAGTGGATTCAAACTGCAGCACAACCCAAGCTAATCTCCTAAATGCAGACCCCTACAGCTTTTGTGCCTTGCTGTGTGGGTTGTACAGAGCATTCTTCTTTCTGAGTTTCTTATCTGTGTAGATTCCAAGTCAGGTGACAAGTGAGCTCGCTTTGCAGGAGCATTGTTGTAAATGACAGGGTTCTTCCTTATCCAAGCATGGGGAAAGTTAAGGCCACGCAGGCTGTGAAGTTGAAGCCTCTCTTTGTGGCGTTATCTGTTTTGGGCTTTCATCAGTATGACTGGCTGCTCCCTGACATGCTCTGGGAACAAAGCTGTGGCTGTCAGGAAAAAGCCTGTTACACACTTTACACACTACACAGACAGCGAGTGCTGCTTGGCAGAGAATATTAAAAGTGATATTGTCTGTTTTTGTACTAGGGCTGTTCCTAACTCTTAATTTTCCTGACATTTAAACAGAAGTTTAAACTTCGACTATTTGACTAGTCTAAAAGTAAGAAAACACTTGAGTTGAAATTGAACACAGTTTAATCTATAAGGTCAACATTGTCAAAAAAATACTGCATTTACTGTATATATAGGAGCCATTTGACACCTTTAATCACATACACTTGAATAACCAAGTCGTATTTTAAATTATAAAATAACAATATATAATAGAGTGGAACCTGCTTATAATAATCATGCCCGTCCGGGTCAAAGTGATCACTATAGGCGGATGATTATTATCACATTCTTTATTGTCACAGTCTATCATTCTGCTCCTACACACTACAACTGAACCCAAAAAACATTAAATTGCCAGTTGTTTGATTTAATTAGCCCTTTCACTTACAACATCCAGAAACCACCTAACACGGGAGCCATTGTGTCAATGGACAATAAATAAAATGACCCTTTTAGCATTCTGGACCTAGCTATAGCAAAGCTAATGTTGATAGCTGCTGCACCAATGGCTAAAAAGTGAAATTAACCGTACAAAGATTTGTTTGTTGCATTTATAGCAATTTCAGCCTTAATGAGTTTATTTTTTCATTATTATTTCAATGCATGCAGCACCAGCCTCAGGTAGACATCCAGAAGCAGACAAGTTTCTATAAGGCAAAGTACAGTATCATAGGAGTGAAATTTTAAAAAAAAGACATAGATTTACTGTAGTTTTTAAAATTGTTTAAATGTGAGAACGTGACAACATATGGAGAAAAAAAGGCAAAACTTAACACTGTAACTACTTGATAGCTATAAGTAAATTATATAAACAATATTTGTATAGAAATGATTCTGTCCCAAGTTTTTTGATCCATGTAAGTGGTTGATAACTGTAACTGCGATCACTATAAGCGGTTTCCATTGTAATTATTAAGTTGAACTAGCTAGTATTTCTGATGCTGGTTAGATGCTGGAATACAAGTCACAAACAAATAAACAACAAATTAATTAAATGCTTAATTATATTTATGCTGCTATATGTATTGATGTATTTATTGATGATTAAATCATTCTTTTGTACATCATAGACCTCAGTTTACTTGCTCAGTTGACTTGCCTGAGCCAAATTGGACCTTCACCGTACAAACAAAGCCGTTGACCAAATACATGATAACACATGATAAAAGATAATGATAAAAGTAGAGTTCTGTAATTAGCAAGTGCACAGGAAGAGCATTAGACAAGATACTACAGAAATCTCCGCTAAATAGTGTTGTGTTGCACAGATGGACAGAAAATGGCCTTTGCTTTTGTATGTTTCTCTTAATCTTAGTCACTCTCAAATGCATGCACAAATTGCTTTCAACACTACTGATCCTCAAGGACCCTCGCAGAACGCTGTCAATGGTGTAGTCATTTGTCACTCTAGCCAGAGCCTGCAGCTTCTGACAGCAGCACAGCAGATGCTGCGGCTGGCACTCAGGGCTCTGCAGATGACCTCCCCTGTTTCCCATTTACAGAATGACTCTGTCAATAAGGGCTGATTGATTAGTTAGTAGTGACCTGCTTTGAAAGGTTTTTAAAATCAGCCACCCCAAAAATAGGGATGTGCAATGTACTGGCAGATTATGTATTTTACTTGCTTACTTACATAAACTCTGACTCTTGAATTGTTTTATTAAAATAAAAGTTAGTTAAATAAAACATTTTTTACACTGTTTACTAATGCAAAAATATTCTTGCTTGTTTGTATTGCAGACTTATTCTTTTTCCTTAGAAAACATTTTGATAAGCATCACCATTGGACTACATGATAACAACAAGACTACGAGTCTGCAGCCACAACAACAACTCTGAGGTTGTATTTAGGGACTGTGATGCTTTGAGCTAAATATTAATGTCAGAATGCTAACACATGCGGAATGACAATATTAACATTTATATTAACATGCTCATATTTAGCAGGTAATGTTTACCATCCTCACCATCCTTGTGTGTAGCGCAAGCATTTGATCATGAACAAGATATCTTGACAGAGCTACTGTCCAGATACTGACAGTTACCGTTCATAGCTACTGGTAGTTGAGGTGCTGCTCTTGAGGCAACCTTGCAGCAGGTGCTTGTGTGTCTGAGTTTTGCCTTTTCCTTAAATTTACCCCCTAAATTTACCAGGTTACACATTGTTTGAACCAGAGTTTTTTTGTTTTTAGCAGTTCAAAATACACAGTTTTGGAAATTTTGGTTGTCTGTGTTCATCAAAACTCCTGTGGATAATGAACCGTGATGCTTTTTTTGACCTAATTTAATTCATTTTTGGCCAACTACTCGTAACACTCATATATAAATATTGAGTCTGTTGTTTGTTCCATCACATTTGTATTGTAAGATAGAAGGAGCATTGAAGTCTCTAGTGGTCACCATGTGGGATATGTGAAAACAAAAATGATCATCATATTATTGAAGGCCTTTTGTGATGTCTTTGTGAGTTTAAGTGACATTGTGATGTGACACGCAAAATTATTACTACTACTACTAGTACAAAGCATCTGTAGTGATCAGGTGCATTGTAAGCTGTTATGGTAGGGTCAGGCAGACCCACTAGACATTCCCAAAACCTCCAGGCTTAGCCCAGTACCAGGGCTGGGTGCAGATGGAGGAGGGAGGCACCTACGCATAGACTGAACTGTGTAACTGGAGGGAGTGGTGGGGGGACTTGGGGGTCAGGGAGTGACCGAGCATGTGGTGAGGATGTGCCTGATCAGCTGGTCTGACTGTGTGTATGGGACTCACTCTGTGTATGTGTGTGCTCATGTTGTGAGTCGTTCAGAAGCGTGACAGCTACGTAATATAAAACTGACACACTAGGCGTAGGTTAACACAACAGGACCTCAACGTATAGTGCAGTACTACATTAGGTTATTGATGGACTTGCTTCCTGTTCCTTTGGCTTATTTGTCCACCACTTCTGATGGCTGATTAAATATTTATTTCTGTGTTGTGTAGTAGTCTCGGAAGCCTTAATTTTATGTATATATATTTACTGTTTAAATATTACTATTTAGTAGTATTTTTGGGAAAAACAAAAGATTCTCCTACCACTGAATACCAACCTTTCTTTCACAACATCGTCTTCCCAGTGTTTTCAGCCACCCTTGTTGTTGTGTTGTTGTGCAGCTGTAAATTGCAAGTGCTCAGTTGCATAATTGATTAGTTGATCAAGAAAATCCATCAACAACTATTTGAATTATTGATTCACTGATCCAGTAAAAATACCAAAAAATCTCCTGCCTGATTTTCTAAAAATGTATAAAATGTATTATTTTGAATTCTGAACATTAAAATAAGAAACAGAAGAGGAACATCCAGAACAAAATAAGCAATTAGAAGATGCTACCTTGTTCTCTTGGAAATTCAAATCAGTCTCATACAAAGAAACCATTGCCTTTTAGTCCATTATCCACAAGTTACCTAATCTTTGCAATTCTACAAATGAGGTTGTTACGCAAAAGAGCCTTTTAGTTGTTGAGTTTAGTTCCTGGGGCTCGTTGGTTCCAAGCACTACTTGGTCAAAAATGTAAGCTGTGGGCTACAACTTGAGACATTTTTTAGACTTTATTTGTTTACGTTTTGGTGAGCTGGTAAAGTATGCAAAGATTGTTAATTAGTTTTTAGCAGTTGTGTATGAATGGATGTACAGACTGTTATTACTGAATTACCTTGATACTGAAAAACTTTAAAATGTGATGATTCTCAGACAAGTTCAGGAGTTATAAGGGGAGCCTTTTTTCTATGATTTCGAAGCAGTTTAATGGATAGTTGTTGTTTTTTAGTGGACGGAGATTCCTGCATCAGACGCTAAGGGTATTAAAGTACCTTAATTGCCTTGATGATATGTGTGTCACAGCCGCAGCTGCTGCTTTAATGATTGACTGTGTTGGTAAATGGGCCATCACAGCAGCCGAACTGCAATGCCTGACCTCCACTTGAAACAGAACATATCAGCATGCGCCTGTCCCTGACACCTCATGCAATATCTTTGCTTCACGTCTCCCCTTCAGCGTCATCAGCATAAGCCTTTAAATACCATTGTTTGTGTTATCACAGCAGTAGCCCATTGTGTTTACTAGGTAAAAGGACCTGATGGCAAAGCTGGCGGAGAGGATTAGCAGTGGCACTGAGGCTGGCTGATGGACAGGGAGCTGAGATGGGAGGTTTCTTCCCTGATCAACCATCTGCTGACATCTAGTTGGGCGCTCAGTCAATTTAAGTGGACTTACCACAGCCTCACTCTTTTTGCTTAGCTGTTGCAAGCTGACAAATCAGGTGGGCTCATTGTAAATAGATACAGTGGTTGCACAGTAGGCTGCAGCCTCTGTCCAGCTACTCGCATTGTGTTGGATTTTGAGTGACAGCTTGACTTATAAAGTCATCTCGCCCAAAGTGTACTGCTCTCACACACTCTTGACTAGGAGTAGACCGAAGTGGGTGTTGCTTGCCCCTCCCAAAATGGAGACCATTAGAGACTAGAGATTCTTCAAAGGCCACCATGATCACAATGCCTTTTGTTGCAACACATGCTTGCTTTCATCTTGACCCAAAGCCCAACCCTCTCTTCTGTCATGGTAAATAAAAGGCCTTTAGGCTATTCTTAACAGACAAATGGACAAATAGCCAAGACACAAAGGCAAAAGATCATATTTGAACGTCATTGTTTCAAGCATTCTGTCCATACATAGTATACATATGACTCAGACCTTGGGCACTTTTTCACCAAACACACTTAATAGCATTTGAGTCTTGAGTTGTGATTAGCGCATCATAATCAGATCACTGCTATTATAGTATCAGCTGAGTCAAGTGAATAATCACCTACAACGATCAATCACGTCAGTCACAATGAATTGCACACTCTCAGATCAACTAAATTAAACAGATTTTGGAAGCCAGTTTGGAAGTATTTATGGTGCAGTTCTGACAAAATTTGGTTTTACTTTTTTTAATATAGCTATTTTTACCCATTATCAGTGCAGTTTTGAATTGGAACCAACTGCTGCTCTAAACCTAAAGTATTGCCTTCTTAGAGCCTTGAGCCATAATGAATCACTCAAGGGAGGCTGAGAGTAATGTTGTTAGTTGTTAGCAGTTATTCAATAGGATTTATCCTTTGGGTAGCGAAGTGGTGTACCAACCAACCAGCATTCAAATGTCCTGTTTTATTTGAACCAGAGGTTAAAACCCCCCCTGTGTAAACAGAGAAAAGTAGTAGTTTCTCACATTTGAAAAGCTAGAAGCAGACAATGTTTGACATTTATGCTTGATAAACATTTTAACAGCTAACCAATTGACATAAGGCCAATACAATACGTGCAATAGTTGCCAATCAACTAATTGATTTTTGAGTATTAGAGTCAAAGTTAGGAAAGAGTGATGTTTTCTTACCATGTGCATAGGAACTCCACTGAGATTTATTATGATCATTTTTGGTATGAGGCTGCTTGTTTCCCATCTAAAGAAAAGCACTCTGAAATAGTCACATAAGCTTTAACCCCAGTGAAACTCATTGTTGTAAATTGGGAGTTCCCATTTGGGAACTTGCTCAAGAATTCTGTTCACGCTTCAAAAATAGAAATTCATAATGGTGGTGGTACTGGTTGTGTTTTCGTATTGATTAATTATTAATGGGCTCTCTACAATAACTTAGACTTTTGAAGTTTCTTGAGCAAACTTGGCCTGTTCATTGGAAGCATTTCTCTATTCATATCTTTTTTTTTGTAGCTATATCCCTGTACTGTTCAGTCTCATTTGAAGCTGATGCTCTCATTTATTATTGAATGACTATGCTTATAATGGCATTTCTTGTTTTGATCTTCATTTCACTTCACCATATCAACCTAAAAGGTGATGATATGTCAATGTTGTATAACAGCTTGTATCTGCTGCCCCCAAGTGGTCACAAAATTCATATTGCTCAGTTAAATCTATGGTTACTTTAAAAGTGATAGTGGAGCTTTTCTGGGAATACACTCCAAAAGTTAAATAAGATCAATGCCATCTTCATGTCTATACATTAAGTACTGAGCTGGTGTTCATTATGTAGATGGCCTAGCTTAGCAAGAAGAGTGGAACAGCTAAACTTATTCTCTCCAGAGTTTTAAAATATGCTTAGCATAAGCTCAACTTGAATTTGTATTCTTGTTTTAGTCTATACATAAACATTAGTGTATCATTTTTTTTCACATCCTACAGAGTCAGGCCATTGGTTTCCCTGTTTCTGGTCTTAGGTTATTACTATTTACTTTAAGATGCTATGTTTGTCCACCCCCATTCTTTATCTTGGCTTCCTCCCTCCGTAATCTGTGTACCTCGAATTAGTGATGACCCATCTGGCCTAGTGTCAGATCAGAAGTCTGTTAGATCTAAGAGAAGTGTTTCTCTACCATTACCTGCACTTTATTAATCTTTATTAATTATGCACTTGTTTCTCTTGCACACAATTTGATTAATTTTTTTTTTTCCCCACTGACTTTCCAGACCCTTCCTACTCTGCCTTTGATTGGCAAATTTTCGGTGCCTTTGTTGGATTAGTTTGTTAGGTTTTGGCATGAGGATTGGGATGGTTAGGGTTAAATGTCAGACCCAGTCAGAGACAGTCAGAGGAGATGTACGTCTTATGGATTGTAATGTGACACAAGTTGATGAGAACTTCTTACGTTAATGTGCAATAAAAGGTTTCCCAGAAAAAAAAATTTGTTAATGTAATCCTTCTAAAACCAGAGATGGACAGACATCGAAATTCAGTTTCACTTTCATTCAAATAGAACTGGAAAAATTGTTAAAACAGACTTTCCTAAGCACAAGAGGAGAGAGATGGATTTGAAATCATGATTGTTCAGTAATAAGTGTTATTTCTGCATGTGTGTGTATGTGTGCTTGTATGGAATCAACCATGTGTGTTGTCTCCATGCATACAGTATATACAGCATATCCCAAAACACACAAATAGTTTTCAGTTTTGTCTTATTTCATCTGCAATGTTTTGAGTCTGTAGCAGCAGGGTGTTATAGTTAGCCCATTAGCTAACTGGCTAACTGGCTAATCAGTCTTCTACTTTATTAGCCAGACAGTTGGGTAAAAGCCAAGTTGTGTGCAAATGGCTTTCAAGTTCATCTACTCTTGTACTCTGTCAGACACACACATACACACACAGATTAATCCTGATCCCTTTCCTCCCCTGACAGATGGTGTAGTCAGTCTAGGATTGCTGAGGAATTTACCAAAGGAATTAAGTACTGTGTGTGGTTGCAATGGCATCATTTATTGTATCTAGTGTGACTAACCTTTTATTATTCGCTGCAGGCTGCACATTGTTAAATCTAGCACTCATCCACATTGAGAGCCACTTTTTTGTTCTTTTCCTGAAAAACAAGCAGTCATTTAGGCTGGTGCATGAATGTAGCATTCAGAGTGTGAGGCATTGTGTCACTGGTTTTTGGCCTACCTCTACCTGCCTTTCAACACTGTTACTGTATTCTGTATTCTGTATGTTTATATTTGAATCTGTGAGATGAGTTCTTGCAATTGTTTTTGTGCTTTTGCAGACAAGAATAATAGAATTGTCTGACAAGGATGTCTTGAAGGTTGTATCTGTATTTACATGAATGTGCATACTATATATATATGGATAACAAACGTGGCTCCCAGTTTGGGAATTGGGCTGTATCAGTATCTAGTAGCAGTAATGAGAATCAGCAGAAGAGGTTTCTGTTCTGGCCCTGATCTTCTACGTTATTATATTTTTATACCTTAATTTCATCCTGTGGTACCTCTTGTCTCTTACCCTTAACTGAAGGCAAATGCAACCCTTTCCAAACAAGATGGGATGCTGTGTAAAATGCAAAAAAACCCCAAAAACCCAGAATGCCATTATTTACATAGGAAATGTGTTTACTGACAGTGGTTTTACAAGGTGTTCCTGAGCCCATGTAGTAATATTCTTCATTCAGACATGTTTTTCACAAAGCATGATACTATCACCTATTAACAATGAACCTGTTTACCTGTGGAATGATCCAAACAGGTGTTTTTGGATCAGTCCACAACTTTCACAGTCTTTTGTTGCTCCTGTCACAACTTGTTTCACACCTTTTGCTGATATCAAATTCACAATAAGCAGATATTTACAAAAATCAATTAAGCCGATAAACATGACATATATTGTCTTTGTACTGTTGAGTATATGTAAAAATGATTAGCAGACTATTGCATTCTGTGTTATTTGTCTTTTACATATCATCCCAACTTTGGGTTGGCTAAAAAATCATTGTCTGTGGTGGCCGGCTTTGTGGTTGTTTGATAAGCTGCCGTGACTCAGAATAAGATACCGTTCATTGTAAGCAGAGATGACTGGATAACAGTGTCTTGGATGATATTTAGGATCAGTGGTAAATTTGTAACTTGCTTCCCTGATGTATTCACGTTTTCAGTGCAAACGTTTTCAGTGCCTCTAGTCTTACAGATGTAATTTGGGTTATATATAAAGGACATTAGCTTCATACATGAATCTCAGTTTACTTGATCATAATTTGATCATTTTCTTTTGATCAACTAATTGATTAGTCAACTAATCATTGCAGATCAATTTGACAGTGCTACGATGCCATGGGCACATTTTGGCCTGTACCAAAAGAAGTTTTTAATTATTATTCAATTCCTAGCCCTAAGTTTACGAGATGCTGGGGAAATGAGGACGAGAAGGTTATAGTTAGCCAACCTATCACTGCCATACAGTTAGTTGCACCATCTCTCCATTATGTATGTATAAGATTATATTGATCCTTGCCTCTTAGGCTAAATGAGAATTGTAATGACTTTTCCATCCATGTTGGAATGTGTGACCTCATGCTGGTGTTTGGTGTAAGTCCAATAAATTAACTAGCTAAAGGGGTCACAGAGCAAAGTAGTTTTTGTGAAATTGATTTTGTTTGTTTTTTCAACCTAAGCAGAATAAAGAGAAATGACCTTAGCTACAGTATTTTCACTATTTTAAAGTGGATATGAGCGCAGACTTGGTGTGTAAACCCTTAGGACTTGACTAGAACCAGGTCATAAGTTGTCAAATTCTAGTTCATTGTTCCAAGTTTAGTCCAATGTGAGCGTGACTTCATTTTAGAGGTTGTAAAACAAGTATAAAGCAATACACTTGGCAAGGAAACCGCCATTGTTAGTAAGATGGAGAATCTCGGCTTTGTGAAAAATTATATTAAAAAAATAAACAGACAGACAGTGGTAAACCGCTGCACACAGCAGACACTGTATTCAAAGGGTAGATTGTGATAAGTCAGCGTAACCTGTGCAACAAGTACACAAAAGTTTTCCAGTTCCAGGCAGGTGAACTCTACATGAACCTGTGTCATATTTCCTCTCATTACTCCTCAGTCTTCTTCAGTGGTTCGGGGATAGGTATTTATTTTTGTCAGTCCTCACCTGCCTAGCTATCAAACATACTGCAAAGAAAGAGAAAAGGAAAGGGAATATCTCATTAGACCAAAATGGATGGTCATGGAGTATTGTTTCTTTTGTGTTTGCAGGTGGTTGAGGATAATAATGGATTCTTGTAGTCTTATGATACACTGGAGTGGGGTTATGTTTCTCCTTGTAAACAAGTTCAAATGTGATCTTATTGTACCTTTTGGAAGATAAATGCTTGTTGGTGCAGTATCCTATTCAAGTCAAATAATGTTTTAGCCCGCTAGCGTGCAAATTTCCTAAGCTTCATTCAAAGAGCTACGTACGTGCTAATAATGACATAAAAAATCCTATGAAAATAATTCAAAAATTCAAAAAACACCCCACGCTCAGTAGGGGTCAACAAAATGCTGAGTGATTAATGTGGTTGTTGTTTTTTTTTTTTTAAATATATAACGAGACAGACAGAGAAACTACAATTCAGGTTGTTGTTGTTGTTAAATTGCATCCTGTTAGGGATGGCTTTCGTTAAGATTTTTGCAGTAATACTGCTCTTATGGAGACTGCTCATCGGTTTGGGACTGTATTGGTACTGTTATAACCTGTTATTTTTATATGTGTGTGTGTGTGCCATCTTTTAATATTGGAATAATTTTTGTGGGTATCCCTAACTTTAGAAGAAATCCTCTCCTTTGGTCAGTTTTTTACGGGAAGGTTTACTTATGTAAATGGATATAATGTGCAAAAGAATTATAGTAATGACTGAATATTTACCAGAATTTGCCTCTCCTTATTTACAATACTTTAGAAACGTTTCACTGTATCTTCCTGAAGTCATTACAGTAAAACACTGTTTAATTACAAACATTTTGCAATGTCATATTGCCATATACAAAAATCATACTAACGATGGCTGTTTAAATTTGTATTTTCCGCATGGTACAGTATACACCATCGTGATGCCCAAGTTATATGATAAATATTAATCAATAAATTTGCTTTTCTGCATGGCCAATATTTTGAGGTAGTAAGCTGGTCTAACCCTGCTTCATGTCTGCTAGTTGTAGGCAGAGTGCATGGAAATAAAGGAGGGGCTCTGCGTTGAGTTGGGTAAGTAGAGTAAACAGATGATTTGAATGGTATGTAAAGTGTTTTGTCCCAAAGGAGCAGAGTTGAGACATGTTATGCAATATGAGTCCTGCAGGTGTGTTTATGTCTGTTCTAATCTCCCGTTGTTTAGAAGAAGTATACAGATGCAGCAACGTGGGCTCACATGCACAGACTGATAATAATGCAGGATGCAACACAACACTACAGATCATCTGTTTCATTTCCACACTGGTTCATTGTCAGCGAATATTGAATGTGTCTGACCTAGTTGCCAGCGGCACCACAGGAGATTACCCTCTACATTTTTAACAATGGAGCAAATTTACTGGATAATGTAGCCCGGAGCTGTTTTGATGTTAAGGGTTTTTCTCAAGACCCAGTTCCAACATTTATTCGTACAGCGAATTATGCAGCGATGAAGCAATTGATGAAGAATTGATGAAGCTAAAGCGTGTCACTTTGCAAATTTGGTGTATGTGTATGCCCTTGGGTGTGTGGTGTGTACTGTTTATACTGTCCTGTCTTTCCTCTGGAGTGTTCAAAACTCCAGCTACATCAATACTTCATGCACACAGCCAAGCACAAGCTACCTTTTTATGACTGTCAGCTGAACTCATTGTCATAAATATACACACATGCATTCAAGCAAGCAAACCAGTTCTGTTTCCATTTGCAGTCTATGTACAACGCATTCTCATCGTGTCCCTGTACAACTGGAGCTAAAACAAAGGTGTTCTGTTGCCGGTAGGACTCTGGCAGGAAACCCCATTTGGCTGCTACTCACTTACCTATTTAAAGACTGGTGCTGATGTTGCTTTAGGGCTTGTTTGTCTCTGCAGGCAGTTGTACGGGCCTCCATGAACCCAGCAGCATTAACATTCATCACATATCAGGCTGTGAATCTGTGACTTAGAAGGATTACAGCTGATTACAACTGACAATCAGATGTCTCTCCTAAGCATATTTGACTGACAGTCACATTCAAGTTCAACCTGATAGAGAAAACAATATAAAAATATTTCATAGTAGGTTAAACATGACTTTACAAAAAACTTTGAAAAAAGTTTTGAAATGATATAAAGACATTTACTTTCTTATAGAGTTAAGCAGGAAGCAGCCATTGCACGCAGTTACATCACAATCCACAATACTTTGATCTTCATTCATTTGATTGGTTTGAATGGAACTGGATCAATGTAAAAAACTGTATTTCCATCATTAATTGCTAAATGTAATTTAATAAATGTAATTTGGCCATTACTCATTGTGCACATTAAAAAGTTGTTCCAGTGTTGTGGAGTGCTATTGCATATGTAAAAAAACAGTCATATAAAGCCTTTAGCGTCTCCGAAAGAGCTGTGTGAAGTCTGATAAATGTTGTCACGTCATGTCACTTGTGACTGTGTTGGTTGGAACTAAGGACTAAAAGTTTGGAAGTGAAAAACTCTGGGGGTGTGGAGGAGTGAGCTTGCTGGACCTCTGTAGCCTGCTGCTCATCTCTGATTGAGGCTACATTGGCCGCTACAAACATAACACACCTCTGTGACTGCATGTGTGAAAGCTCACAGTATGCTGTATTGATGAAATGGTAGTCCAGAAAAAGATGTATCCAAAGAAAGATTAGTGTTAATGCAAAGAGTCAGGATACACGAATGTAATACACTGTAGTCTGGCCTTGTCCTTGGCAGTTGCAGTGGCAGCAGCATACCAGATGGTGATGGAGGAGGTGAGGCTGGACTCAGTGATGGCATTGTAGAAGTGCACCATTATCTGTCTTTGGCAGGTTGAACTTCAAGTGCCACCGTGCTTTCTTGGCTTACTGTTTGTTCAGCTCCCACTTGAGGCTGCTTCCTGGGCATCGTCACCCCTCTGGGCAAAGTCCACAATCATCTCATCTGTCTTTAGACTGTTAACAGGATCACTTTTTTCAGCCTTGTCTGATTGTATTTTGAAACATGCAGATACCTTGATATCACATTCTTTGCTAAAAGTCTCAGCCCTTCGCTAGAGTTATTTTTGAAGCTGGAGTGACTCTTCTCTTTTCTCGGGAAAGCTGTGGCAGCAGCAGTTCAAGCTGACACAGGCAGTCTTTCTCTCCCTGTCCTCCTCACTACAGAGAGGTGGCTGATCACTCCCACTTGGTGAGACTTCCCAGTTTAAGCACATTGTTTTATACTCCTGACACAAACACTCTCACACACAGACACAAATAGACAGTCCTACAGGGATTTGGTGACTACCTCACCACCTGCAGGATCCTGGCACTGCTGAAGCCAAGCTGAGACACTTGTTAGCTGGAATCTTAATTAAGAATTTTGAATTACAGTAATATTAAACATGTGCTACTGTAGACCTGGTTGCATGCAGAAACAAATACATACCTAATCAAGTTTTTTTAACCTTATTAGGTATTTTGTGGAACAACTGGAGTGAAGCCCCGTTCCGCCTCTGCCTCAGTGGTTTGGTTTGAGGGACTGTGTTTACCCTCTCAGTAATCAGTGCAGTTAGATGGATGTGTTCCTCAGATAAGTGTTTCCCTTGTTGAGGTCCTTACCTGACCACAAACCATTTATCGCCTAAGACGGATGATGACCTTAAATTACCCCCCTTTCTTGCTCTCCTGTATTTTGGTCTCATCCCAGGCCACTGTGGCTGTTTGTATGCTGGCTACCTTCTCGTCATCGCGGTGTGGGGGCTCTCCTCAACCCATAACTCCCGAATCAAGTGTCCTTTTCTGCTTTAGATAATGAGAAGCCAGTGTGGACGGATGTAGGTTTGAATTCCCTGCGACATAAATCCAAGGAATATTTTCCAGATATAGAGGGAAAACTTTAACACAATTCCAAAGATCCAGCATGCAAGCAACCACTGTTATTTCTGGTGTTTTTATACCCGTTATTTAGTCAAAACACCAGTGGAAAGGCTTTTCTGTCTTTTTCTAAAACACTGAAATAGAAAAGTCAATCTTCTCACTTGCATAGTCTTTTTTAGAGTAGCTTTTATTTCCAAGGTGACATGTGGCAACAAAATGCAGCAAAAAAGACAAGGCATCTCAGATATGCTTAGATAGAAAAATAAAATGGCCAATTCCACAGAGCTTTTCATTCCTGAAAGTTCAAACCAAGTTTCACGCTTTTGTTACATTGTATAAATCCGACCCACGTCATCACATTGCAACTAACCGTGGTCTAGGCGAGATTTCACACCGAAAGTCTGAGCGTCCAAGGCTTATACAGTCTATGGTCCAGAGGTAGTGTTCTGGTTCTGTCTCACAGCTCTCATGAACCTTGTTTTCAGTCACAGCAAGCAGCTTTTTTTCAGTGGAAAGCCTCTTTTCCCAGTGTACTCTACCTGCCCTGTAGCAACTAGCTGGTTAACGTAGTGAAGCATTCAGCAAAAAAAGAGACAGACATTTCTATCAGAAGATGGTGGAGCTCAGGCTAGGAGACCAATTATTGGACTTACAATTACGAGGTGGTCAAATGCAACTCCAAATGAATTCACTCTGTGTCTGCTGAATGTGTTAACAGGCATTATTGTGCTAACATGTTAGCCTAATTGACTTTGCAAGGGCATTTTGACGTCAGCCATGTGTGATTTTTTATCTTGTAGTCAGGTTCAGATTACATGATCATAGAGTCAAAAATCAATCATAGCTTGCCATCTTTCATACATCGTTTGTGTCATTTATGTTAATTGGGACAGAGGTGCCAGGGATCAACTTTAATGACAACAACAACAAATGTTAACATATATAATCATGGTTCTTAATATGCTATTTTCTTTTAGCAGTCATCATTTTCCATCCCAGTTAAACTGTATCAGTCTGTGTTATACTATGTGGGATAAAATATGCCATTGTTGTGCCTGACACTCATTTTTGTTCTTGATGACCCACTTTTGTTGGGGCCTTAGTGGGTTGATATTGTCTTGTCTGAACCCAGAATTGATAGACTTCTGAGTATTGACATTGAAAAATGCCTATGAATTGAAATTCATACATTATCTCTTGCCAGTATGTAATAAGTGTGCCTTTATAGACTAATGCCAATGTGATTTTTGTTCCCTTATTTTTATGCATTTGCCTTCTAGTGTTTTACATGCGTGGACCATGACCAAAGACATTTTAAAATGAGTTTTGCAGCCATACAAACCAAAGCAACGCAGGCCTCTGCCAACTGCCGTCTTGTTGAAGGAGACAAACACAAGCTAGCCAGCTTTTTTTGTTGTCTTTTATTTTGTATTTACATTATCCAGCTTTTCTCTCGTCTCTGTGTTCTTGTTCTGAAGAGGTTCAGAGCTATTTGCACACTTGTCTGATTTTGCAGTGAGTGTTTTAAAAATGCATTTGCATATTTTCTTGTCAACACACGCACACTAAAAAACATGCCCTCATCTCTCCTGAATGGAGGTATAGATTCACTGTTCCCTCTCCCCATCTTCTCCTCCTCCTCTTTTGAGTGTTTCCTCACTCCTCAGTGAACTAGGTTTTCTACTTCAAAGCATCAAAATCCCTTTCTTCTGGATGCTTCAGCTGTTAGGAGAAAGGTGCAAAGGGAGCAAAACAACAGTAGTTCAGAGCATTGGTTATGCATCTAATAAGGTTATCAAAACACTGCATCACATGGTTTCTTTGCTTTATTTGTCGTAACCATAGAAAACAATAGAGGAATTCCGCACTGGGAACTCTGCCTCTCTTAGCGTTCAATAATTTTTGTTTTACGTGGACATTGGCTTTCAGCAAGGAGCAAAGCCTGTAATTTCCCTGTCTCTGCAAGGAAGCACAATGCTTTGTGATTTACTATACATCTGTTTGCACCAGCTCCCAGGGTTGAGGGATGGAGGCACACACACACTGGAAGAGTCAACATGCTGCTAATTTACCCGATCTGTTGTCAGAAGGAGCCCCCTACTACTTTTGTGCTAAGAGGGAAGGAGGAAGGGGATAGAAAGCAGAAGGGAGAAAAGGGAGTTGACAGTTTTGTAGATACACACTCAGAGAGACAGCGAGTGAGTAGGATAGCATGGTGGGTGTGCTATGTGAGGAATGCCAGCTCATGTTGTAACAAGAACTCCTGAAAGGCGCTGTTCTTTCCATACCGCTGGGACAGTTTAGACCCCGTTTTGGCAAGCAGCTCAACGCCCAACCCCTCTATCTGTCTCATTATCAATGTGCCTTTTTGTGCCTTCGGGCTCTTGTATTTATGCATTGCATCTTGAGCAGCAACAGCCTTACTATAGACAAGCATGTAAACTTCACAGGATGGCTGTAAAATGATTACAGCTGTATCCAGTTTGTGCACATTAATGTTTCCATTTGCAAGAGAATTTCCTCCAAAACCCCTTGCAGGGCTGTGAATGTGTGCATTTCTGACATGGAAGGCTCCAGTGAGAATTGATCTCCTAACCATGGAAGTGAGAATGCCTTCGTTATCCACTAAGCTCCAGAAGAAATTGTAGACGTCGTGTATGAAGTTCCTTGAACTCATAGAGTTGTATCAACATTTCAAGTCTGTACATTTTGGGAGAGTCAGGAATATGGATGGATTTTACAAGTTGGTTATATTATAGGAAAGCAGTAAAACATGTTTTTTAAAATGTGCATTAATTGAGGTTTCTATATATTTTTTATGCATAGAAACATAACTGCACTAGAAATCTGAATATTTTTCCTTTTATGACCACAACATTGAGCTGAAAAATAACATCAGTAAACCAGAAAGAATGGCAAAATTGAATATTTAATCAGCGCTCCAGCGGGAACCCATTTATATGCTATGAATTCACAAATTGCTTCATATTCTCTTATTCTTCTTATGTTTTACATGGAAAATGTATTCTGGTATCTACACCGCCTTTCACATCATTTTTTTTTTCGGCAGCTGCTGTTGTTAAGTATTCTCTTTTGATCATATAACCCATTTTGTCTTTTCCACAAGTTGTATTCATATGTTTAGGGTCATTGCCATTTGATACTAATTTGCTCTTATTTTCATAGTTGTGTTCATCCCACCAATGGTTAATCAGTAACTGCTCTACCAAGTAAATAGCTAAAATCTATGTAGTAGCAACATTGCTGAAAAGAAGTCAGATGGACCAGTAAACATGATCAGTTGATGTGCAATGATTCAATTATTATTGAATTATTATATTATTATTAAAGTTGTATAGATAATATGACTAAGCCACCAACTTTATTACAGCTACAAAGCACAGGTGTTACTAATATCAATAAGTATGGCTCTGTTCTGTTCAAGTGTTCCTGTAAGCCATGTCAGTGAGCCAGCATGAGCAGTACCCGCCCCCTGACACTGAAGCGGTTAAATAAAATAAATAAAGCTACTGAATAACTTTTAAATTTCAGTTTTCCCATTGTGACATGTCAAAATGTCATCAGTGAAAAGGCCTTTTGTCTGACTGCTTGTGTTTCTTGCCACCTTCGTCTTTTTTGCAGCAATGTTCAAAGACCTCAGCAATTACTTAAGTAAATACAATGTTTTCATATCTGATAATGATATTCAAAGTTTGTAATAAACTGCAAATATCCTTTAACATTTTTAAAGTATTGTGTAAAGTATTGTGCAATCAATCATATATAATGTAATATGCAATGTGTTCTTTTGCTCTATATCCTATTTAACTTAGTCTTTCACTCTGGCTGTACAACCTAATTTTATGTGCACTTGTTTAATTTCAACTCATTGTAAGAGTCTTCACTGCGTTTTGCTGTCATTTATGGCCACGCTAGTTCTCTCCCCTGTTCTTTCTTTGTGGCAGGTTATCCCTTCACCACCGCAGACACACACACACCTATGTGATTTTCCACACCTACTGTAAGTGGGAGAAAACAGTGAGGGAGATTGACTGCCATGAATGGTTCTGTATTCAGAGGCCTTGGCAGTCTGGTTTCTGTGTGGGTCTTGGTGGACAGTGGGGCCTTTACAGTAGCTCTCTGCTGTAGGACGTTCCAAGGATATTTAGCTGTGTGAGGAAACTTTCCAGCCCTCATTAGGGGCTGGAGATGGGTGTATGAGATGGAGATAGATGCATAATATTTGAAGTCTGGAAGTCTAGTTTGATAGGATTTGGAATGAGACTTTAAGGGTTGAGTAGAGCATTGGGATGATGGACGGATTTGACTGGAGTCAGATTATACATGAAAAAAAGGTTTATGCATGTAGAAGAGGAAGTTAGTGTTGTCACAAGAAAGGTTTTGACTTCAGACCTTGCATAATACAACTATGCTACCATGGCAAACCTTGGACAGCTTTGTAGCCATCTCTTGAGATTTCTGAGGAAAATATTTGCATTATGTAACTGCTGGAAGCTATTTGTAAAGCAGTTGAAAATTGGTATTCAATTTGAGCAACTTTGAACAGTGTGAAAGTATTTTGAAATGAACAGAAAATATTGAATTTGAGTCCCCAGTACATTTTAGTGCACATGCAGAAGGAGGATTAACGAAATAGAGCAGAGGAGAAGACTTAGGTAGTCTACTATTTAGGTAGTATGTTCTGTTTTGGAGTGCAGAGTAAAGGAGTAAGACATGGGACAAGTAGCAGTCTGTCTGTTTCAAGGTGAGTTAAAAAAAACTTGTCCAGTCTTGCTTACTGACTTATGCTATTTTTGCTGCTGTGGAAAAAGAAATATATGTTTGTTTCATCCTAGCATGCTTGAGTTTTATGGTTGGCATTTTCAATTCCTTAGAGCTGTGATGAAATAGTGTGTGATACAGTGTAAATGCGGTGGAGCGGTACATTTCTGCGAGGTAGAATCATTTGTTTATGAATCATTGGCTGCCATGAGGGTGTCAGACACGATGAGAGAGGGAAGGGTGAGGCAGCAGGAGGTGAGGAAAGCTCTCCATCCTGTCAGGGCTGTCAGGTTGATGGAAGGAAGGCGCGATGATGGGTAGAAGAGTGGAAAAACACACACAGGGTCCTGCAGGGATGGATGAAAAGAAAAATATGTCACAAAATACTAATGGTCTTTTTCCATACCCATCCTCTCCTCTCCCTCCATCTCTGTCTTCTTCCAGAGTTACTGGGCACCACCAAGAGACTCAACATCAACTACCAAGACTCAGACGGGTAAGAGAAGTGTGTGTATGTGCTTTTGTTTGTGTCTGTGAGATAAGCTAGAAGCTGAGTCAAAAGACTGTGGTGGAGGAGTCACTGTGTCTTGATTGACACGCAGATTGAAAAAAATGTCCTACCTGTGGCTGCCTTCTGTTTGTCTTCAGTCTTCAGTGTGACTCATAACCACATCACCCGCATGTTCTGACATATAGTGCTCCTCAGAGTTATTATCTCACCCTGAGAGACATAGAAAATTACAGGAAATTGAGTTTGTTTAGTTGGAAGCAATAATTTGCCTGCAGTTGTACGACAAGTCAAGAATTTGAGTAAAGAAAAGTATTTAATTTTGTGGTAAATGAATCTAATGAATCTGCTTCCAGGGATGTGTAATAATAAATTGCATTTACCCCTTTACTTCAATAATGTTTTTAAATAAATTCTACTTATAAATAGTTGTAATAGTTACAATTGACCATATGTTAAGCCTTGAAACATGAGTTACTGTTGTTACACCTGTCAAGCTCTCTGTTCTTGCAAGGCACATATGCAGTTCATCATTTCACATCATTTACAAAATAACTAATTAATGTGCATGCTTACCACCAATTAGACAGGATGGTCTGCATGTGGCCATTGACAGTGTTTTGTGTGAACTACTTAACGTTATGCTAGATAAACATCAGTGTTTTGATCTGTCAATTATGGACAGCCTTTATATTTTTACATCATTGTCAATAATGGAAATTTTCAGTTAACATGCCCACTTGTGACTACATCAAATTCCTCCCTACATGGAGATCTGCTGATTTTTGTTTCAAAGACACAAACTTTATTCAGTGTGTTTAGTCTCTGTTCTGATCATAGACTGTATAAAATATGGACGTAGTGTCCGTGACGTCACCCATAGGTTTCTGAAGAGCAGAAATGAAGCAAATCGTAGTGCGTAGCCATCTTGGTAGCCTACCTCCGGTCACTCCAAATATGGACAAAGAGGTGGAGCGAGGGCGGAGCTGAGGCGGGTCGAATGAACGCTATTGGCTGAAAAAAAGCCGCTGAAAAAAGCCGCTTTATTCGAAATAATCAAACTAGCTACGGCTAACCAGCTAGGTTAAATGCTAAATAGCGTTGCTAGCCGGCTAACCGCACGACGATCTCTTTCCGAAACTCAGTGACTAGAATTAGCCGGGGTGTCGCCCTTTAGACCGTCAGTTCATAGCTGTCAATCAAAGTGGCACCACTTAGATTGACAGCTATGAACTGTGCATAATGATGTATGCTGTATATTTTAAACGAACGGCTTATAAAAAAATTCGCCCCCCCCCAGAGTTGTCATGGAGTAGAAAAACAGCTTATGAGACTAGAGCCATGTTTTGAACCAGGCTGTAAATATGTTTTTTTTCTGTCGTAAAGTCGGACATTTTAACATGGGGCTCAGATCGGCTCAGATGTAATTGACTCACTTCTGCAGCCTGCTCTAGCGGTTATTCGAGGAACTGCAGCTTTTTTGCACTTCCGCATTGGCTTCATTTTTCAGTGCCGGAGGTTGCCGCTTGGTTCTGATCCATCAAATCCCCCTCTACAAGCTGCTGTGTGTTTCTGTGTTAGCCTACATGCAATGTGTGTGCGTGTTGACTTAGTCCTGCTGCATGTGTCTACATGCAGGGTCACTGAGGTGCGTGGGAGGTGATACACAATAGGGGTGTTGACATTAAACATGTCCACCCATGATTGAGTGTGTGTGTGAGTGGCACAGAAGAAGGGGTTACCTGTGATATATGAGACCAGTGCAGAGAAGCTGAAGAGGGCAGGGGAGGATTAGCAAACAGCCCCTTGCCACTGAGTCAATATCATCATAGAGATTGATTGAGGCACTGTGTGTGTCTGTAGAAAGTGGCTATACATGACTCAGGATATGGACAACGTATGGTCTGGAAGAAGAGTATGTGGATGAATAAATGTGTGTATGACTGTGAGGCATGGAGCCTTTAACAATGACACTGATAAGATAAGCCACTACAGTCTGGAGATCCCTCAGATTTCATATCAGCACAGTCTGCCGTCTAAACTTAATTATCTCTAACTTGTCCGGCCTCACAGAGTGTCACAAAATGCATTCCCCTTAGTCAGACTTTATTTGGGCTGGCTTCACTTAGCCTGACAGTGGTGATCCTGGATACCCATCTTGGATTACTTGAGTGTTGCAAAGCTGGCCATCACCTGGTGTCTTAACTTTAGATTTACCTGCACAGCTATGAGCTACCTGTAGCGAAATGAGGTCACTGCAACAACATAAAGTAAGTGAAAGATATCAAATCTAACTTAGAACTAGAATGGAATGAGAAGGAAAAGAATAGGTAGATTAATTCAGTGACCAAATACTACAATTTAGGCTAGGGATATAAATAAGTCTTGTTGTATAAGCCTTATTAAATACACAGCCTACACAGACGAGATGTAGTTAGCCTAACTTAACATGAAAACTTCGAGAAGAGGGACATTTTGAGTGAGAAACAACAAAACATCTCTGAGCCCACTAATTACTGTTTTACTATTAGTTTAATCCTGGGCTGGGTCCAGGGCTTTGAATCCACCGACCGATTTGGCCGATTTGTCTGGCAGCATGATGTGAAACAGTGGTTTCTCGGCTGAAAAAGTGATTGATCCAATGAGTGGCATGGGGAAACATTATAAGCCAATCTGCACCAGGGGTAGGGGTGGTTCTAATGACATTCTCAAGCTTTGTCAAGCTCTGACAAACCAAAGAGGAGGAATAACAACAATGGTGACCACTATAGACAAGATAAATGCTGCTATCTTCACCTGATATCATAGTTATTAATTTGCTCTGCTCCACTCTTGAAACCCTGACAAAACCAATATGTTGGTATGGCTATGCGTCACTGTTGACATAAAATGTTAGATTCAGGTGAATGCATAGGTCTCTAATGATTGGCTAGGGAAAATCAAACCCACCTCCTACATGGAAATTGCTTATAGTGGACACAATGTCAGACTGAAGATGGAAAAGAAGTGTAATAAGTTGACAATTCTGTCTGATAGCAGGCAAAGTTGCAGCAAAGTTCAAATACGATTTGGTTCAATAAGATGTAGTTGTTTTTACACTTATGTTTATGTATTGTTTGACAAATGGGCTATATGCAGGGCTTAATTTGGGCCGAATCCCGCCGGAACAAGATCCGGCACCTCCCAGATTTTGACCAGCACTTATTTGATTGGATCAGCACTTCGTTTGTCTCTAAGTGTTTTGATTGCATTTTGAAGTATTAAATTTGGACAGCTGTGTCTTTTATGGAGTTTAAATCATCTGGAAATCTCACTGTACACACAAAAATGAATGTAAAAACTGAGTGAGGAAGACAGGGGAAAGTCGGATCAGGTCAGGCCGCGCCCACGCTACGTCTGAAATGGGAATTTGACGGCTGTCTCTCAGAGAGAGAGAGTGAGGGCGAGAGATGTGCTCCATTTATGGGCGATTGTCCGTGATTCTCTACAGCTGATTCTTCTTTCTTTTCTTCAACATTTAGGTTAATAGGTTGTTTGCAGTCACATGATCCTATTGGTCTGTTTGGCACAAGACACTATATTTTGTTTTTTGGTGTATTCCGTGACATTTTTATCTCCCTCTTACTGCCGGAACAACACTCAGTCTGTGTTCTGGGTCATGATGATTTATGTTTTAAGCAGTGGCTATATGAGTAAACACGTTGCTCAATAGGCTTGTGCCAATTGATGATCAGATTGTATATCAATGATTGAAGAGTTTTTTCCTACACTGACACTAAAGTGATTTTAACTTGCTATCAGAGCTTAGATGTTATAAAAATTATCTCTAGAATCTGTGCCCAACTGTGCATTTAAAGATGTTTCTGGTGTAGCAGCACGTTCGTGCACTGAGCGCCATTAATCAGCATGAGTACCCTTTCCCACTAAAAACAAAAGCCAGAGGTTCGTGGACATTAGTGGCTTTTTTGTCCACTGTGAAATACCCATATGTCGCCTCAAGCAACAGCAAAACTCTTCACCAAGAATTTACAGTGTGCCTTTAATTTCTCCCTCAGTGGGATATACTGTGACCTGACAGACACCCAGAGACGAACACGTACATTTAATCTCTAATGCTTTGATGAACTCACAGACATTCACGCATACACACACATAGAAGAGTGTTATCGGAGTCTACAGTTTTGACATAGGAGCTCACACAACACACACTTCTTCTTATCACCTTTGCCTTCAAACATCCCTTGAAGGTATGTCCAAAAGCGAGTGCGAAATGTCCTCACTTTCCAAAAATTGGCTCTCACAAAGATAGCTGTACATGTATGCACACACACACACACACAACTTTACACATCTCAGTCTGGAGTTTTGCTGAGAGCACAGACATGCACAAACACACACATATCATCTCAGCCTCGAGTTTTGAATCATCTCATCTCCTTGTCTTGCCCCCCCCCCTTTTCTCTCTTTGTCTCTTGCCCAAAGTTTCTCAGCGCTGCATCATGCCGCTCTGACTGGCACTACGGAGCTGCTCTCTCTGCTACTGGAGACCCAGGCCACGGTGGATATCAAGGACATCAACGGTATCATGATGGCAGAACAGCTTTACCAGCTGAACCAGTGTTGCCAGACAAGCCTACAACTTAGAGGGAAAAATGTTCCTGCTCGGGAATTCAGTTGGGGTTAAATTGAGCATGAAACTTCCTCTACAGCTTTCTGACACTCTCAGCTGAAAATAAGTTTGGCCCATATGAATAAATATGATTCACTTTGAAGTTTGTCTGCCATGCAGTGACAGAAGTGCTACTGCAAATATTTTCAGACCCCAAGCGGAACAGATACAGTAGAATTTGTGCGGGAGTGGCAGCTGCAAAGACCAGAGGCGTGTCGTGCTCATAACCACGTGTGTGACGCCTTTAAGGTCAACTATAGATTTTTGAAGGACCATTTTGAAGGTTGAATTTACTTCCTGCTAGCTTGTCAGTTTTGGAATCCAGTGTCTCATGCATGCTGAGTGAAACACACACTGATCAGATATTAAATACAAGGCTGGTTAAAACCAAATTGCAAAGGCCAAAATGTCCTGACTTTAAGTCCCTAAATTCCGAGCTCAAATTGAGATCATCCTGATGACATTACTTTGACATCATCAGGGTTATATTCTCAGACTTGACAAACCTTCTCCAGTGCCACAAAAGACACTAAACAACTGCCTTCACAGGCTGAATAGTACTCCCTATGATTACTAAACTGACTTTGAAATGTAACATCAGTGCTTCTTTAATGCGCATGTCACTGTATTTTTCTTCCCATCTCATTGGATCCATCTCTCATTCCTGTTTCTGTCTCTAGGCATGCGTCCCCTCCACTACGCAGCATGGCAGGGTAAAGCAGACTCTGTCTTATTGTTGCTGAGAGCTGGAGCTTCAGTCAACTCAACTTCCCATGATGGACAGATACCGTTACATCTCTCTGCTCAGTATGGACACTATGAGGTGGTGAGTACATACACCCACACACGAACACCTCAGCTGCCAAAGGCAAAATTTCAAGGCATTAGCGATCCTGAAATCTACCCTCTTTGTGTCTCAGCCTGTATTGTTCACCAACAATACTAGTATTACTATAATGTCATGACACAGGTTTTTCCACAAGAATCTATAGGCAGTAAACGCACACATTCCTTTTCTCCAGCCTCTTTGGTTTGGCTCCTGGAATGTCTTAATGGATAGATACACATGCCATGGACGCACACACCTCAGCCTGTCATATAACCCATACAAACGCCTGACCTTTTCTGTGCATCACCATCAAACACAATGCTGACAATCCCAAACAGTGGCAGCAAGAGCTGTCATATGTTCCTCTTTTCTATTCAAAGACAAAACATCCACACACACACATGGAATGCATTGGGATGATTGGCATGTGAGTGCATGTGCATAATACGTGAGGCGATATCGCTTACATTGTCCTTTCTCCCTTTCTCTTTCAGTCTGAGATGTTGCTACAGCACCAGTCTAATCCCTGCCTGATGAACAAGGCAAAGAAGACTCCTCTAGATCTTGCCTGCGAGTTTGGGAGGCTGAAGGTATAAGAATATTTGTGTGTAGTTTTCATGTATGTAGGTGTGTTTCAACATTGAGTACTGCCCACCCTCAGCATGATGTATTTGACACAGTTTGCTAAATGTAGCCCTCAAGATGTCATGATTGTATCATCGTCAATACAAAACATCAGTATTGGTCTTTAGAACCAAGGGTTACACATAAACATTCCCACACATAACCTGGTATTTCTCAAAGAATGAGCATTAAGAAAGTGCACAATTCATACATAGTCCAATAGTTTCCTATAGTGAGGTGGATGTGGCATACCATGGTAAAGTGGAGCATGAAAAATAAGGTGATGGGGGTTGTTGAAGTCATTAGGACACATCAAATTCTGTACCAATCCAACAATTTCACCCACAAATCACAAATGTCAACCTCATGGTGGTGCTTTCTGGAAAGTCTGGGGGTTGTTAAAGTCATTAGGACACATCAAATTCTGTACCAATCCAACCCAAC
Source organism: Centropyge bicolor (assembly GCA_037975185.1). NCBI lineage: Eukaryota > Metazoa > Chordata > Actinopteri > Pomacanthidae > Centropyge > Centropyge bicolor. The sequence continues at coordinate 52,196 of JBBMOC010000074.1, forward strand.
CAGAGTTGGGCCGCTGGTGGCAGTAGAGGAAAAGTCAGGATCAACATTTTTAGGATTTATCCTCTGGGGACCATTGGTATGTGTACCAAATTTCATGGTAATCCAACCAATAGTTGTTGAGCCATTTCACCCAAGACACTGAGAGACTAAAGCTTTATGTAATGATTTGCTTTTTTCACAGAGTAATTCAAAACCAGTTATCTGCATGTGAAAACACCCTATTTGGCCCTCTTTGCCCTTTTTAGATGGGGGTGGCCTATGTCAAACATGAGCCATGGCTAAGATGAAGTGACCCGGCTAAATTAAGCTTGTTTGAGCGAAAGGAAAATGAGCTTCAGCGTCTCTTTGTGGACACACGCACACTGTAACGCTGGCAGGATTGCACATTGCCGTGTGTTTTACTGTTTCTCTGTTACATCGCCTGATAAGTTTGGGTGTGTGATGTATAGCTGCTGCTGTACTTCTGAATTAGACACACACACACACCCTTTATGCCTGTTAAATGTTCTCTCGTCTGGTCTGAGTTTGCAGTTTAGCTGTGAAAGAATAGAGGGCTTAGGGCTGTTTTTGTGACACACAGACTTTGTGAGTGCCTGCGTGTGTGTGTGATGGGAGGCTTTGGTATCTTTAGACAGCTGCTGAGTAGTGGATAAGTCTCTATGTACTTGCTTGACCCTATATATAAGTCACCATATACATATATTATTTCAATACATATGTTTTTACCACACAACCTCAGCTAGCTTGGCTTTTGCATATACAGTATATTTAAGTATTGCTAATGCTGTAGTTCCTGCCCTGATTCTGCCACTCTTCTGTTCTCAAGTCCCACACTTCATCTTCATTTTGGTGTCTGTGATCTCTCTTTAGGTGGCTCAGTTGCTGTTAAGCAGTAACATGGTGGCAGCACTGTTAGAAGGGGAGGGAGGACACGACAGCCTTGACCCTCCATCCACCACTCCCCTCCACCTGGCAGCTCGGAATGGACACAAAGACATCATCAAGTAAGATCACAGTGTGGAGCAGTGTTGAAATATACTGTAATAGAATTCTATCACATGTCATCTGCCCTTTCATCTCTCCAGCAGCTTCGGTCTACTTTAACCACCACTTCTACAAGCAGCTGCTGCTACTACCACTGCTGATATTTCAGCTTCTGCTAATGCTACTACTGAAAGTAGTGCTATTGCTACAACTACAGCTACCACTGCTGCTACTGCCACTACTATTGCTCCTACATTTACTGCAACACTACTATTACAGCTGCTGCTATCACTCTTATTACCTCCAATCCAGCTACTACTAATGACTCTACTGCCAGTGTTGCTACTACTATTATTACTACTAGACTTACCACCAATAGAGGTATTGGTGCTACTACTATTATGGCTATTATGACCACTGCTATGACTATTACCGCTGTTGTTACTTGCACCAACACTGCTACTACAACTACTACCGATACTACCACTACTGGTGTTGCTGCCTCTGACATGGCTGCTACTGCTACAAATGCTAGTTCTACCACTTTTATCACTACAACAATTTTTATTACTGCTACCACTTTACTAGTACAGTACTGCTTCTTCTTCGTCTATTAATGCTAATACCTCAGCTATTCTAATGCCACTTTTCCCTCTGCTACTAGTGGCAACACTACCATTTCTACCAGTAACTACTGTTTCTACTACTGCCATGCTGTTACTACTTCATTGCTTCATTCCCACGTTTACTGCTGCTAATATTGCTATAATAGCTGCTGCTGTTACTATTACTGCATCCATCACTATTAGTAGGGCTAATACAACTGAGGGTACTTTTTACTGCTACCACTGTCAAACGCCTGTTTGGAACGTTCTACAGGTAAACAGGTTCATTGGTAACAGGTGATAGTATTATGACTGGGTATGAAAGGTTCATCCTGGAAAGACTCACAAGCGAGGATGGAGAGAGGTTCAACACTTTGTCAAACACATGAATGTATAAAGGCTATTTCTACATGGACTCAAGAACCCTTCCTAAAAGTTTCCAGCACATTGCCACAGCCAGTACATTGCCACATGCCACAGTTCATTGACAAATGATTGCATTCTGCTTTTTTTTTTAAACAGCCTCCCAGCTTTTTTGGAATCAAGGTTGCTATTGGTGCAGTTACTACAGTACCACTGCTATTATCATTAGCGCTGCTACTATTAGGCCACTTTGCTACACTGACACTACACATATCTATAATATCATATCTATGTGTCAGTTCGATTTTCACAGCTGATTTGCCCTCAGGTTGCCCAGGAAAGCAAAACCAGCCACAATCTCCATATGAGTAATATTTAATTCCTGGGACTTGTATAAATATGTATGTACTTAGCCAAGTAACTCCACCCTGCCTCTCAGACATGCTGCTAACGATTCCCATCCTCAATGATCAGATCTCTTTTGCAATACTCTCTCCATCCTCCTCTCTCCTTCTCCCGAACTGAAAAGTTGAATAGCAGACAGGGAGGAGAAAAGGCAAGCTTTCAGCACAAACAGAGTAAAAAAAATCCTCTGCATTAGCACAGGAGTTTATTCAGAGTTTACTCAGCAGAATTTGGCTGTGATCTCCTACTAAGGGATTTATGTCTCATCAAAGAGTGCCATACAGCAGACGTCTTATAGTACCTACTTTTTGCATAGCTGAAGAAGCTGTCTTGGTCTAGTTAGAACTGGAGCTGTAAATATTTGCACATAGACAACCAGAAGATAAGATTTTGTCTCAGGCAACGTGATAATTTTTGTTGTTGATTTAGTATACATTCTGCAAGATAACATGAAAAAGTATAAATTGTGATTAAAAAATATTCTCAAGAATTTTCTGATTAGGTTAATATATATAGTCTAAGGTTTATGACAGTCAGACAGACATTCTTCTTAAGGCTTCTTAAGGCACAATAGGTTCGCTTCAGGTTCCTTTTATCATCACACATCACACTGCATGTTTAAATATTTTTCTGTCTGTCCAGCCCCCAGCTGTCCCACTTAGTGTAATCTCATTAAGTCCAGATTCTTTGTCAGCAGAATTCACATTTCACAGTCACCATTAAGCTTTTTACCAACAGTCAAAACTGAAAACAGCTCAAAACAAAGGATGATTTTTTTTTCAAATAGGTTTAATTTTTGCAAATTTGGCAATGGTCTAAGAAAGCATCCAGCCTCATAATGGAGCATGAGGACCAAAAGAATATTTTGTGAATAAAACTGGAAAATTTGAAAAAATAAGTTATAAGATAATATTTTAAGGATGACATTGTAATGTTAGAAGACTTTATTTTAATACTCCATTGTGGTCTCTCTCTATAACTTTATTCTTGTAATTTGGATTTTTCAGATAATGTTTTTTGTTGTAACTGTACAGCCTGTAATCAGTGCTTTAGAAAACTGTAGACTGTCTCTTTAATTTTGTTGAGCCTTTACTTGTTTGACTCAAATTGAGCTGGAACAAAACATGTAACAAATAAGATAGATGTGGAAGTGTAGCATTCACTGGACACATTGGTGGCGAGAATGTGCTTTGAGTGGGTTAACATTCAGAAAACACTGTGCACATGAATCCAACAAATATCCTACAGCAGTGCTTCACTGTTGTTTATGTCTTCAAAAGCTGACTCAATCTTTACACAGCGAGCTGAGGACCTCCTCCTCCTGCACCTCTCTCTGGATACGACGCCACCAGCATTCCTACAGAACCAGAGACATATTTGGTGGTGTGTGTGTGTGTGCGCGTGTGTTTGTGTGTGTGTCTCTGTGGGTGTGTCTCTGTGGGTGGATGGATCAATGAGTGGGGAGGGGTATATGGTTTAATGAGATGCTGCAGATGTCTGTAGTAACAGGTTGAATGGATGAATCTGTTTCTGAGTGTTGCCTGCAGGAGTGTTTCTGCCTTGATTTCCTAGGTTGCTGCTCAAAGCTGGGATTGATATCAACAGAGCCACCAAAGCCGGGACATCTCTGCACGAGGCTGCCCTCTATGGCAAAACTGAAGTCGTGCGACTGCTGCTTGATGTAAGCAAAGATGATATAAATATAATTTTTGTCTAACTCACATGGGATTTTGAAGTCTGACACGGACATTTTTGTACTGAAGATGTAGCTGCTGAGATTTTAAAACTAACACGACTTTCACACTACAACTGCAGTGTTATTCTTTAATAAAGGAGGCAGGCATTTGAGGGAGGGTTTGTTTTAAAAGTGCTTGTCACCCAGAGTAATCCCACTGTGTGTGTGTGTTTCTCTCTAGGCGGGCATCAATGTGAACATGCGCAACACCTACAACCAGACAGCTTTGGACATTGTCAACCAGTTCACCACCTCCACAGCCAGCAGGGAAATCAAACAGCTGCTGAGAGGTTGGTATCTGTTAAGAAACGTTTTTTTGATAGTTCATTGATGCCGTTATGAAATTTGGACTTTTGATTGAGGCAGCCATACCAGGTTCCTAAATGGCAAAGGAAGAGGTCAGACTAGAAATCAATGGAGTAAAATGAGCAATTTGTGCTTCCTGATGATGTGTCTGTATCTTTCTGTGTTTGAGCAGAGGCATCAAGCTCTCTGCAGGTCAGAGCGGTGAAGGACTACTGGAACCTCCACGACCCCACTGCCCTCAACCTCCGGGCTGGAGAACTTATCATGGTACTTGTTTTTTGTCTCTTTATTGGCTATATACTCCAGCGAATCATAGGTTCATTCAGCAGTACTGTTTTTGATTGAGTTGTTTTGCCTCAGCATACTCTTGTAGTCCTACCATACTCCTGTCAACAGTGGCTCCAGTAACAACTTCACTTTTCCTTTTACCCTTTGCTAACTTTATTTATTATACAGTTGTTTATTTATATACTGCTTTCTTTGTCACTATGTGTGGAATTTTAATGTGATTTTTCAAGTTGCCCTGGCAATGATTTTGTTTGGATAACATTTCTGTAGTTCTGGTGAAAACAGGTAAAGTTGTGGTGAAAGTTCCTGTTCTGCTTTCATCCATCCATTCACACCAAAGTAGGCATCATGGGAAGTATCCAGAAAGAGAACTACATTGCTTTAATTTATTAACCATCATTTTAATTAATTAATTAATTAATTAATTAATTCTGCTGGGAGCCTTGATGGGTCATTATAGATATGATTAATGGTACACAACATACAAAGAGTTGGAGGCCGGCGTGATTTGAATTGCTGCCGATTGAGATTACTCTTTACTAAGCACAAAGAGATAGAAAAGACTTTGGCCAGATGGAAAGACAGAAGTATGTATACACATTCTGTCCTCAGATTTATAAAGCTTGATTCTGATTTACACTCCAACAGCTATAAGTGGACGTAAACAAGCCCTTCATTACCTTACTGCATATCAAAACAGGTGTCTACTTAACCAGTCTTGGGAGAGAAGGACAGTTTACAGGTTGTGTTGCTTTGGTGAGGCTCTAGACTAATACCAGAGCAGCTGACTTACATGTGACCGCTGTCAAACAGCTCTGACTAGTCGTAGTTATATGATTAATTCATCACATATAAACCATCATCAACAGTGATATTTTAATCATCAATTTCAGATATTTGAGGGATAATTGCTTTGTTCATAGCTCACGTATTGAAAGAGATTTTACAAATGATAAAGAATAAACTTTAAAATCATAAACCCTGAAATAAACTAAGGCTTCTCATTTAAAAGAATGAATAATATTCTTAATTAATCAAAATTAAGCATTTTATAAAAGAATAAGAAGAATAATTGTTTTATTCCATCTCCACCCCATCATGCCACACTGGGATCACTTTTCAAAACAGGGTGTATGCCTGATCTTGTTTATCCTGATCAGTTTATGTGCAAAATGAAATATGCATGTTTTTGTGATTATGCACTGTTTAAATATCTGGCCTTTGAAGTGTAAAATCATGAGTTGTTTCCTCTTCATTCACGGATTGATGCATTTGAAAAAGCTGAATCTCATCTGCTTGTGAGATGAAAGAGTGCCAGATGTAAACTTATATACTGCCAAGTAATGGCTTGTTGTGTTTCATTACCTCTGCCAAGGAGGTTATGTTTTTGCCGGTGTTGGTATGTTTGTTTGTCTGTTTGTTTGCAACATAACTCAAAAAGTTATGGACAGATTTTGATGACATTTTCAGGAAATGTCCTTTCTGGGACAAGGAACAAATTACGGAAATGTCGATTTTCGGGTATAAGAATTAAACTAAAAATGATATCAATGCGATTCCAATTGCTAAGGGTATGTTTTTATGGTCCATTGAATCCATTGAAATAGATAAATCAAAGGTAGGACTAATATTTTGGGGTGTAAGTCACAATAAGCTGGGGGAACTGTGCTGCTTGGCGGAAGTCTGCGCTCTCTGAGTGCTTTTCTAGTTATGTATGTTACCATATAGGAATTCCTGCAGTACTGGTACTCATATCCATGTGTACCATGCTATATTTCTAGAGAGGGGGAAAATAGATTTCATTTTCTACCTGCTGGCAGCTGCTTCACTCTGCCTATTTATTTTTCAGGGGAGTTACAGGCAGTATAAGGATTATATGATGAAGACTTTTGTGAGTGAAGTCTTGTTAGGATTTGTGTGGGATGTTGAGGGGTAATTTAGTGTACCCTGAGCAGGAGACCACAGCAGAGAAACAGGCACAAACTTGCTGCTGTCACTCTCTCATTACCAACTTGTTTGCTCATTCCCCCCACACACTGTTTGCACTAATTCATGTGTGTGCACATTTGTGTGTGTTTATGTGCTTTCTCCTGTGTATTTTGATATCTTTATACAATATATTGTGACATCCCAAATGCCTGTATGAACCTGTATGTTGTTGTGTGGTATCCTGTCAGACGGCAGAGGTGTTTGTTTTTGTTCTCTTAGGACATTTTGTTAACACTCGCAATGAAAAGACTGTTTATTTCCAGCTCATTGGCTCTCTCATTATGGTCTTAAAAGCATGCCTGGAGGCGTCACACACAATATGCATGCTTAGAGTTGATGTACAGTTGATAAGGGGAAATGTTTGTGAAGCAAACCTTTAAAGTTTCCAATTTTCCACAAAACCACTCAATCAATGAATCATTTATAAATGATTGTTTGTGTTCCATTGTCAGATCTAATGTGATTATGGCTCATTGCTGAATGTTGTTTGCAGTGGCACAAACATTTCAGCTCAAGCATGCATATGATTTGTTGGTGTCAGGTCCTGGAGCAGCACTCAGACGGCCGCTGGAAAGGTCACATCCATGACACCCAACGGGGGACAGACCGGGTGGGCTTCTTCCCCCCTTCGGTGGTGGAGGTCCTCAGCAGACGAGCAGGTAGACAAACAAGCTGCTTGCACACGACATAAACTCAGACTCTTAGCGGTGAAAAGTGGACCATTGCACTTACTCAAGTGCTGTAATGAAGTCCAAATTTGAGGTACTTAACTTGAATATTTTCTTTTTCTGCTGTGTTAAACTCCCACATATCTTAGGAAGAAATACAGTACTTTTTACTCCACTGCATTTAGTCACTAATTACTTCAAGAATTTACAGACCAAAATTATGACCCTTACACAATCTTATGCGCTGGTATAAATTAAACTGCCCTACAGTATTTAAAGTTGTGCATGCAAGTTCACTCTTGATCTTGAAAACAGTAGTGTGATTTTAACATATCTGGTGTCTTAATGTTCCCTTTACCAGAGGCTTTTCTTTTTGCCATAGTCTTTGTGGGCCCTCAGGTGAGGGTGGATTTTTAATCACATATATGGGTCCTCACAACCCCAGGAGCCCTAAAGACTCCAGATTCAATACAAATCAGTTGGTTTTGGCAATTTGATTATTTGTAAAATAATGTTGTGTGATGACCAAGAACTATGTGGCACTGAAACCTGGTTCTGTTATTGCTGCATAGTTACAGCACTGGCTGTCTGGGCATATAATGAAGTGGCCACATGTAGTTTACTATGTTCACTGAACTTGTGAAAACTGGGTCTATACAATACACAATGCAAAGAGGGTGGTAGATGGGAGTATAATAAATGTTTACTATATCATATACTGACTATGGTGATTTTGTTCTCAGGTCAGATTAGAACTCACACACTGGGGGCTTTTAGCTGACAGAGTGGTGTTAAAAGGGCTAACTTAACCCAGGGCAATGGTTATAGCTGTGCTAAGAATATATCTCGACACTTGTACACAGGCAGGATCTGTCATGTTGGCATGCATGATCACTGGAGGGTTCAGCATGCTTGTAAATCATCTGATTTAATCCCTGTGAATAAAAGGAATATGATCCCTTTGCTTGTTTTGCAGTAGTAAAGCCACTGACATTCAAACAGCGGGACGAGCGCAGTGAGGGGTCGAATAACCACAACAGACATAGATGCACACACACACACAAACTAAAACATTACGTCCTCAATGAGCCAGGCGACACACATAGATACTCACACACAGACACACATTAATAGGATTACTTTGGCCAGATTGCAAGTGTCAGCTCAGTGCTAAAGCCCTCACAGTCTATGCTGGGATAGTGTGTGTGTCTGTCAATGTGTGTCTGTGTGTGTGTCTGCTCTTGAGGGAGAAGAGACAAGAGAAAGAGAGTTTGAATTTAAGTCTGTGACAGGCTCTTATGAGGCAAACTCAGGTGTGTGTGTGTGTGTGTGTGTGTGCGTGCACGCCCATGCTTGAGCTCTACGATAACGTCAATGGTGTCAGCAACCATGGACCAACAACACACAAAGGAAAAGTAAGCCCTTTGAGCATCGCTGGTGATCTAAAAACTCCCATTCAGCAGTGTCTAGTGTAACACCAGAGGGGAATTAAAGTGAATTTGAATTTTTTAGCTGTTACAATACATGAGAATGTTCATAATGTGATCACCAAAAGGTGTTTTTTTTTTGCAGTCTTACGGCCTGTTCCCATACCTGTGCATGCAGTTCAAACTGACAAACACACATGCATGTGCATAAACTTCTTTCCCTCACTCATGCATGTCAACGTCAACCCAAACCTGTCTCCCTGACCCCAGGAGGCACTGTCTCACGCCAAGCCTCAATACCATGCCAACGACAAAACTTTGCATCTAGAGCTCCTCCCTCAAGCCAAGGCCCTGGCCCTCAGACTGACGACTCATACACCCTTGGGTATGATTCCACAGGTACATACAATCACACGCACAAACACAAAAGGTCCAGTTGTGTCATGCTCCATTCATGTTCCCAGGTTTCATATTTCCTTCCAAACTGGCATCCTGATGCCAGTCTCCTCTCGATCAGTCCTCTTCTGCTCTATGTCAGCTTGATAGGTCCTCTCCCAACTACAGTCTGTGGGGTAAACAGTGATTGTGTGTGTGTTTGTTAGGTGCTCCACCTGACAGTCAGCTCTCAGCCCCAGCTAGTCCTGCTAGCCCCACTCAGGACATTTGGGTCCTCAGGAGCTCTCCCACCGGTAAGGGTGTGTGGTCCCAAACCCCCGCCACCCCACCGACCCTGTGTGAACCTGTAGACCAGATCCCATCCCAGCCATTCTGATAAACCGTGCCTCTTTAAGGGAGCTTATTCCCATCTTTATCCCTTTATATCCTAAAGTCTTGACCTTACCCTGCCACCCTGCAAATCCCAGGAACCCCCACTGCCAGCCACATCCCCAATAATCCAGTAACTATTACCATAGTTGTCTTGCAGCAAGACCTAATGGTAAATGAGCAGTACTCATTTAGAGCATTTTATTTAACTCCTGTGTAACTCCTGCCCTCACATTTTTCGCAGCTTGCTGGTGGAGCAAGCGCCTTCACCCTGAAAGCCTGCACAGCAAAAATTTGAAAAACAATTATCATAACAAGTCACTTTATTGAGTGTTGATTAATGAAAGCAGTAGTTTTGTTTTTCATAAACAATGAGATAATGAAATCTATAATTCCTTTTCATTTCTGCAAAATTTTAAGGGATTAATATTTTGGTAAATACATCTAATCTTTCTTTTTGAGATTTAGATGAGAGGCTTGATCCAATGACGATGATTGACAATCTTACGTCTGTGTGTTGGGTATGGAGTTAGAGGTTGAAGGTGATTATCCCTGCATAGAATGAAAGCTTTTTGATTGCCACATCATATCTTGTTTCTTTAATCCATGCACAGACAGAAATGTAGATATGACAATTTGTGGATTTCAGGGGTGATAACTAGTTCTGGCTGGAATGGTTTAACTGTTTTTGTCTAGAAATAGTTCTGACAATTTATATATTTTTTTTTTACATTTGTTGTTTACAATGAGTGAAATTTAAACTAAGCTAAGTGCCTCCCAGCCTTAACTCCATACTTACTATTTCCTAATTTTGTATTGTATTATGTCAAACTAATCCTTTAATAATGAATTGTTAAAATTGTTTGGATTTTTTTTTTTTGCATTGTACCCAGACCACATACCTTTACTTAAAAATGACACCCTACAAACTTGCACTCTTTCCTGATTTCCTAACTCTCAGATTCTCTTCAAATCTCATTTTACACTGTGATCTGTCTCTTTTGTTTTTTACCCTTTTTTTCTCTCTCAGGTGACAGAAACAGTGTTGGCAGTGCCGGCAGTGTAGGCAGCAGCCGCAGTGCTGGTAGCGGCCAGAGCTCAGAGAGCGGCCACAAACTGAATGGGACTCGGCACAATGCTGACACTGGAAAGGTTAGATCTGTTCTGAAAGAACAGTGACATTACTTGCAAATAGGAATGGCATTGCCATTGTAATTCACTTGTTTCAACAGAGTGAACATTTTAATGCAAGATGGTGTGATTTGCCATATTGGATATTGACTGCAGTGCACGTCAGTAATTCTGGAGAGTCAGTGGTGTTCTTCACTTTATCATCCTTCATGTTTTTTATGGGCAGCTGCCTCCCTCTGCTGGTGAATCAGGAGAGCATCGCCACATTGCAGCAGCAGAGCACAGCAAACATGCACATGGAACCACAGGTTAGTCAGGGAATGGAACGCTCCTTTGTTACAATTCTGTTCATCCTAATAATGCATTTTCTTTCTGTCTCAGCTGCTTTCTACCAAAACAATTGAGAAGAGTTGAGAAAAAAGTTGTAATTAGAGAAAAAGTCAAGAAATTGTTGTGCATATAACATGTTAGGATATATGTTAGTTTCAGCCCATTCATTTGCAGATTTTGTGTCATATTGGAATCACTTTTTCCTGTAAAATTTTGACTTTATTTTTGAAGTATTAATTAGTATTAGTTTTTTATAGAGTGTTATGGCTTTTCCTCATAAATGTTTAACTTTATTCTCTATGTATTACAGATTGTTTGCTCTCTAAATACTAAGATTTTGACTTTAATTGCAAAATCTCAGATGTTTGTCCTAACAGCCCTTATAACCCATTGTACTTTAATCTTGGAGCATTCAAATGTTCTTGCTCTGTCTTGAAATAGAAGACTAGAAGTAAACCTTAACTAAAATCACTTATTTCCTTTGACTTTGTTCCTGTGATATATCCCCATAGACTCATTTCTAAGGTATGCGTCATGGTAAACAGCATCAAAGCCACAAATCCTCTTATTGTTATGTTTTAAGCATTGCTGTACCTACTTATGTAGCAGCAGTGCTTTTGTTCTGCATTAAGCTGTTATTGCGGTCACACTTCAAAAAAATGAGAAGGAAGGAGGGTGGAGAAACTCACCTCACCACAGAAACCAATGAAAATACAAGCTACTCTCAACCACGCAACTCATAAAAGCACCTGATCACCTTGCTTAGGCAACACCAAAGTGTTGTGTGCACAGTGTTAGATCTGAACAACAGGTGCAGAAAATCATAGAGGAGTGCACTTGTTGCAGCTATTCTCTAGACTTAGGCTTTTCCTGCACAAGTCTTTGAAAATGTTGAGGAGTGACATGCTAGACGAAGCAGAGGATCCCTGTTGACCTCAGGCTGAACAGGAAGGAGGGTTAAGAGAAATGATGAGTGTGTGTGTGTGTGTGTGTGTGTGGGGGGGGGGGGGTCAGACGGAGGAGACAGGAACAGAAGCAAAAAGAGCAAAACATTTTGTAAATGAAGGAGAATGAGGGAGAAATACAAAGACAGAATCCAGATTAGTTACCTACATTTGAAGAAGTATGTGAAGGATGAAATGAATGAATTCATGTATTTCACGTTTTAGAAAATGAATACCGTATATACAGTTTATTATTTTATTTGGGTTTTGTGAAGAGCAGTCTGTTTCTTGATCCAAAAGTCATTGAAATTTTTTCTCTTGGCTTGAGGTGAAATAAGTCTCCACAAGGTGCTGTTTTACTTTCTCCATCTCCAAAAACAGAACAAATGACAAGTAGAGAAAAGCAACGCAGAAGTGGGGAATATGTTATTGTGCTAAACTTTTGGATTAACTTAAAGTAATACTTTCAAGTTTGGGGAAAACACAGATTTCCACTTTCTTTCCTTGGGTAGATGAGAAGATTGATATCACTCTGATATGCTCACCTTATATGTTGTATGTTTAGTCTGTACAGAAACAGAACTGTAAAAACAACACTTCATCTACAATCCATCAATCCACCCAATTTCTTGGGTAGGTGTCCGTGCTATCAGAATCGTGCCAGCAGCCTCACAGTCAGGACAAGGCTCCAGGAAATCACTGCGCCTGGATGCTGTTTGCCAGGAAATAGTTCTAGCATGAAACTTTTTTTTAATTTGTACATTTCTCTATTTATATTTCTCTATAAAGAGACACAACATTTGAGTAGTGAGCTTTATGGTAGGTGTATAGTTTAACTTTAGACAGAAAGAAAGCAAATAACCATATATTCTAAATGTTGTCCTATGTTTTCTAATTAAGGCTGAAAGTATCCTCTGTCTTTTAAATCACTCCCTCTCTAAGGGTTAGTTCACCCACATAATGTGTGAGACAGATATCTCTCTCCATGGCAAGATACCACTAAAGAAAATTTGATTTATTATAATTTAGGTAAACTGACCCATGAAAAAACGTGATTTAATAACTTTTGTTGCCATCATCAAATCAATTGCTCTTCACCTTTTTGACCCTGCTCCTCTATTTTTTTTTTCCATCACTTATTCTAATGTATTATTTCTGTTGTTGTTGTCTTACATAGAGCTTAGACATACTGTTGGTCTGTCTTTGTCCGGATGTGTCTGGTTTTCTGACCCTGTAGTCACTTGCGCAATAAAGCAAAGTGGAGGTTGCCATCCTATACAATTGATCATGTGTGTTTTCTAGGTGGGCCCCGTCAGCAGGTCAATGGCGCTCTTCAGAAAGGTTTCCTGAGGCCAGAACAGCTTTTGGAGGGCAAGGTGGGTTGAGCACTAGGAGTGATTTGTGTGTGAGCGTTCTTTAAGTCTGTGTGTATGTGAGAGATAGAGATAGAGAGAGAGGGAGAGGCCTCATAAATATTCCCTCTCTCTGTTGTTAGGACTCTGAGGCCATCTACCAGTGGTTGTGTGAGTTCCAGTTGGAGCAGTACACATCAAACTTCATCAGTGCAGGATATGATGTACCCACCATTAGCAGGATGACTCCTGAGGTATGTATGTGTATGTATATATGTGTGTCTATGCATATTGTTTGGCAACAACCATTAACAATAATTCTGGATCTTAATGTATATTGATTTCAGAATGCAGTATTTGGTATTTCCTTTTGCTCTAATGACAGCATGCGCTCAAGCTGACACAAGTTTGTGCAAAACCTGATGACCCATGTGATCATGTTTTCTCTGTTTGTTCATGTTTTCAGCAACACTGCTGTGTTCGTGTAAAAAAATTAAACCGAGTTGGCATAACTGTCAGAAACATATATGGATATTCACAGTCCTGTCACAATGGCTAATACTTGAACGATGAAATGTCCTCCCTTGTTGTTTTAAGTTGTTTATTCACTAGCTGCTTACATGTGTTTGGTTCATCAGGACCTGACAGCCATCGGAGTGACCAAACCAGGCCACCGAAAGAAGATTTCAATGGAGGTTGGCAAGCTGTGCATCCCAGAGTGGCTACCCGATTACATTCCTGTGAGAAAACGCCTCTCGTCTTACTCACATGCCTTATCATTCATGAAATGCAGCTGCTTCTCTTGGCTCTCTTGTAATACTTAGAACCAATAGTGTCTAACTCTGTGCCATCATGGTCACACAGTTACAACTGCTACTTCAAATCAGCAAAGCACTTCTGTGATTTATTTGTCTCATCGCCCCCATCCAACGTCTCTCTTGGCTCTTTTGTTGCTGCGTAGTTGGACCTGGGGGAGTGGTTGAGTGTGATTGGACTGCCTCAGTACCAGAAGAGATTGTGTGACAATGGCTATGACTCCATCACCATAGTCAAAGACATCACTTGGGAGGACCTACAGGAGATAGGCATCACCAAACTGGGTGAGGAATTAGATCAGCTTTGGACATTGATAATCAAATGTTTTATACAGGAGTTGTAGATGTTGCTGTCTAACTAACATTAGAGTCAGTTTATTTTTTGGAGCTTGCAGCCGCTTCTCTAAAATGTTAGTCCAGGCAATTCTATTCAATGAGGAAGACATTGAAATGTAGTTGAAAAATCCAGTAAATGGATAAAGATTTTCTTTTGTCTAACTTCAATTTTCAAGGACAAAAAGGAATATTCACATTCAAGAATGTTTTTGTCCTAGCAACTGACTGATGAAAAAAATAAATCTTTTTTGTTATCTTGTAATTTTCTCAGTTCAAAGGCTGCTGTTCAGCAAAAGTAACGTGGCCTGTAAGCCACTGTTTGTACTATATTCTGAAATGTCTGCTATCTCTCTGTTTCAGGCCATCAGAAGAAGCTAATGTTAGCAGTGAAGAGACTTTGTGACTTGCAGCGCTCTCGCAACCATGCCGACAGAGCAGGAGGCGGGACTCTCCGACAGAGGCCTCCCGCTGCCCTGGAGTTGGTGGCCATTGAACACACACCGACACACAATGTGCACTCTCACACTCGCTCTGAAGCTCCTTCTGACGACTCCTGCCCCTCCCCTTGCACCCCCAGGGCCCTCCTCTCCTTCCAGGACAGCGAGTTGAGCGCTGAGCTACAGAGTGCTATGATTGGCAAGGCGGGAGGAGGAACTGCTGAGGCGTTCAGCATCAGAGGCGTGACTTCTGCTGCAGCTATATCTGCCATGTCAGTCAGTCAGGAGAGCATTAGCGTGCGATCGCGGGGATCAGGGAATTCTGGAAATTCAAATTCAGCATATCCTCAAGATCATCAAACTGCACCATCTCCAGCCAGGGCGTCCAGTCAGTCTGAGGAGAGTCTGGGGAGTTGTGTGGGGGAGGAGAGCAAACATGGAGGAAGCAGTCCTGGCAAAAGTAGACAGAGACCCACAGAGATGTGGGAGCACCAGAGTCGGTCTGCCACCCCCAACAAACTCCCCTTCTCCCCCCTGACACCTCCTCTGACCCCTAGCAAGATGCCTCGCTTTGCCTACCCAGCTGTCCCACCCAAGGCCAAACACTTCCAGTCCCCAAACCGCCTCTATCAGCCACAGCACCACCCTCCCCCCTCCCCTTCCTCTCCATCCCCTCCATCCCCACAGCGCTCCCATACACAGAAGGCATTCAGTTACCTCCACGCCCAGGCAGGAGCAGTCAATGGGGCTCCATGGTTGCTGTCTAAGCCTCTGCCTGGAGCTGTGCCCCTGCTGGTCCCTCGGCCTGGACAGGGCCCAGCTAATGACACCCAGAGGGGTCTGCACAAAAAGCGCACCCAAAGCCTGACTCGCTATGCTCTGTCAGACGGCGAACCAGACGAAGACGACGACCTCGCTCCCCCCTGCGCCTCTTCCTCTTCTGCAGCCGTGCCCTCCTACGCCACCCTGTCGCGCAGGCCGGGACGTGGGCACACGGGCGCCACAGGGGCCCAGCGCCACATCAACCGCAGCCACTCGTTTGCTGTGAGGTCCCGACGCAAAGGCCCGCCCCCGCCGCCTCCGAAGAGGATGAGCTCGGTAAGCGGCAGTCCAGCGCGCCAACCCGGAAACGGACAAGTGATGGAGCCAGAAGTCAAGGGAGGAGTGGAAACAGAGAGCACAGGCAGTGTGAGGAGCATCGCAGCCAGGCTAGAGGGAAGCAGCAGCAGTCCATCCAGGAGGATAGACATACCGCCAACTCATATCCCAGTCTCACAGGTTTTCAGCCCCATTTCTTCCCCGGTTCCACATGGGATGACTCCTCATGTCATTCTACAGCTCTCTAAACCTGTCCCTGCCCTGGGCCTGGGGGGCTTGAGGAGGACAGGAAGTGAAAGAGCGGAAGTAGAGACTGGCAGACAAAGAGCTGAAAGTACAGAAGGAACACTTGAAGAGAAAGCAAGAAAAAGTGAAAGAATATCAAAGAGTGCTGCTGCATCTCCAAAGCACAGCTCTGGCGAACACCTCCCTTTTGCTGAAGAAGGCAACCTCACCATCAAACAGCGTCCCAAGATAGCAGTTGTTAGCCATGCAGACGCTGAACTCAAGACTCCTCCAGAGGGTCCAGTCCAGTCCCTGAACAGCCTGGAGCTCCCAGAGTTCAATCTGAAAGAGTCTGACACGGTGAAAAGACGACACAAACCCAAAGACTTGTCGACACCTGAAGTTACCACCCCCAACAGAGACAACAGCCACTCACAATCCAACAGCCTCTGCATGCATAATAACGTCAGCACACTAAGCGTCGATGAATCTCCCTGGCCAGGGAATGTGTTCCAGAGAGTAGGATCCATGGGAAAAGGCCCAAAGCCTCCAGTGTCCTCAAAACCTTGCAGTCCTCTCAGACAGTGCCCGAACAGCAAACCAACAACCCCCCAGAAAAATCTCTCTCCACTACAAGCTAGTGCTACAGCCATTCCTCAATTAACCAGTGTACAAATCCACACGGTCTCTCCTAAGATGGGTGGCAGCATACACACACAGACATGTATTCCCAGTCCCAAACTTGTGAAAGCCCCTCAGACAGTCATGTCCATGCCAGAGAGTCCACAGAAAGGTGCTGGTTTGCCTGTATCAAGACTCCCTCAGCCCAGCATAGCCCCGGCATCAGCAGCAGGTAACACTGACCAATAAACTCAACTTGTTTTGCGACTATATCCGCCTCATTAAAAAATATGAAATAAAATATTTTGGCCAAAATCGCTTCAAAATATATATTGGATGTTGAATTAATCCTCACTTCTTGTCCCTCAGGACTGAACCTCACCATGGTCCAGAGCGTTACGTTCGCCGCTCCGTCCTCCCCGGCTCCGTCACCTTCGCACCTCGTCTCGGCGCTGCCGGGTCAGGCAGAGAAAGCAGGGACACCCCTAGCTGGTGTAGCTGGTCTGGAGGTGCTGGCTCAGAAGAGGCTGGAGCAAACCAGCACGTCACTGGAGGCTGCTCTCAAAGTGGTGGAGAACAAACTGGCACAGGGCAGCACTGTGGACGGGTAAGGACTACTGATACACACTTAGGCGTTGGGAGGGTGGTTGCATGCTCCACAAAATTTTCTTTCACAGTTGGAACTTTAATATATAATGTATGGATAAAGTAAAAAATGTATTTATTTAGATCACAACTATAAACAAGTACATTACAGGTAGGTTTCAACTAAATCAAATGACATGCCATTGATCACTGGAACACTGTTACAACAACAACTCTACATTCTGTATCAGTAGGCTTGTCATACTTTTGTGTCTGTCTCCCAGTGGCAGCAGCACAGTGAAGGCAGCAGGAAATATTCTGGATGACATCGGCAACATGTTTGATGACCTGGCTGACCAGCTGGACGCTATGTTGGAGTGACATCCTGAACTGCTGCTTCATGGGGACAAACCTCCTTTCTTAGGAGAGCAATAAATGAAAAAAGGAGAGAAGCCAACAAACAGCAGATCAAGATGAACTTTGGATGCTGGCAGTAACAGAACCAGTGGAGGACTGTGTACGTCTTCATGACTCCTGGACAAATCAATAAGTGCACATTTGAGGATTTCCTGCACAATTTTTCCTCAATATTGCCCATTTTTTTCAACGCGAGCACTTCGCCTTAGGACACACACCTGGGAATGTTATTGGCGCAGCAACAAACAGCAGCAGCCAATTCAGCTTCCAGATATCTGTGTGTGTGTTCAGTGTATTATCACTAAAGGGAATGAGGGTCCATTTTATTCACACATTACCTGTAAATGTATAGATAAGTCTATGGTGGCAATGTGTATGTTTGTAGTCAGACATCTTCATACTGAGCATATTTATTTTGTTTTTTAACAAATGGAGTTCCTATTGACTGTTTCACTGTTTAAGTCATTCTAGAGTATATTAGCATTACTATGTTTTATATATACATATTTTGCTGCTTATTGTCTGTAATATGGGGGAGATTGTTTATTGTATTAAAAGCAGCATTTACCAAATGTACTAGATTTGATTTTACATGTTTTTACCAAAGTCTTTTATCCTCTTCAGGAGGCACATTAAGAGGTCTCTGTTTCTTTAAGCATTATTGTCAGTGAAAAGACGTGTTTATCAGGTGTGACTGCTGTTTGGAAGTTTTCACAGCTTGCCTCAGGGTGCTATGGAGTGAACTTACTGTAAGTATGCCATTTCTAAAGAATGCTTTTAAACAGTGGTCTGTTACAGAGGATTTCAAGTGAGGTCATCTTCTGAAAGATACTAGTTATTTTTAAGTGACCACTGTAAGAGATTGTGTATAGAAAGAGGAGTCTTGCTTTCTAGAGATTTGACAAAGCAGAGTATGGAGTCTGGAGTGTGCCAGCGGAATAATTAAAGACTTTTACATGTTCAATCAATAAATTGAAAATATGTTAAAATGCTATTGTAAATTCATCAATTAAAATGGCATTTAAACTATGCATTATAAAACAGTACTGTCATACTCAAATGTAACTTTTTGTTCTAACATTTATTGTTGTGCATTCTGCATGCTTCTGGCAGTGGCCTCCACAGGCACGCACACATGCACAGTACGTCATTGTGGATGACGTACTGTGCATGAAATCTGAAACATCGTGCTGAAATCTGAAACATCGTGTTCTGCAGCCGTGCTAACTATGTGTTGCTCCTCGTTAATGATTGGTTCACTGTTCCTTTCTTTCTACAGTCGAATTATACAATCTTTGTATTATTTTCTTTATGTTATTTCAGCTGTATCATTTAAAGTATTGTGGCACACTCCAGACTAGAAGCACAGGGACCTTGTACAAAGCAACTTGTGGGTTAGCCAGCTAAGTTAGGTGTTAACTGAATCTTTTTTTTTTTTACTGCTGCAATGAATGAATTTTCATATATACACAGAATTTCATTCTTTCATGAAATGTCACTCTGGATCCAAATGATTGGTGGTTTGTTACCACCTTTTCCACATGCATAAGCTTTGAGTTGGACTGATAAACCCAGAGTTAACAGAAGCAGCTGGTAACCAGCTTTGTGCGACAGGTTATTCAGGATCAACAGTGTTACAGTAGGTTTATTGAAGCCAGATATCTCAAAGGGATCGTAAGTTGAATTTAGAGTTAAGGAGCTAGGAACTTGTTGTTTTCTGACTGTCCCTCATAAAACTCACTGTACTCTCGGCCCATATGACTCTGCTCTCATTAACTGACCAATGCCATACGCTTACTGTGCAGTTGAATGCCTGTTTGTTAGCCATCCTCTTTCAAAGAGGCCACTGAAGAAAAGCCATTACCAAACCTAGACACATTTGTTAATGCAAATGCACTCACTGATTTTTTTTCAGCACTCATTACACTCTTTCCAGTAGATTTGGGTGTAATGTAAGAAAAAATCAGGGATTTGACATGTTGAGGTGTTTGACTCGAAACAAAGTTATAGCACTTTTGGTTCCCCTGTTCTGATGGATGCCTGTTACTTTGTATTAATATTTCAGCAGAGTTCTGTATCATTCTGGAAATCATTAAAATAAGAATTTGTACTAAGGAAAGTGAGGTGGCTTTTTAATGTGGTGTGATTGACACTCAAATGGAAAGATGGGATTGGGTGCAGGGATTTATCCTCCCTGGCATGTTCTGGCATGCTCCATACATGTTGTCCTGGCTGGTACAAATGAAGGTTGGGATGCATCCATGTGAGCTGAATATGTTTCAATTTGAGCTAAAGATTGGCGCCCATTGCTAGGCTTTATGAATCAACATTATATACACACAGACACAAGAGAAAAAGGGAAAGAGAAAAATGTCAAAATATAAGGAAATATTGACTAGTTCACTTATGGGTGTTTTTTTTTGGGTCAAATTACTGTTTCCAAGGCCATGCATTTTACTACATTACAAAACAGACTCTTCTTCGATCAAAAATGTTCATTCTAAATCAGAGCCAACATCAGTACACCTGCATACTTATTTTCACAATATAGTGAGACCAACTTCTGCAAGCAGAATCAACAGTCACTCAAGATAAAATTTCCTCTAAAATCATTTATTTACTTGTGTATGTACAAATATGTCAAGCGCAATGTGAAAAAATAATCTGTGATTTCCTTGAATCATATATCATGACAGAAGCCCTGGAGGGAAGGACAATTTGACAGACATGGAGAGTTGTTTCCAGTAAGGCTACAGAGCTTTCATCACTTCACAAAAGTCCCTTCAACCAGCTTAAGACTTTAACATACTGATGGAGTTCAAACTATGGCCCAACAGGAAAACTGATTGGAATTGTTATAATGGCAATAAAGGCTCAGGAGAGTTATTCAGCATTGGTCATTCACAGAAAGAGACAACGTGTATTCTTTCACTGTGATTGCAGACATCAAAATATAACATTCGTTTAAACTGTAGATTTAAGCTTTTGATGCAAATTTGGTAATAGGTTATTTCTTCTCTATGTCCCATTATTCCTCACATGGTCCTCTGCATGTGAGAAAGTGTACATTACTATTTTCTCTTTTAAACATTCTTCTTAATATATTAACATTCATTCCCGTGTGAGACTTCAACATGAGAGAGGTAAAACCCTAAATTAAAACAAATAAAATCATCATATAATACTGTTTAACATTCGAGTTTAAAATGTTCTAAGTGAACACTGTGATTTTTGTGGATGGTGTGTGATGTAAAAACTAAATCCAGAGACAGGGCAGTACAGACAGTAATGATGATGATGATGATGATGATGATGACGGTGGCGATGATGACGATGATGTTGTTTACAAGTTGCTGAACACTTCGTTCCTCTTGCTCCAGTCCATGGGTGGGGCTTTCTTGGCAGCTCGTGTCTGACGAGCTCTTTCTTTGGCCTCGGCCAGCGACATGCCCAGACCTAGGTTGTCGTCCGAGACCTTCTGGACCGGGATACACACACAAAGTATACTTGTATTACTGTTGACGTAACACATTCCCCAGCCCCTTATCCTAACCTTTATCATCACAATTGAATACCTGACCTTAACCGAATGCTAACTGGAACTCTTAAACTATATCTATGTCTGGACCCGTGGAGACCTGCTCTTCTTAGTCTTATGTGCTAGTTATTTGAATATCTTTGGGTTCTGACCTGTTAGTATGAAAAATACAAGATGTGTGGAGACAATGGGTTTTAAGAAATTCTGATTTTTGATCAAAAGTTGTATCAAAAATAAAAATAATTACTGGTTGCAGCCGTAATTGAAATCAAAGCAAACTGTGTAAATATGACGGAGAACTGGAGCCACTGTTTGGGAAAGATTTTGAGGAAAAAGCTGCAATGTTACTAGAAAGGCTATTTAAACAAGTGAGTCATAATATTACAAGACAGAATGTATGCAGTTGAAATACTGCATACTTATATGAAAAAGTAATTACAGGATTACATTAAAGTGAGGATACTTCACTTTTTTGTTAAGACAAAATGTTTTGAAAAAAGTCTTTCAAATATAATGTCTTCTGATAATGTTTTAGCATCTCACCAAATTATGACTTTGTCTTTTAATATTCCAACTTTATTTACTAAGTCTCAGGGTTTGAGGCCTTAACACTGCCTTGTAAGAAATAGAACATACACAAAACCTGTGTTGTTTGGGATGCTTTGTGCTTGAATCAGCCCAATGCAAACTGAAGTCTGTCTTGTCCATACTTTTGACAGTTGACATTTGAAACACAACAAATAAAATAATGTACAATTGAGTATTGATTGAAACTGGTTGTTGATTACTCTGCCATAATAATTTGTAGCCCACTCAGTACCTCTGGATGGGAGGAGGTTGACAAGTTGTCATACACTTTGGTCTTCCTCTCTGCTCCGGCCTTCCAAACACAGAAAACAGCACACTGTTAAAACTGAATGAGTTTAAAGAGTCAGCTCAGATCACACAACATGTGATCAGTTTTCAAAGGAAAGGAACTACATTACAGAAAATGTAAATCTAAAATCTAAAACTGCTTTGAGCTCTGCAAACAAAACAACATTCTCCTCCAGTGTATTTAGATGAAAGCAGAAATCTTGGTCAAAACCTGGGCAATGGAAAATAAAACCATCTACATGGTGTACACCAGGAGACAAACCATGTTTTTTGAAATATGAACTGTTTAGGCACTATCCAGCAGGGGGCAGAAGAGCCCTGATGTCAGCAACCTTGACCTGCAGCAGTTTTTTATCATACTCTCATCACTCACTTATTAAAGCTGAGGCTCAGTGTCAGCACTAATCTGAGTCCAGGACGGACAACTGGTTGACATATTAATGCAGGAGCGTAAACAGGTCCTCATGGTTAAGCTGTGTTCTGATCTCCAGCACTCGATGCGACTCACCTCATGTATGTATGAAATTGGCACCCAATTCATAAGCAGCTGCTCTTCTAAAAATGAACTCAGGCCTCTGTAAGTGGCTTTGGACTAATGCTACAATAACACAAGAGTCCTGTGGTGATGTTTACAAGCTGCTACAAGAGGCTTTTAAACACATGCACTTACTAAACCAGAACAACTGCATTTTAATTTAGACACTCCTCTTTTAATGGACCACTAAAGCAACTTAAACCACTTAGGTTATTGACTCTATGTCCTGAAGTGTTTTATGTCAATCGTTGGAACAGAGCTGATATTTACTGCTATTTTCATGCAGCTTTGTAGCCAAAATCAACTCAATCAGCTGCAGGAACATTTCTCAGCATCTGCTTCTATGGTCAACTGATGAATCACACACACAGTACACATATGAACATTTTTAGTTTCAGAGGTGGTCATGAGTGTTTCAACTCAGTGCTATGTTATGTAATTGCTGGCGAATGAGTGATTGTTCCTGCTGCAGAAGAGTAGAATCTGCCTGCATGTGTGAGCATGTGAACAACGCTCGTTAGGCTTCTCATTAGCATAATCTCCAGCTCGGCCTGAGAGTTAAAGCCACTTCAATCCCATGATCCTCAGAGACACAGAAAACAGAGTGAGAGAGAGAGAGAGAGAAAGAGAGAGAGAGAGAGAGAGAGAGAGAGAGAGAGAGAGAGAGAGAGAGAGGGAAATGCAAACTGGTGAGCTGTTGTTGCCATGGTGAAGGGTCAGCCACAATGTCACCAGAGGGGCCAATCCACTTTTCCCATGTTGTCAATGTGTCTGTGGTGTGTGTGTGTGGAGAGGGGAGGAGGTGGAGAGTGTTTACTTTTGATAAACTGTGCCAGTGGAATGCTACACCAACACATAGACCTAATAATAGCTAATTAAAGGAGCAATCCACATAATTTTACACATGGATGTCACACTCAAATTATAAGATAAGATTAGATAAGATAATTCTTTATTGATCCCCCATAGGGAATTCATAGGGGAAACTGTTCCAAAATAATGGAAGCTGTGTTGAGTCTGAAAAAAGGAACACTGATGCTGTCATAGTGATGTCATCAGGGTTATCTCAGGGCTTGGAGAGTACAATTTTATAACAGAAAGCCTGTGTCACAAAGTGGGCACACTGAGTATCAAAAACTTAGGTATCTAACTAGACAAAAGACACCAATGAGTTGCATTATGGGATGTGATCCAGTGTTTATGGATCCTGGATACCAGTGTCAAAGTCAGGTTACTGGGAGTGTGCTTTTTTTGTCTTTTTTGTCTCTCACAAGACTCCAAATTTTGTCCAAGTGTAAAACTAAACTGATACAATGCTCCATTAGAAACTAGTTCATATCATTCAGTTATTATAAATCTGTCTGCATGTGATAAAAAGAAGTGATCACCATTACATTTGGCTGTCAATGGCAAATCTGACCTAAGTGTAGAAGAGCGTCTTGATCACTCATCTGTACCGGAAACCCAGTTTGTTCTAGAATGTAACTGGTTGGGGGAAGATAAGGGTAGAGCAAAAAAACTGGGATGATATGATCATGTTGTGCTACTGGTCCTCTCAGGTTGTCCTTTTCATTTAGACTTCCTTTATTGATTCTTAGACACTCCTTTGCAGTGTTTGATGTAATATTTCCTTTGAATTAGTTTGCTGTCATTTTTGCCTTTATTGGACAGTATCATAATGGATAAACTTACCTTATAAAAGTGCATTGTAAAATATCACAAAAAAGCAACAAGAAGTTACTGAAGTTGTGCTTCACAGTGGGACACAGTTCATGTCATAAAACAGAAATGATGATTTTATATGTGGACTTTAAAACATAACCCTACACCAGTGGCGAGCGGTGACCTGTTACAGTGGTCATGCTGAAGTGTGAACTACAGCCAGCGCCTAATTGTTGTCTATGCATCCATTAATTAAAACACGTCATATGTTTTTTACGGTGCCCCGGAGGTGTCAGGTTGCAGAATATTTTATTAAGGCGAGGGCACGCCTTCTATAGTGTGGGTGCACGTTAATAAAGCGTTCCCTCCACGCTATGTTATAGTGTGGGACCGGGATAAATAAAGCGTTCCCTCCACGCTACGTTATAGTGAGGAACCGGGATAAATAAAACGTTCCCTCGCTATATCATAGTGAGATGCCTCTGGGGCTCTGTATACCTCCGGGGCTCCGTTTCCTAACTGAGCATGCGCGTTGGCAGATAAGCTGCTTCACTGACAGCTTTTTTGCCATTCACAATGCTCATGTAAAGTAAACACAGCCTCGAGTGCGGGTACTACTCAATTTCGCAGTGCGCATGCGCGAAACAAGCTGTCAGCTTTCCAGCTTTTCGCAAACAAAACAGGATAGATAAGGCAGGAATTTCAGACCAAAACAGTAGAACTAAGGTATTGCATTATAGAACACATTGACAGATGAATATTTTCAATTATTTTATTGAAGGGCTTGAGCATGCACTGCATTTATAGCTTATTATGACCGCTCGCCCCTGCCCTACACCCTATTTTGGGTAAAAATGGCTTTGCAAGGCAAACAGTGGCACACATAGTGAATACGTTCATAGACTGAAAGTGTGTGCTGTGTGTGTTTTAGAGTGCACAGTGCAGTACAGTGCAGAGCAGTGGTGACAGGAAACACATGAAGACAGACGCTTCAGGCAACACTGTCGAGAGCTTCTAATCTTCTATCTGGAATGTCCAGAGAGGATCAGCTGGGCTTTTCCAGGCCACTATCTGTGTGTGTGCGTGCGTGCGTGTGTGTGCAGTGGTCCTCACCTCCTCCTCCTCCTCTGATGCTCTCTCTGGCTCAGGAAGTGGTCCTACAGGGGAAAAGAGACATAACGGCTGTATGACTGTGTGCTCTGAACATCCAGTTCTTCATCTTTGAGCATTGCAATGATAAACATTAAATTGCAATTACACTGATTCTGAAAAGTCCATAAAAGTAGCAACTTGTGCAAAAAACCTTTGCACTTTGTGTGTCATACCAGTGACATGTTCCTCAGTGGGCAGGATGTTGCATCTCTTAAAGAATTCTTCAGTCTCAGCATCGACCACCAGCAGCGTTGCCTCGTCTCCTCCTGCTTTGATGGCTGCAACCACCTCTGAATGCTGCATGCCAATCACTGACACACCATTCACCTAGGGGAGGAGAGGAGGAGGGGAGAGGAGAGGAGAGGAGAGGAGGAGATAAGAGGAGAGGAGAGGAGGAGAGGAGATGAGGAGAGAGGAGATAAGGGGAGAGGAGAGGAGAGAGGAGGGGAGAGGGTTGATTTTTATCTATTTAATTCTTGCTGGATTTGATCTGTTTTAGTTTGTGTAAGTAGGTGATTTGTAGTAAATGAGTTAACAGATGCAAAACCACTGGTGCACTCCTTTAACCAGAATGTATTCATCCATGTACATACTAAAGATCTTTATTTAATGAATGGTTAACCAACAGCCAGCAGGGTTAACCAGTTTAGCAAATGAGGGGAGCTACTCATGTAGAAACACTGCTTGGACTGCAACTGTTGACACTTTTCATTATCAATCCATTTATTTCTAATTTTATTAATTTGTTAGTTATTCATTTAATGGCTATGGCTTGCCACTGTATTCCCCAGGTGACATTATGAGAAGCCCAAAGTGCAAAGATTCAATTTACAATAATAAATAAATGTAGTTGTAGAATCGTAAAACCAAGAAAAGCAGATTTATTTTTTTCAGTAATGAGTTAATCATACTTTTCTTTCATGGTTAAGCCCCCACAGTCAGCTGGCATGAGACCAAAGAAATGACCCAGGTTTTGCATTTTACTTCACCTGATTTCCAGTTGAGCCCTCGTCACAAGACTAAACAAACAACTGACCTCAGATTTACATTTTAGTGTTGAAATCTCCAAAAGCAGCACTAAACACTCAGTGGCACTACCCACTGAGTGAAACAAGTGGCTCTAGTTAGCTCTAGCTGATATATTTCATTGATCCCTGAGAGGAAAAAACATTTTGCCATAATTTACAACTAGTGACAGTATAATTAGGTGTTTGACATAAATGAAGTAATAAACTCATTTTCATTTCTTTATATAATTGCGGTTCAAAATTATAATGGCATGCTTCCCACTTCAATTTCACAGCAGTCATTTTGACACATTACATCTTTGGTTCTCAAACCTTTTCTGTCATGTCCCCCTCTGCAGTAATACAAATTTTGCACTGCACATCTCCTATCATAGCGGGGTTGCAGGCTGCCACTCTCATGTCATACTCAGTGTTGAGCTTTGATGTGTAGATCTGTCCCTGCTGTTTTCAGTGAGGCAGCAGCAGTAAAGCCCATCTCACAGAGACGGGCTGTGGTGACAGGAAGAAGAAAGCCAGAATTCACTCAGTGTCTGAGCTGTAGACCTCTGCCTCAATGGATGCCAATGGATCTCTCATTGTGATGACTCCTGAATCACTGCAAATTCACCCGGATTTTCAAAGGAATCAGCATTTCCTTGATCAAGTCACCTGGCCCACATCTATAGCTTTGGACTAACTGTGCTGATCTCGTCTGCAAAGTGTAGAAGGTCTCTGCAGGGAGCATGGAATCCTGTGCTGTCGTGTGGTTTCTCGCACTGGGAAATTCTGTCTGATTTTATATGATCACCTATGCAGCTTTAATTAAGCCTTCTTTCTGTTGAGGGTATTCACCAAATTTTCTCAAACAGCTTTTCTGACTTGACTGTGTTGTAATTTTTGTCTGAATTTGTCGGGTCCCAAACTGTCAGCTGCCACAGTTTCAGACATAAAACTCACAGTGGTCATCATTTTTCTCTTGTCCACCATTTAGCTTCTATAAAATGTGAACACAGTGAATTGTGGGTTGGTTAGCATGATGAACTAAAGATGAAATGGGCACTTCTTTTTTGTTACACTGGGAATTTTTGAGAGAAGTATAAATGTCACACTCAAATGACTGTATTTATTACTTATAATGTCTTAAAGACTCTCCACAGAAGTTCATGTTATCACATTCTGTTTTACAACTGCAGTGTAAGGCTTTTTTTTTCAAATTAAGATATCGAAGGCACCAATGAAATGTGTTTGCCATCACACGTTCTAAATATCACCTGTTGCCATAACAAATGACATAAAGACTTGCTTGCACAGGTGGAAATACTACAATAACTTGGATTTTATTGGGCCAAAGGACAACAAGAGCATAAAATATAAACTAGCACCAATGGCCATTCACACAGTTGGTGACACACAAAGTAATTTTGTGGCTTTACTGAACAGAACGACACCTGACAGAAGAGTAAAGGTACCAGGCAAAGTGCTTGGTAACACTGTTATTACAGGGTGTAGTATCCAAGCATACTCCCAGAGTTGGAACTAATCAAGAATCCTGGGAGATAAGTCACTGAGGAATTCCTGTGGGAGGAAGATCCGAGGCAGGAATACCGTCAGGAATCTCTCAGTCTCACCAACTCCCACACTGGCTGTGAACGTCAGACAGTTGGTACAGAACACTGTACCCTGCCTCACTGACTCCCTGACCTCCACAGAAAATTTTTTGAATTCCTGGCATTCTGTTTCCCAAAACCCAGGTTTAAGATTTGTACAGTTTGTACAGTTGTGGCGTTACTTCAATTACATCATCCCTGTATCCCCCCATCTCTCCTGCATGTGAGAGGCCCTGCAGACTGAGCAGCCCACAGACGCAGTAAGGGGATTAACTTGGACCCTGCCATGTTCAGCATGGTCGTCACACACACAGATGGAGAAAATACAAATTTCTGCTTCACACCTGAGCATATAAATGAACACACCTTATAGGAGGGGTGTCAAACTCAATCACAGAGAGGGACAAAAATAAAAATCTCGGACTATGTTGAAAGCCAAACAGGGTCAACATTTATGAAACAGGATAGACAGGATC
The DNA here is from genome assembly GCA_037975185.1 of Centropyge bicolor. Lineage (NCBI taxonomy): Eukaryota > Metazoa > Chordata > Actinopteri > Pomacanthidae > Centropyge > Centropyge bicolor. The sequence continues at coordinate 80,875 of JBBMOC010000074.1, forward strand.
CCCTGCCTTCGCCCGAGTCGGCTGGGATAGGCTCCAGCCCCCGCCGCAACCCTGCAGAGGATTAAGCGGTGTAAAGATAATGGATGGACGGATAAACAGGATATTGCCAAAAAAACAGATTTAGGTGGGCCACATTCTTCTTTTATGCACATATGCCAGAGGCAGATGTTTGGCGTCTTTTCTTGGCTGCCAGTTCATTAATGTTTGGGCTTCTGTAGTGTCTTTCCCTTGGCTTTCCAAAACTGGCACATTTCCTCATGCAACTGAAAAAATCTATTCACTACCTTCCCTTGACTTAGCCATCAAACCTGCGTGTGATAGGGCATCTCCTCAGGAAAAGTCAGAGCCTTTGACTCTCATTAAGTTAACTGTCTGTACTTATTACATGCTCCATTTCGAGAGCTTTGCCACACAGTGTTTCCTGTTGTACGATGCAGTGATACACTCAACTCACATGCGCATTTCTCCTGCTGCAGCTTCTCTTCCCGTTCTTTTCACTGCATACACAGGCACTCCATCAGTTTGTCCCAGGGCAGTTTCATTTCATTCACACATTTAGATACTTCCTCAAATATGTCTGTTCCCGTGGTTGTGCCATGCATTTAATTCCCAAAAGTTTCCTTGTCACGCATAAACTGAAGGCCTTATTAAATATCATTAAAAGTGAAATTGACTTCTGGCCTCTGACAAGTGTGCAATAGATAGGGCCCTATAAATTCCGTTTTATTTTTTCCCAAATTCCATTTTATTTTTTCCCAAATTCCGTTTTTTCCATTTTAATTTTTTGGAATTCCATTTTTTAAAACTTTTTACCCATATTTTACCACAAAAGAATGTGTTTTCATAATGTTTCTGAATAAAATGCACACTAATTAAATAGAAATGACCTTACATTCATTCAGGCAACACAATAGTGCACTTTTCCTCAATACTTTATTGCTGCTTCATGCAACACAACAATGCACCAAGTACTTCAAATAAAAAATAATAATAAAGTGCTCAATTAGTTAATAATCAATTAATTTTTTTTTCTTCAAGTAAAAATATGCTTGACTTAAAATAAAAAAAAAAGACTTTTGGGCAACAGGTGGTCATCACATTTATTTTTCCGCTTCCAGTCAACAGAGTGTTGACAAAATGTATAAAATAACACGTCGCCTGACACATAGACGGGAACTGCTCAGCTCTGTAGTGAGGCGTTAGCGTCGTATTACGTAGCTTTTTAGCAGACGGGGGGACCGCCATGTTTTCATATGGTTTGAAAAGGGGCGGGGGCAGGGGTTGTGTCACATTGATTAGCAACCCCAGGGAACGATTGCCCAGGCTGATGTTCCTCTCTCTCATGAAAACAACATTTCCGCGATATTCCGCATTAAAAATAAATTCCGTTATTATTGTCCAATTCCGCGATTCCGTCCGCGATTCCGCGATCGCGGAAATTATAGGGCCCTAAATAGAGTAACAGTAAGGTGCAGCTGGGCTTGCAGGTCTTGGCAGCTTTTGCACTGCATTCTTAGACTTTCAGTATCAATGATGTGCATCCTAGGCCAGTTATGATAGATGTATGATATTTTCTCGCGGACTGGATATAATTGTATCACAGGTCAGAAGTGAACTGTGGGCCTTGAGTTTGACATGTCTGCTTTATAGGTACATATAATTTCAATGGGATTTCAGTTTCCTGTTTTCCACTGATGTAATAGGATTACAGCTGATATACATGCAAACAAAGTAAAACACAGTAAACACCAATCAGGAACAATGTGTAACAGCAGCTGTGTGTGCATGTGACTTGGAGAATGTGTGTGTTGTATACCTGGATGATCTTGTCTTGTGTTTTGAGGCCTGCTCTCTGTGCCGGAGAGTCTTCATCCACGGCTCTGATGAACTGGCCTGGTTTGGACTTTTCACTGTGCAGGTTGAAGCCGTAGCCGGTGGCCCCCTTCTTCAGAAGGCAGAGACGGGGCCGCAGCCCAGCGCTCTCCTCCTGCACACACACAGAAGAACAGTTCATTAAAAGGTGGAGTCAGCAATATTTTACTGTCTCTCTGTATGAGAGTAATAATGTAGATTAGGTTAGATTAGATTACATTCAACGTTATTGCCACAGCACAGAGTACAAGTACTGAGACAATGAAATGTTTACAGTCTAACCAGAAGTGCATAAAGCAGTGAAGTGCAGAGTAATGTGCAAAAGTATAGGTGTACTAGTAGTAGTAGTAGGTGTAATAAATAGAATAAACAGTAAAGTTAATAAAGATGAGTAACCGTAAGAGTTAAAGCTTAAAGCAGTTGCCATTAGCTAATGTTTGGTGCAACACAGCAAGCTTTAACTGGCCACATCATCACATTCTAACACCTTACAAATATTCAGCTGTGAGGTGTGGCTTCCTTGCTGTTTGTCAGTTAATTGGACATTTATGAAAAACTTTAAACTATTCTAACACATTGCTTTCAACATAGCTATAAAGACAGCAGGTCTAACAGCTGATAGTGGTTACTGTAAATCTGAAACACTCTACTGGTTTCATATGGTAAAGTGAATGATCACGACAAACAGCCAATTTTGATTAAAAAAGGTTTTGAGTTATGCTATGGTTTTCAGCCAGTACAATCTAAAAACAATTTAAGATAAGATAAACCTTTATTCGTCCCTCAGACAAAGACACTAGTACAGTTAAGTAGTGAAAAAATGAAAAATATAAACAAGCTACAAAGTATTTACAAATTTAACAAAACTACACGAAATTATATACAGATGTACATGAGATATACATGAGAATATGGTTATGAGAAATATGAATAGTAAAGAAATATGACCAGTAAGGGAGGATCGGATATAAATTATTAAGTATAAATATGAAAATATTGCAATTGACTATAACAACATGAAAAATTCACAGCAAATGGAATCTGGAATAAATATAAATATACAGGCAAAAAATGAAAAACATACAGGTACAATGGTAATTGATATAAGCCAGAGGTGACTACATCAATCTGAGATCCGACATCAATATTTGTTCTAAACTGCAAAGGCATGTTTGTCATGCAACTTCCCTATTTACATATTGTACACATGGTGCTTATCTAGACAAATAACTTTGAGTCAGACTTATAAAAGCATGACACTCACATGACATCTTAAACATACATAGGCAGAGAAGTTGCAACATAATCTACGTGGACCTTAGACAGATGTTCATGCACATAATAAAACAGATTATATAGTACAGTACAGCTGACTTCCTCTCACAGAAGCTAATCCTGCTGTGGCTTACACCTAGTTAAGTGTTTAATCCCATCTGTGAGTCTGGAAATGATTGTTGAATGGGCTCCTATTGCAAAAGGGGTCAGCTTCAGAAAGGTGCTGTCATTTTCTAATATCTCAATTTAAACATTTTACTTAGTAGGGTTACTGCCAATTGTCATTTGATCATGCACAATCAAGATAATTAGTCTGCTTTACAATTCTGTAACTATGAACACTGAATACATGGCCAGACATGTATGGAAGACATTTCTGCCCGGAAAAAAAAAATCAAAAAAATGAAAATGTCAGAATGTGACAATTTTAAATTTCTGGTAATTAATTGTAAGGCACAATTCTGAGATACTACATCTTAATTATGAGATAGTCTAATTTTTAGTCAGTGTTATGAGATTGTAAGTCAAATACTTACTACCTCATAATTTTGGTTTTAAAAGTAAAAATTATTTTGATTTACCATCTTGTATTTTTTATTTAAAAATAAAAATAAATAAATTGGCTCAATTCATCATAATTTTGACTAACATGAGTATTTTTGTCATTTCCAATGCTTAATTTTTTTTTCCTTGATGGAATTTGGTTTCCATATTCATGTGAGAAAACAAAGTCTCGAAACTCTTCTACAGCCAACATGTGCATGAGGCAGTCACAGCAGTGAACACTTGTGCCTCTGATAAAAAACATTCCCCACCCAGCAGCTGTACTTCCATCACCTTATACAACTGCAGCTATCTATGCAACATCCTTGGCTATCAGCAGTTATCTGTACGCGAGTTCCTGCCAAGTGACCCCTTGAGATGAACCACTTGCAGCCTCAGCATTAACTCGAGACAGACACACCCTTTCAGCCACTGGCAAAGGGGATTATGCATTGATCCAAGGGTTTATATAAAATCAGCAGGGTTGATGATTGCTCAAATATTCTGAGTAAGTCATTGTCATCTTGGGAGGACTAAGGTGATATGACATTTATGACAAAGCCACATAACCAAGGTTGTTAATGAAGACGATAAGGATGATACAACAGGTGAGGTGCAAAGTACACTACAGGAATGCTCTCCATTACAATCATCACATCTTGCAGGCACAGTTATATTTCTCCTTCTGAGTCAAAGGATTTACCATATGAAAAAATAGTCAAAACATCTAGAGAAATGTATGACTGTGTGGAAGACCTTTGTTCCCTGACTTATGCCTTGAAGGCAGGGCCTGTAAGGCACAATAGATCCCGCCCTTAAATGGCACCAAGCTTGGGGAGAAGTGCTGCATGAATCAGGAGTTTTACATTTCTAGTCAAACAAATGACTACATATTGGTCTCATTTGTAGTGAAGAACGCAAAGAGAATTTCCGACAGTTCCCCTCAGCTCTACAGATTGTTACTAGCGTCTATTAGCAGCTGACTGTTTTCAGCTATAAAAGCACTGATAAACCCACCTGCCCAGCACCAATGAACGATTAGACAAGGCTATGAACAATCCGATGAACATAGTGGAGCATTTTGTAAAAGACTGCATAGAACCTTGGCATGAAACTGGATGGCTGTCAGATTCATTCTCCACACTATCGGGAGGGTACTTGTTAATTCAACATGAATAACGAATGGCATTCATTCTTGACCTTGCTGTCTATGCTGGCAGCTGCTGTGGAGTTAAATTGCACATTTTATCATGTTACTATTACCTACATGTGCAGGAGGCAATCACCAACCACTGGCATGGGCCTCCCCAGCGAGCATCAAGGGTTTATGTGTTTTCAGGAGTGTCAGTCTGGATGGAGATGTGCCAATGTCTGGATGACATATTAGTGTGGACGTAGCCTTAGACCTGTTATTTAAGAAGATTTCAGAAGAAACAAGCCATGCCTTGTCCCCATTCCAAAATCAGTTCAGACATTAGATGATGTGACAAACACTTTGTTTAAAGCATAATATGTCACTATACAGCATAGCTACTGATAGGTAATTGCGGTAGCCATTTGAGGTGAACAAGCTCATTATAATTCATTTACTGCACCGCAGGGGAGGAGTAAGTTTCCTGTGGAACAGGAGGTGATCAGAGACAGCCATCTCTCTGTGTTTACCTCTCTGCCAATACCAGTTAATCTATATTCAATATGAAGAAGACCCTGAGAACGTGGAGCAGATTATAGACACGTGACATGTCCTTTGCTTACTATCACATCACTAGTATTACTCAATCATAATGCATGTATATTAAGAGACACCGCTTGCACAGGAAAACCACATTATCAGCAGCATCACACCAGCAAACGGTGCAGTGGCAGCAAGTGCTGTGTGATAATGATACCACTGGGTAAAGTCCAGCAGAATGTCTCTTTAACATGCCAGCACTGATGCAAGTTACAATGACTGTTGCTAAAATGATTCTGTGTCGAAATATTAAAAATGACCACATTGAAGTTGCTGCAGTTCACAGCTGCCGGTCGTCACAGTAACACAAGATTTCCACATTGCCATTTTAAAGATTTACGTAGTCAGTAGTTACCAATGGGCTTGGGTTTGAGTGATCAAACAGGGTTGGGAAGATAGCGTTTACTATGCATCTGCAGTCTGGTGGAGACTCAGCCCACAGGAAGCAGAAAGTGCAATTTCCGCTGCATAGAGCTAGCTGCAGGCTCAGTGGATGACACATGAATACAGTACTTAGCCTAGTGTGATGGTACAGAGGTAGCAGGCAGCCATTGCAAGCATTCCCTGAGCTTGCTGAATATCAAAGGTTAATGGTTTTACAGCTCGCTTTAGTTAAACATCAGATTCTGTGCTCCAACTTAGTATCTCATAAAGAGGGCTGACTCGTTGGAAGGACTTTGAACTTAGGGTGAAACACTAAACTGTGTGTGCTGTGAAACCTTTACTACCTCTGGGCATAATTCCACAGAGAAAAAAACGCATATCCCAAACTTGTTGTAAAATTTCAGAAAGTATGGGAAGATTTCCGCATGTTGAACCACCTTTACAGGTTTGTGTGCTGCATGTGTTGTTACAATATTGACCCTTAAGACCTGTCTCACATCAGCTTTGTGAAATAATCAACTTGAAAAGAGTCCAAGGTACACCTCAACAGCTAGAGCTTTAAAATGGGTTTCAATAGTTCCTCACTAAAGGTATCAGCACATGCAGTTTCCAGACCTTCAACGGCTGGTTGTCAGTATGGTTTGGTACTCACTGAACGAGCCCATAGCTCTGAGTATTATAGCTCTGAGAAAGAGGTACCAAAAAGTTATAATGAATATGTGGTCATATTATCCACTGAATGACCAGGTACTATTATTACTTGCAGTGGTAAAAATTTAACCTTTAACCATTGTGTAATGCAAGAAAAACTAGACAACCAGCAAGTTTCGTTGTGACTTGTTTTCTATGGTAAAAAGGTCAAACAAAGAATGCTGGTACAATTACTCTGCTTAATATTAATTTAACATTCTTGTGTAACCTAAAGAAGCTGTTTCCTCCTTGCATCTTGTTGTGCAAATTGTGGTTTAGCATGTATAGTACACTGCATGACAATATTATATCTGTAGTCTTGCAGTCAGTGATTGTTGAAGTAAATAAATAATGTTGCGTAAAGCAGTCAGTTGTATTCTGGTGTGTGACGTCCATGACTGACTGTGTACTCGCCTGATGAACGTGGTGATATTTAGCTTTGTGCTTATTGCCTCAGGAAGTTATGAGCTTAAACAATCAACACAAACTACGCAGAACTGACAACACATGAAAAATTATGGTTCATCATCAACCGGCTGAAACACAAACAAATAAAGCCTCAGTACTATAGCAACTTGCTACATGGACAGGAAGTGGTTTCCTCATTGGCTCCACCTCAGCAGCTGACAACCTGTATGCTAGCAGAGGAGGCTGCTGCTGTGTGTGTGTGTGTGTGTGTGTGTGTGGTTACAGAAATAGCTGATACCAACAGAAATGCAACTGAAAAATGTGTTTAAATATCATGTAGACACATGTGTTTAAATACCATGTACACACATTAGAATTAATATATTAATACATAAGTTTTTGACATCTCACTGGAAAAAAGGAATACATCACTTTTAAGAGTGGAAGCATTAAAAGTGACTCTGCAGCATGTATCTTCTACTGTGTAGTATACTTATATAGTATTCATTGCTTTCAATAGATTCTCTCAAAGTGGCCTCTCACAGAAAGTTACCAACAGTCTGGGTATAAACAAAAACCTGCACATAGAGATTTGCCTCGTCATATTTTCTTGTCTTTGTTTTGCCCGTTGTGAGGTTTGGTTTAGATTCATCGTCTTCTTTACATTAGCTGGAGACTAAGGGGCAGACATAGGATATCGTCGAGAATTTGGATGCCCTAAGAGGAGCTGGAGGATGTGACTGGGAAGAAGGATGTCTATTTTACTTATCCTCCTGCCACCACAACTGAGATACAAGCAGCTGGAAATGGATGGTTAACATAATCTATTTTTTTATTTACAGTATTTTTAAGCTTGAGGACAAAGCCCTATATATAACAGCATGGACACAGTCACAGTTTGAGAAGTGGACAGACTTCAAAAACTCTTTTCTAATTGCTTCCAATAAATGTAATTACATTCCCTGTCATGCCAGAGACCCAGATTAAATCTTGATGGATCTGCAAGCTTTCACGGAGCAGCTTAATGTCACAGTCCAGCCTGAGCCGAGGGGGAAGAAAATGATAATCTTGTCATCTCAGTGTCAGAAGCATGTACTCGGTTAACCTCAAGTGGAAAATGCTGAAAATTGAATGAATGACTGCATGTTCTCTATTGCTAAGAATAAAGGTCTGTAATGGAAGCCTGGATGACAGACGGCCTATTTTGTATCTGTGTGTGTTTACACTGTGTCACTAAGAAAACAGTGAGGCAGTGAGGATCTCAGTCAGTTGACGCCAGCAGCACATGTAGGGAGTTTGTTTTGGATGGCAGCCCTTATAAAGAAGTATGTAATGGAGAGTTGCTCCTCCACACGATCCCAAGGTTTGGTCTCAGTAATAAACTTCCTGATGTTTTTCTAGTGTGTTAAAAATATTAAAATATGATGCACTGTTACACGTCTTTACATAATGTAAAAAATAATGTAAAATTGTTACTGTTGGAGCACCAATAATAGATCAAAAAAGGGCACAAACAATCATTGCTGTCAATGCATGTGTAATAAAGACACAGAGTTGTTGACATAAAAAATAAATGGTTTGACTTGAAAGTAGAGGCTAGAATGAAAATCCAAATTAGCACCATTTCTCAATGGCAGTACATGGCCTGGAGGGGCCTGCACAGCTCTTCAGTATTAATCTCCTATGTAGAAAATAATTTTTGAAAAAGGAAAGTATCCAGCTTGCTTAAGATAAAAGGTTGAAAAAAAAAAACCTGGAAAAAAAAGCTTGTAGATATGTTCAATAACACACTGAAATAAAATATCATACTCACTGGCTGCAACATTTGAACTGAAGAGAACAAGTTATGCATGTGCAGACCCAAACCTGTCTCTAATCTATATTTGTTATGACATAACTACAGGCATTCTATCAGAGGAATAGATTTAAGCGACTGCAGCACAATTGAGTGCCAGTAATAGATTTATAACATTCATTATTCCTGAATCAATAAAGCGGCTGATGAATTGATCCTTCCCAGGCTTACATGAGCTGGGTGATAAACACTGACAAAGCAATGTTCCCTTGGACAGATGAGAGCTGTGTGAGGATCCTCAGAGTCTGAGCATCAAAGTCTTCTGTAACTGCAAACAGGAGTGGAAGGAAGGAACACACAGGTGAAACAAGTCCCTATAAGACAACAGGGTGAGTGTAATGACTCTATATCCTGGATTATAGGGAATGAAATGGCACCAGCTATTTGTTTTTGGTCAAGAACCTCATTATATTGAACCTTACCTCAACACTGTTAACACTCATTCACTTAGGATCCTATTATGGCATCATGTGTTTGACATTTTCACATCTCCAAGTAGAGGAGAACAGAAATCTGTTCAATCCCGTAGCCAGCTCCTTCTTGCCCACATGAACATATTCTCACCACACTCCACCCCTATTGACAGTGTGTGTTAAGTGAGGATGTAGGTATTTCAGGGTCAGTATGGCCTCCTTGTTGAGGCGTGAGAGTGCTCTCTCCTTTCCTCCCTGGCTCAGAAGCCTTTCTCCCCATGTAAACACTGCGGACAAAGCCTCTTTCTGCTGCTGGGGATCTCTATGGTGACCGACGGACAGCCCTCAGCGCGGTGGAGGACCGAGCCACTGGAGGCCAGGATGTTACCACAATATGATGACATGCTCACTCATTTCATGCTTTTATCTACCAGGGAAAAGGAATCTCTAAAGAATTAGATAGCCACGTCTTTGTTAATAACACTCGGAGGACTTTGTCTAATCTAGCGTGAAAAAGGTTTGGTGACTGAGCCCTGGGATGCAATACCAAGTCTCACCAAACACAATCACGTGAAAGAAACTTTTGTTTGAAGCGCAACCATGAGCGTGTTCAGCAGGGCCAGCTTCACGTCATCACTGGCCAGCCCACTCAAGTGTATCCCGCTGGGAGGCCAGTATCAGACCATCATTCAGGCTCTGCCAAGTTCCCCATCAGGGAGGAATGTAGCTGGAGGTTTGCAGCATCTCAGCCAGCCAGCCTGGGCTTTTCAGTTACTGGAGGTCAGAGTATCAGTGACGGGGCATGAGCCACCTACTAGAATGAGACAGATACCTAAACATCCCATTTATAACTGAAGAACAGGGGCAGAGCGTGCTAACATACTGGAGATCTATATAGATATAAGCAGAGGCATTGACTTAAGTTATATGACTTATATTATCAGGTGACTTTGGACTTGACACAACAGATATGTTGACAGTAGATGAAATCAATCCAACAGGAGGGGAAGATGTGCTCGAAAGTGCACACAGACAATAGGGGACACCTCAATTTATCACATTTAGATATAAAGACTGCAGAGTTGTTGTTGGTTTTTTTTTTTCGCATTTTCAATTTGCGCATTAAAGAGTGGAAACCAGGGAAGTTCTAAATAAAGTCAAAATATAGTAAAACAGTTTTTACATGCAGTAGAAAACTTGGTTTATGGATAAATACAAAATGCAGTCTAATGGAAACAGATTGAGTGAATAAAATGCAACGTCCACATATTTTTTTCTTTATTTAAGATTTTACTCTTTTAATTATTCCACCTCTTCTTCTGCAGTTGTTTAATGACACCAGACTGGAGCACTGGTGTAAAATTGGCCAAACACTGCCACTGTTCTTAATTCTTGATAACTTGTTAAGGATTTTAATTGCGTTAAGTTTAAGCCATGGTTTGACTGACTCACAACTTTAAAGTCAAGACTTATGACTTGCAAAACAGTGACTTTGTCCTACATCTTGGTATAGGTTCACCAAAATGCTAACGAGCACGGAAACAATTACTATAATTATCAACTAGTCGACTGACAGGACCTGATAACCTAATAAACATTAAAGTAACCTACCAAGTAAGTAGCAGATCAGTAGCTAGCCAACCAGGAACAACCAGGCAATATGTTACCACCATCAGTTTATTTAACCCTTCATAGGGCACTCATTGAAATACTTTGAAATTCAAAATTTTAACCCGAGAGTGTTATTGGAGGACATAAGAAAACTTTATCTCTGTTGTAAAATTTTTTGCAATTTTTCACTTTTGTAAATGGTCAGAAATGACCAAAAATAGTCACTTGCCCTATAAAGGGTTAAGAGACATATATTCATATATAAAATGTATGATTGAATCCTCTGTCATAACTGCCTGTAAGCTATTCCTCTGTTGCAGAGCAGTTTATAAACCAGCAGAGCAAGTTATATAAAAATGGATGGTGCAACACAGCTAACATGCTATGATAGCTTTTTCTATGTTGAACTCTCAATTCCCTTAAAAGTCAACACTGCCAGCACTTTACTACATATCTGCAAGCACATGTGCTGACCTCAGCTACTTCATTTTAATGGACTGATCTAACTTTTATTGGAGTAACTGCTGGTGTGACCAGACATTTAGACTGAAATTATGCTACTGCAAGGGAACATGTACACTTCTCTGTGGCTCAACAAGAGGGGGGTGTTTTAGATAACCACGGGTTACTGGAACTGCCAAAACTTACACGCCCAAATCTTGACAACAGCTCATGTGCATGTGCAACATACTTCAAATTATGATGTGGTTATGATTTGGTCTAAGCTCCCAGAGTCCCAGACAGGGCGTCAAACTATTAGTATTGTTACACTGCCTGCACATCAAACAAGCCGATTGGTTGATCCAACTTTCTGCCGAGAGGTGGCTTTGAACAGAAAAACAGAAATAGATGAACCAATAACGAAATAAGTATTAGTTTCAGACCTACTTATAACCTATAAATATTTAAGTATGAGGATTTTAAATGGAATCCATGTCAGACACAGAATCATTTTTCTGTACCTTCATGTTGTTTTGAGGCTGACCTTTGACTCCTACCTACTGAGGGGGCTAAGTCTAAAAATAACCAAGTATTGCATTATTTTTCCTAAGTCCTAAATAAAAACCACTTCCCAATGTCAGAGCTCTACACAGCTCAACACCTCATCAATGAGACTATTTTGCATTGCTGTTACACAACATTTAAATCACGGCTCAGACTTTGTACTGGCTGAAACACTTACATAGCCAACAAAATCTGGCCATGTTTATGGCCGTTTCAAGACTACCCTTATAAAATTGTTACATAACAGACAATGAAAACTTGGTCTTTCAAAGAGGCAGGATTATGGTAATCCAAGGAAAGAAACACATGTCAAAGTTCAAACTTCAATTTTTGATATGGTGGAAGGTCTCAGAGTCCCAGACAAGGCATCAAACCTGTTGTTGATCTAGCTCTTTTATGAATACTATCAACAAAATGTATTCTGAAAATCTGAAATTTTGAAGCACCTTCTTGCAACACTAAAGTCTAGACACGCTGGCCACATGTAATACAAGCACTATTTTTATCCTATTATGTCAATTCATATCACACAAAATCCATCAGATCATGGAGCCAAAAAAGTTGCTCTGTCTCACTGACATGCATCGGTGTGACAAAACCTCTGGTCCAACAAACCAAACCTGACGGGGGAATCCGAGACAGAGGAGGCAGAGACACTGACAGACATTTATATGACAAAGACTCTGTTCAACAAAAAGGAGTAGAGGCCTGGCACATTTCATTGTGCTGTGTCACTTTTCTGTCTGAGCTTACAGACTTTCACAGGCACTGAAAGTGGCTACTTTTTTTTTTAAAAGAGCTGCTAAGCATTACTTTGCTCATGTTTATGCTCCCACTGACAGGTAGAGGTGGATGACATATCAACATAGAGCGTGAGATGATATGGCTTTGTCAAACGCCAGTTGATTTTAGCATACTGCCTCTACCATGGTGGCCCTCCCTTTACCATCTCTAAATGTATGAAGAAATTATAAATGATACTACAAGAATACTTTAGAGTTAGACATGATGTTTTTTATGAATGGGACAAATCACTTTATTTATCAGGTACTTCACTTGTTGGACGACCATAAATACACATTTCTAGCCCGAACATAAAAGTAAGAGGACCTTGAAGTGAGGGTGTGTTTTTTAAACACCTACTGATCCAAAGGCCGAGAATCAACTCCCTCTGTCAAGTTTCCAGAAGTATGATACTGTATTGATAATACAATACAAGATTATATGATAGCAGATTTTACCCATTTTGCTTACAGGTTAAGGGCTGACCTTTTGACCTGACCCTTATCAAGATCTTGGGATTGAAACCTAAACACACTGCAGATGACACCTGTTTGTCATAATTAAAGTTAATTAATGCTTTTATAAATATGTTTGATAGATGATCTAAACTAATCTAATGTAATCTAGTTATAGATCTGGGGTACACTCAGTAAAGTGCAGTGAGCTGAACACAATGACTTGCTGTGTTCACTGTCTGTACCTTGGTGCTGGAGCTGGAGCTGACACTCAGCCTGCCAGAAGCCGTCTCTCCGTTCTCCCGGTGGCTGCCGTTGCTCTGAGTGTCCCCGGCCTCTAAGTCGCTGTCCCCGGCAGGCAGGGGAATCCCCTCCGTGACGAACTCTTTCCGGCATTGCAGGTTGTGTTTGCTCAGCAGCTCGGACGTGTCGTTGTCCACCACGATGAGCTCCAGAGCCCCGGAGGTGGCTCTTATCCTGGCCACCACCTGCTGATGGCCCTCGCCCTCCACGCTCTCTCCATTCACGAACACCAGGCGGTCCCCGGCCAGCAGCCCGGCGGCCGCAGCGGGGGTGTCGGCCTCCACCTGCCGTATGAACTGCCCGGTCTTGCCCTTCTCTCCGTGCAGGTGGAAGCCGTAGCCGCTGGGTTCTTTGTTCAGCACACACAGCCTGGGTCGGAGGTTTGACATGTTGTTACTCTAAAACTTTTATCCTCACTTTCTAAACCAAGAGTCTTTCAACAAACCAGGCGAAGAAGTGGCACCTGCTGCGCGCGCGGACTCTGCTCCACTTCCGCTGATGTGAGTCACAGTAAAGTTTCCACTGCTAATGCTGCGTCTTCTCCCCTGCCTCCCCTCAGATCCTCCCCTGACATCTGCCAACATGCAATCTTCTCTGTCACGTCCAATCCGACGGCCTCCACAGCTCAACGGAGGCGCCACGCTCAAACATGTCAACAACTGCATTTACACGCGGCACCGGCTTTTCAAATTAAAAGACTGTTCCGACTACTGTCAAGGTTTGATTTGACGTCAAGGCTACAGGGACCACTGGGGACTCAATTTAAAGTTACTGAGATTGCATACAAATGTATTCAGACTTAAAAATCAAACAGCCTGCCTGTAATCAGTATTGATTGATTTTGGGCTTTTACAAGCTGGAAGACTGATAGCCCTTTTCTGGAAAAATATACAATTGCCCTCTGTAAAGTTATGGTTGAAGGAGATTGCAACATGGATGGAAGCCTTTTTTGGAATTTTTGGAGGATGAGAATGTTGTAATAACTTGAGGTCTTCAAGTTACCACTGCTGCTGCTTTTTCAGTTGTTGTAGTTGGGTTTTTTTTTGTTTGTTTTTTTTAATTTAAATTTACTGTCTTTATTACTATTTTTTCTGTGTTTTTGCTGTCTTTTCCTCTTCTTTTGATAGTTTTGTTGCATAGTGCATTTATACATTATTGCTATTACTGTGGTTATTGTTATTTGTATGTTTTTTCTTATGCGTAAAACTTAATAAAATATTGTTTAAAAAAACAAACAAACAAACAAAAAAACAGCCTGCCAGTGCTGATTGAATAAATAGAACAGCCTAAAAGTAAATATCCCTGCCAGACAAAACACTCTCAGAAATTTGCTTTTATAATGTATACAATGTAGTAGAAAGTACATAGAAGAGCATGCAACTGATTTTCAATTATACAATACCAAAAATAACAGTAAAATTAGAAAATATATATCAGCGGTAGCGTACTGATTGGACCTCTGTATTTCTAAATCCTGACTGGGAACAATATTTTGGGTTACTGATATAACCTTAATGTAGTTTTCCCTCTGGTTACTGTTCTTGTAAAACATCTGTAATGTTTGGAATACCATTTCCTGCTTTCTGTGAGCCTTACATTGCTGTTTTCTTACAAGACTGTCAGTGTACGAGCTACTTTGCACTAGTAATCATCTGTTGATGATATGCTCACACAGGAGTCTTTCCAGGATGCCCCTTTCATACCCAATCTTGATGAACCTGTTTACCTGTGGAATGATCCAGACAGGTGTTTTTGGATCAGTCCACAGCTTTCACAGTCTTTTGTTGCTCCTGTCCCAACTTGTTTGAAATGTGTTGCTGCCATGAAGTTCAAGTTGAAATTGCTGATGTTAAATGTTTTATTAATTATTACCAAGTATTAAAACCTGCCATCGAAAGTGTTCACTTTGATCGGAGCACCAGTATTACAGTCAGACAGTTGATTCTTCTATTATGATGAGATTTGTTTCTGTAGATACTGCCTTTGTTTACACCGAAGACTCCTGAACTTACAGACTAATGTTCTCAGTCATGATGGCTTAACATCATGGTGTGCAGCTACAAGAGGATGTCCGGCCACTTGAAAAAAGATCACAACCTTTAAACCTCAGAGGTCTGTCTTTTTGAAAGATCATTACGCTCTCTTAACTTTTTCAACAACAAAAAATTGCAGCACTATTTGGTCAAAGAAATGTCACAACATCACATAGCTTTTCAACATAGGAGAGCAAATAGTATAAAGTAAATAGTGGTACCAAATGCTATTGCATGGCCTCCCAAAAGTCAGGTAAAGCACTGAGAAATAAACTCTCCCTTACTGGAACTGGTATAAGGTTTAGAGAAAAGGCTGAAATGTTTCTGCTTTTATTTTGAAGGCTAGACTTGCCAATAGGAAGCTTCTATTTATTTCTGAAGATTTTATAAACACATAGCTTCACTACATATTAAGTGTTGATCGTGACACTTTCCATGATTGTTTCATTAGTGGAAAATAAATAAATTCATTTTAATCTCTCTCTCTCTCTCTCTCTCTCTCTCTCTCTCTCTCTCTCTCTCTCACACACACACACACACACACACGCACACATTCGCAACCTTGTGGCTCCAACCATATGGCGGGTGACTGCAGGGGAAACTTCAAATAAAGTGAGCTCAGTTAAAAATAGTTTATTTTTTATGCAGCATACAAGACATCAAAGACAAGTTTTGGCAGTGTGGTCTGACAACAAACAACTGATCAACAAGGTCTAATGGCCACAATCTGAATAATGTTAGATTATATCTCTGTCAGACCTGAGCTGTCCAAACTGAGTCAGAGCATCCACACAATCATTGACATATTTTGTGGTAGGAGCATTGCATACTGTTGTCGAACAGACAAACTTGCTTGTGTTACAGTTAAACCTGAACATGGAGCTGTTGTTCTGACATCATTAGTTCCTTAAAGCTGCACTAATTAATATTTCTGTATTACCAGTGGATCAAATTATTATGTGCAATGTAAAAGAAGTGGAATGTAGTGGCAACACCAGAGAGAGTTGCCACGTGACTCTCCACCTCCCCTCAGCTTTACACAGCATTTTCGATTTTTTTTTTTTTAGTGAAAATGACCTGAAAGAAAACAAAAGTTATTGAATAAAATGTGGCATTTAACTATATTTTTCAAGAGTGAACAATACTCTTACATTATTGGATGGATAGAAAATTCATCTTTTCCATGCATGCTGGATGTGTAATTAGGAAACTGTTTGCATCTTTACCATTTTTAAAAAATAATAATAATAGGTCAATGTTATGTTTAAGCCTTGTTCTGCTGCCCACTAGTGGCCAAAAGAGTGTTGCAGCTCAATTAATGCAGCTTTAGTGTTGATATACACATAGTAGATCTCATATTTCAAAACAAGATTTAACCCTGAGCTTCGAGTTAAAATCTGAAAAGAAATCCTAATTATTTGTTCTTTTTTTTTATGTTCATCTTGATAAAAAATATAAATAGAGTTTATGTTCTGGAGGCACCACGCACAGATTTGGTACATGCAATCCAGCAAATATGCAACTGCACTTTAAAGTCCATAATCTGACCATAGAAGCAAAATATTGTTTTGTTTTTGGAGGGGAAATGCAGCCAAAGACAAAAAATCTTTTACTCACAGAAATTCAATACAGTACATAGATGTTTCCTAAATGAGGGAAAAAATGGAAATTCAACTGCAGATCACTGTCAACTAGCTCATGTAAGTCTTATGCAGCAATCCTCCTCTAGAGACCCATTTCAGGCTCAGGTCACATTAGCTTGTTCTCCAGTCCCTGAGCTTTTCTTCAACAGTTTGTCAAGAATGAAACAATGTGTAAGTAAACAGACAAGGCTTTTGTCCAAATACTTGACTCTAACTTGCATCCGTGACACAGTGTATGGCCTTGTCTGGATCTGTTTGCATTGTAGACACATACGGTTGCAGCAATGTTGATTTTTCCAACGTGGATCCAAAATGTATACTCTACATCTGCCTTGAGACTATGTTCCCTTCAGACTTATATTAGTGGTGTGTGGATGTATGTAGTTTTAATAATATCTTTCACGTCGGCAAAACGCTGTGTTTGAAACTTCTTTCATTATTCTATCAGCAATCACTTGGTAGTAAATTAAAAGCTGGGTAAAAAAAAAAAACATTTTCCAGTCAGACAGCTATGTAAGGCAAATACCAATAAAAAAAAAATACTGTAGCATGAAGAGAATGAAACATATAAGTGTTCGATGAGAAGATCAATGTCAAGCTCATGACTGTGTTATCTGCTGTGGAAATGAAGATGTACACGAGGCTGGTGATGGTGAGAAATTTGTTTTTGTGCCATTTCTGAATCAGGTCATTTAAAACCAGAACTGGGGCATGAGAAAAACAAAGCTAGCTCAGTCAACATGAGCTCTGATTGGGACAACGGTAACGATATCATTCAAGTCTGAGCAGTTGATGAGGAGTTACTGTAGTCTGTATGTGAGATAATACAGCATTTGTTATTGTTCAGAAAAGTTTATGACCAATATGATTTTAATATATTGTTAGGCTTAATGTGCATTATTAAGTGAGTGTTGGAGCTGTTAGTAGGAGTGGGGTTTTTTTCCAACTCTGGACAGAAGCAGACAAGCTGTCCCCTCCCACCTCCAGTGTTAATGCTAAGATTGTCCACATCCTGACTTCAGCTCTGTAGATAAAACACATTCACAAAAGTGGCATGGATCTTTCCATCTAACTCTCACAAACATAAACACATATAGCATGAAGTCATTTCTCATATAATCTAATTAATTCTAAATAATTTTTGTACTATTTGCTAAAATTTCTTCAAATGTTCAGTTGCTATTAATGACACATGTCGGTCTAAAAAGTGTTCTTGGCTAAAAAAAAAACCTGTGGGCTTTGTGAGTCTGTAGCTTGGTTTATCCTCCTCTCACTTCATTGATTTACTTTTGGCTTTGAGTCTTGAATGAATGGCAGCGTCATATTTTGGGAGCAGCAGCAAGTTAATAGTAGCTCTCGGTGTGTCACAGTCTGTTCACCCAGAGCGGTGGGAGGAGGACTCGGGAGAGGAGATTTAAAAGTAGCTGCAGCAGCCTGACTTCTCCTTCTGTGCTTCGATGTATTCGTGGATCTGGAACTTGGGTTTGTTGGGATGCTGGACGGCCCGGTGCTTCAGTTCCCTGAAGAATGGAAGCAGACATCACACAGTTTAGGAAATAGTACAGATCCTATTCAACCATCTGTGATGCCTGCTGTGTCAGCTGCATCGCCATGTCTGCTGAACTGCTGACCAAAGATTTCATTTAATGCTGTTTGAGAGAATTTTACAATGTGGTAATTAAAAAATGATGACAAGCACTGAACACTTTTTATTTCTTGCCATGGAAGCAGTAACATGGAAAAACTCTGAGGAGAATGAGGAGCGGTTCAGTTCAGCAGTTTAAGAGGAAGTGAGTGACTAAAAGGTTAACTGAGGAATGTAAGTGAAGAACTGAATGAATGAGATAGTTGTATATGGATTAATCATGTTATCTACTACAATTATGTAAATGAATCTATTAATTCTACTAATCTTACTAAATTGTCACTTCTGACACCTTTTGTATGACATTCTACAAATTGACAATTTTCATTAACATTATGTTTTAATGTTTTAATGAAAGAAATCAATGTGATCACTGGAACTGGAGTTTCAAATAGACATCTGTATTTTCAACTGCAAATTAATGAGAAAAATTCTATATAATTAAGTTAGTATACATTATAATAGACAGATGCATAAAAGGTTGTAATGTAGTGGGTTATAATATAATATATGTTTATTTTTATTGGCTTTCTGAAAGCAATAAGGGACTTTGGGGGAGAGTGTAATGTCATTAAAATAAACAAAATAGGATTGAAAAAATGTAATTAATCTTTACTTAATTATTGAAAAATTGAGGTCCTCTTAAGGAAAGAAAATGGCAAAATTTATAATTAATTTATGCATTATAATGTCCCCTTAAAATGTACACAGCAGCATCACAGCTCTCCTTAATATCCAACTGAGCTGAATACTGAAGGGACCTTTTATGATATTGTCTGTTTTGAAAATTTTTTTCTTTTTGGATCAATGAGGTGCATCTGACATCTAAGAAATTCATTTATTTTGATTATTTCATTATTAACAGAAAAGGCTTGCTGAATTGATTGAAACATTTGCCACTGATTAAACATAATTATTGATGATTTCTGCATGTGGCAATAAGTCATTATATTGATCAACAGCATATGGCATCAGCAGGAGGAACATGTGACAGGTAATGTCTGTTAAGTGCCTGCATATTATTTTTTTAATATATTCATTAATGTTTAATTCCAATTCAACGTTATTTTAATGAATGTAATAAACAGGTAAAAGGCAAAATATTTTAATAGTAGTAATAATACTTGGCCACAGCAGTGAAGGCCAGCTCTACGTTGACTCCTGTTTTGGCACTTGTCTCCATGAAAGGAACAGAATACTCCTGAGAGAAGAGAGGCAAAACAACAGTGAGCAGCAGAGTAAACCACATCAGCTCTGGTTGTACAGCGATGAATGAAATACTCACTCTGGCCAGCCTCTCTCCTTCATCTTTCCGGATGGCTCTGTCATCGCTCATGTCAGCCTGACACACAGATGCAGTGTGGTTAGATTAGGGTCCTTGTAAACAAGTTCACTTAAGCTGGTCATACAGCAACATACTTTTCCTGAACAAGGTAGTTTAGAGACTTGGACACATGTGGCTACTGTATACTTTGTGCCATCCCACAATTTCATTTTAGGATTTTGATGTTTGGCAATGCACACCTTCTTCAGATCGGATCAGAAATAAAATTCTTGGCATATTTTTGAAACCTCACTGCATTACTGTCATACGTCAGCCTATAGGGCACCCTGGCATTATGCTGGCACATTGCTACATTACCTAACGAATCACTGCCACCAACTGTCAAACAGCAGAATAGCGTGAAACTAAGGGATGCCATATGACCTGCCTTTCATTTGGTGGATGCATACAATGCTTAAGTTAAATGGCAGCTTAATTTGTCTTCACACTGGGTAATGGCAAAAACCCACATGATGGCAAGTGGAGGCAAATTTCAATGTTGGTTAAATGAGTTCATATATGATATATTTTATGGGCAACTCGAGGGCAGTGGAACAAGCTGTAAGCCCAACACTGACACTGACTGATATTATGACATTAAGAGTTGTTACAGTAAACATATTGGGAAACAGATAAACTGATAAAAAGTCCAATATTCACTCTCCATCTAACAGATCTGACCTCCACCAACTCCTCAGAAAAAGAGAAATATCTTGCTCTTCAGTTGTTGAGTGCTCCAATATTCAAGTATCTGATTGCTGCTGTTGGGTGCTGGGCAGGTCATGCACATCAGAGCTTCTTCAGAGGCAAGAGCTGCCTGTTGCAGCTGGCGAGGTTGGTGAGAGCAATGAGAGTGAAACTAAAGAGTAAAGTCGTGGGCTGGAAAACAACTGAGCTGCACAGTCAGCTGACGAATCTCTGCTGGTTTGTCACGATGAGCGACATCTTTCACATTACACATTTCACCCATAAGACATATAAAAACATTCATTAGTGCAGCTTTAACTCTCTTCTACTCCTCTTTGTACAATCTTTGTACTGTGTCACATATACTTGTGTGCATAAATATGCATCCTTGGCTAGCATGTATATATAGCAAATACATTAGATGAATATCCTCCTGAACCTCATCTGACAGCACAAACATGTTTTGTCTATCTACTAGGCACATTTTTACAGTCATGTCTCACTAAAGATCAGATCTCTTTCTATTTTCTTAACACTTTTTCTTCACTTGCTGAGCTTCTCAAACTACTCCATCCCACCTTGTTGCCCAGCAACATGATGACTACATCGCTCTGTGCATACTCATGGACCTCTGTTAACCATGCCTGAAACAAGAAAGACAGACAGACACATAAGTGCACAGACAGTCCAACAAAGAGAAAGTGTGTTTGAATTAGGCTGAAACTTGGAAGGCAGGTTAATTCACACACATCACTATCCCTGTGGAGACACTCCATGACATACACACCCTTATCCCAATCTGAATTTCATCACTGTTGGACTGTGAGACAAAAAGTTTTTATCTTATCTCATCTTATCTTATCCTTGACCGAATTCTAACCCTAACCCATAAGCCAAGCCTTAACTCTCAAAAAGCTAGACCCTTGGGGGTCTTAGTTTTGTCCCCACAGTGACAGGAAGCTTACATGGATGTGTGTGAGGATTGAAATCCCTATCAATAATAATTAAAAACAAAAAGATACACACACACACACACACACACACACACACACACACACACACACACACACACACTCCCCTTATCCCTGACTTACCCTGATGTTGTCAAAGGAGGTTTTGCTGGTGATGTCGTACAGGAGGAGCAAAGCTTTTGAAACAGACCCAACAAAAAAAAAAAATACATGAACATATAGTTTTATGGCTGCACATCTCTTGACAGGAACCTTTGTGGATAAAAGTACAGCTGGGAGTCAGATGTAGGTGTTTATTTCCCTTACCATGTGCATCTCTGTAATATGCATGTGTCACACTTCGGAACCTTTCCTGTCCCGCCGTGTCCCAAATCTGAAACAGAAAAGGAAAAAACAGGCTGTACATGGTGACTTGGCCTGGTTCCACTTGGCTAACTCTGAATATCACTTATAACGCTGGTACCCAAGAGGAGCCTGTGCTCTAAAAATAGGTTGCTATTGTGAAATCACATCATCAAGTTTTTCACTTGGACTGATTTACTTACTGACCTGTAGTTTGACCTTTCCATCGTCAACAGTCACGTCTTTATTCTGAGAGAAGCAGAAACACAATTGATGTTGGAGTGGCCAATTTGTCAAACCTATATTTAAACCTGGTATAGAGAATGTTCTGTATGTAAAAGATACACACACAACCACACACACCGTGAATCCAATGCCCACTGTAGCAGAGAATGAGCCGGGTATGAACTTTCCCTGATCAAACTGCACCAGCAGGGACGTCTTTCCCACTCCGCTGTCCCCGACCAGGATTGTCTGCAAAACAGTCAGATTTAATAAGAACTACATTGGTATCAAAATCAGCCCTCGCAATCATTTCATGATCTTGAGTTGTGAGTCAGCATCTGCATCACAGTGGCCATATCTGCTTCCAAGCAGCACAAATAATAATGTCTTTTACAAGAGCTTGGCACCGTACCACTATTACAGTCTGACTCACAAGCTGAAGGAGATAACCTTCAAGACAAAGAAATGAATTAAAGGCAGCATTCAGAAGCATCCAACTTAGTAATCAGGGCCATCAGTCATTGCTTCATCTTCGAGAGGCCTGTTCTTTCATTTATATACCCACTTAGAAAAGTCACCCTGAGGTACCCACCCTCGCCACGCACCACCCCACACCGTGCAGTGCCCTCCAACTGTGACAGATAGAGGAGATGAGACACAGCCAAGCTGTTCTCAAGAAAGGATTTTGAGGAGGCTGAAAAGTGACACCTAAGCTTCTGTTATGCTGCATTGGGTCATTTTTGTTCAGAACCAGAATCAGAGCCTTGACCAAGCCACAAATTCTGATCTTGTGGTAAATGTCAGCTGTCATTCAGAAGTGGTCTTACAAGTCTTAACAAGCTGTCTAGTGAGCCTGAAGATGGTTCTACAAAACCCCCAAATCTGTTCAATGCCAGGGTTTTGAAATTCATAATTAGCACATTATTAGAGAAACTACACTATGAATATGTTTAATGTAAGGTTGTGATAAACTGTGGTTTAGGTCTGGTTAGGGTTATTCAACTAAAAGACTGGCTTGAGGTTAGAGTATAGTCAAGCTTGAATTATGCGTCTGCAGAGATACATGTAAACATCTTTGCAAAATCTACTTGAAAGGCCTAGCCCCCCCTCCCAAAAAAAAAGAAAAAAGAAGAAGAAGAAGAAGAAGAAGAAGAAATACATTTCAAAATGTTGCCATTCTTGAATGAGCAACAATGTAATTTCTTGCTCCCATTACAATGATAAATCCAAATTCTTTTACATTTTTTTTCCCAAGTTTGTTACTGTGGTGAATGAAGTGGTCTGGTTGGATGTCTAATAGTAACAGTGACACTGACATTGACAGGGTATTCTTTAAAAGCTATATAAACCTGGCTCTGGACCTTGCCTAGGACTTGGATGGCCAAAGATGATCAGAAGGAATTTGACATCTAAATCCAAACAGTTCTAATTGTCTTATAAGTCTAAATCAAAATGGCACTTAGTGTTTGGTATGCAAGTAAGACAAAGTTCAACTGTACCTTAGGTCTGACTTAATGCTTTATGAATGATAAAGTTTGAAGGGGGAGAAAGAGGAAAGGATTACAGCTGAGAAGCCTGAGCTGCTTTTCTCAGCAGTTACAGGTTTTCTAGCCTCCCTTTGATCTCAGTATTAAAAAGGACTTCAGAGACTCTCAGAAAAGTGTTACATCTTAGCTGGGGATATAATATCGTTTCTGCATTAATAACCATCCTCTGAATTTTCATATCAGCTGTACTCAGACATCAGCAATAACTTACTTATTCTCTCTGTTGAGAGAAAATTCAGCGCAGTGAATAAAGAAAAAATTCTGTTTAGATCATAACGTTTAGTTACTGATGGAAAAAACACTATGTAATTCAAAACATAGCACAGATGTTGAAAAGATGGAGAGACTCAAGGGTTTCTGGATCCCTTAATTAATACCTTGGACTTGCTGAATACTGCAAAATGACATTTTCTCTTAATAAACTAAGCAAAATATTTTTTATTTATTGATAATGAAAAGGTTATGTGCATGGAGGAGTGATGAGCAGCACAGGACATTTGAGTGCACTGAACTGGTATATAAAGTATACGTTGCTGGTGATGCAACTGTTAACATGGTTATACAATGGACATCACCATCTAATAACAAATAAGACATTCCTTTCCTCACCTGTACTTTGAATTTAGTGCCAATTATATTTTCTTTTCATGAACACACTAAGATAAACAACAGTTGTCAAGTTGTAAAAGGTTGATTGAGGATTACTTTATAGCCAGCTTCACACGTTATATATAAGCTAATAGGTCTATATATATATAATAAACTGAGGCTAAATGTCCCATGCAAAAAGTGCAATTAAAGACACATCATTGTTTGTTATACAGTAGAGAGTTACTTAATCCTACTATACCTCATGATGAGGAAAATGCAAGATATATATAGATATAGATATATATAAGATATATCCAGTCAACATATAATGTTGACTGGAGTGTGAACATCTCTAAATCGATTACAGAGCAGGAAACAGCTGCTGCCTAAACTCTAATAGCATTCAGGACTGGCACACACTGAGGATATACTACGCTTTTTGTGTACCTGCAGGTAGCTAATGAAATGCTCCTTGCCTTTGAAAACAATGCTCCATTATTGTCAGATAGTTAGATATGCTTAAGTTTGCAGCCAATGCTAGAGCGGATACACACAGTGTTTAATCCTTTTCTTACACTTTTGCATGTGTCTTAGTTTTGGAAAGACAAAAACACAAAACACACCCTCTCCAAAGTCTTGAAATGCCAAGTATCACACTTACTACAACTCAGCTTGACATGTAAGAAAACAAGGCTTAGGTTTAGCCAACAGTCACCTGTAAGATACCTTATATTTTACAAACTGGGGCCATATTAAAACAAAAAATGATAAAAAAAAATGGCTTTAACTAATGTACAAAGCATAGTATGAAAGAACAGCAATATTATTATTTGATCTCATTCTCCTGTGACTTTATGGCAACTGTTACTGAGCATGTCACATTATGTCTGAATGGGTGTCTGTGAGGACAAAACCAGTGGTGTGAACCAACCATATTTGTAGAATTACACATGCATATATACATGTGATGATGATGATGAGAATGCATGTGTTTTTGTGGTGGGAGAAGGGTATGACGCTGTTTCCGTGGTAACAGAGGTTCACTGGGAAGTGAGCCTGTCTCAGGAAATCTCACTGGAGACTGGAGGCAATTAGGTGGAAGCACCGCAGATGTTCGGGAATTAGACATGGACGCTGTGCATGATGTAAACACTGTATTATGCGCATGTGTGGCATGGAGAGAGAGACAATGATAAAGAAAGAGAGAGAATTTGATTTTATTCATCTCCAGGGCTGAGATTGTTAAGTGCCAGTGAATTTAGTTTCTTTTTTATTGAGTCCACTTGTTTATACCAAGAAGCTTCTGTAAGAGCTTCTATGATCATCATGGTAACAAACATGAAGTCCCTTTACTGTGTGGCAAGTTGGAGTATCAGTTTAACAGAATGGAGAGCCAGGAGGTTGTGCTGATCTGCTCTGTCTGAGCAATGGGAAATATCACTTTTGTCATAACCAGGCTAAAACGTTAAGTTACTTTTGCAGTTATGTCTCGTCTCATGTTGTCCTGTCTCTTCCTGTTTTATTTTGGTAACTGTTTCCCTTCTCGTTTCAGGTTGCTTGCCCTTCCTTCTGTGTCTCCCGCCGGTGTGATTGTCTGCCCCGCCCTGATTGTTTCCACCTGACTCCCTACCTTGTGTATTTAATGTCTGCGTCTTCCCCTGTCCTGTGCCAGTTTGTCGTGTCTGCTATGTCCGTCAACCCGTGCCTTTTCCATGCGTCCTATGTCTTGTATTCCAGCATTTGCTACCACGTTTTCTTGTTATTTTTCTGCCTTGTTTTTCCTCAGCATAGCTAGAGCGACTTTAAGTTTATTACTTTGTTTGTTTGATACTTTGTTCCTCAGAAGAGTGATTTTCAGTTTGCACTTTGTTTTAATAAAGACCTTTATTTTGGAACTTTCTGTCCCCGCGTCCTGCTTCTGGGTTCACCTCCAGGCTGAGCCTTGTCAGTACAAACTGGCCAGCATGAACCCAGCAGACGCCGAGCGAATGTCAGCTGCCATTCGCGACCAAGACGCCAAGCTTAACCAGCAGATTGAGCACATGTCGGTGCTGCACAGCAGACTCGACGAACTCAAAAGACAGCAAGAAGACTGGAGAGCAGCCCTGAGTCACCAGATGAGTCTGCTGTCGGCTCAGCTCCACCAGGTACTCGGGGCTCCAGCTTCAACCAGCCAGCCTGCTCCGGTCGCTCCGGCGGCCGCCATGCTCGAGCCGGCTTTCCAGGCCACGCCGCTCCGCCTCGCTCCACCTGAGAAATACTCCGGTGAGTCCGGCCACTGTCAAGCTTTCATCACAAGCTGTGAAATGCACTACGAACTTTCACCCTCTGCATTCCTCACCGAGCGATCGCAGGTGGCCTTCATGATCTCGCATCTCACGGGGCGAGCCCTGGCATGGGCTACGGCAGAATGGACCCGGGATTCTGCAGTCTGCTCCTCGATCCAGGACTTCAAGCTAGCCCTCAAACGAGCCTTCGACCCACTGCACTCAGAACGAGAGAAGGCACGTGAGTTAAGCACCATACAGCAAGGTTCAGACTCTGTCAACGATTATGCCATCAGGTTCCGCACCATGGCGGCGGGCAGTGGGTGGAATCCCACCGCCCTTTTCGACACCTTCCTCCGGGGGCTGGCTGATCAGATCCAGGATCTTCTGGTTCCGTTGGACCTCCCCTCCGACCTGGACTCCCTCATCGCCCTGGCCATCAGGACGGACCATCGCCTGCAGGAGCGTCAGCGAAGCCGGTCCCGGATGACGTCATCCGAGACCCGACTCCCTACTCGCTTCTCTACGGCGACACTTCGGGGGCGGAGCTCTCTGCCCCACTCTGCGTCCGTACCTCAGGCCAGGTCCCCGTCCAGGAGAGAGGAGGAACCTATGCAGATCGGCCGCGCCCGGCTCTCGGCGGAGGAGCGTCAACGCCGGCTCCAGGAGGGGCGGTGCTTCTACTGTGGCCTTCAGGGACACCTCCTCGCTGCTTGTCCGGCTAAAAGAACAGGCTCATCGGTGAACGCGAGAGCACTGGTGAGCCCAGTCCCTGATTACTCTCCCCGCAAACTTACCGATGTGCAGGTAACCCACCTCAACACGACCATGACGCTGGGGGTCCTCATAGACTCTGGGGCTGACGAGAGCCTCATGGACTGGGCTCTGGCTCAAAAGTTAAGTCTCAAGTCTGAACTATTGTCTCGCCCCATCGAGGCTAGTGCTCTCGATGGGAGCATGCTCTTTAAAGTTACTCATCGCACTGAACCCGTAACTTTGTCTATAAACAATCACCAAGAACTGATCTCGTTCCACTTGTTTAACGCCCCCAGCGTTCCCTCATTCTGGGTCTTCCCTGGCTTATCCAACATAACCCCCACATAGACTGGTCGACAGGGGAGGTCAGCGGATGGTCAGAAAAATGTAGGGCAGGGTGTTTAAAAGATCCTGCTGTCTCTGTCATTAACTCTGTCTCCCTCAGCCAGGTGAAAGACGTTCCTGCTCCTGATCTCTCCATGGTTCCTTGCTGCTACCACGATCTGGGGGAGGTTTTTAGCAAGGCTAAGGCTACATCGCTGCCCCCGCACCGCTCCTATGACTGCCCCATCGATCTCATGCCTGGGGCTCCCATCCCCAAGGGGCGCCAGTACTCTCTCTCCGGTCCGGAGAGGGAGGCCATGACAGAATACATTGAATCTTCTCTCCAAGCAGGGCTCATCCGGCCGTCCTCCTCTCCTGCGGGTGCGGGATTCTTTTTCGTGGGTAAAAAAGATGGGACCCTCCGGCCGTGCATTGATTACTCACCGCTCAACGAGATCACCGTCAAGAACCGATACCCCCTCCCACTCATGTCGTCGGCGTTTGATCAACTTCAACAGGCTAAGGTATTCACCAAGTTGGATCTACGCAACGCCTATCATCTGGTGCGTATACGGGAGGGGGACGAGTGGAAGACTGGGTTTAACACGCCCAGCGGACATTATGAATATTTAGTCATGCCCTTTGGGCTCACTAACGCTCCGGCCGTGTTCCAGGCCATGGTAAATGACATTTTGAGAGACTTCCTGAATCAATTCGTCTATGTGTATTTAGATGACATCCTGATCTTCTCCCCTGACATGAACTCCCACAGAACTCACGTTCGTCAGGTGCTCCAGCGGCTGCTGGACAATCAGCTGTTTGTTAAGGCGGAGAAGAGTGAGTTCCATGCCGACACTGTTTCTTTCCTCGGCTTCATCATAGCCCCTGGAAAGATCCAGATGGACCCGGCAAAAGTAAGCGCGGTGGCTGAATGGCCGACTCCTGATAGCCGTAAGAAAGTTCAGCAATTCTTAGGATTTGCTAACTTTTACAGACGGTTCATCAGAAATTTCAGCGCAACAGCTGCTCCCCTCCATGCTCTTACCTCTCCGCAGGTTCCGTTTGTGTGGTCTCCTGAAGCTGAAGAAGCCTTCCAGCAGCTTAAAGCCCGATTCGTCTCAGCTCCCATTCTCACTGTTCCCGACCCCCGCCGGCAGTTCGTGGTCGAGGTGGATGCCTCGAACAATGGCGTGGGGGCCATCCTGTCCCAGAGGGCAGAGAAAGACAACAAACTCCACCCCTGTGCTTTCCTGTCACGAAAGCTATCTCCGGCGGAGCGCAACTATGATGTAGGGAATTGGGAGCTGCTGGCGGTCAAGATTGCCCTGGAGGAATGGAGACACTGGCTGGAGGGAGCGCAGCACCCCTTTGTGGTCTGGACAGACCACAAAAATCTGGAATACATCAGAACCGCTAAGCGGTTAAATTCCAGACAGGCCCGATGGACATTATTTTTTAACCGATTCAACTTTGTGCTTTCTTACAGGCCGGGATCCCAGAACACCAAACCAGACGCTCTGTCCCGTCTTTTCGATCCCGAGCCTGTAGCCAAGGAACCTGAACCTATCCTCCCACTGCACCGTGTGGTTGGAGCGGTTTCCTGGCAAATAGAATCTGAGGTGAAGCAAGCTAATGGTGAGACCCCGACACCTAGTGGTTGCCCAGAGAATCGTTTGTATGTCCCTGTTGAGCTACGTCCACAGGTGATCCACTGGGCTCACACATCGCTGCTCACCTGCCATCCCGGGATAAAAAGAACCATGTTTGCCATCTCCCAGCGTTTCTGGTGGCCGTCCATGGAGCGAGAGGTCCGGGAATATGTGGAGGCCTGCACAGTCTGCGCCAGGAATAAGAACTCTTCCCGGCCCCGGATGGGGTTACTGCAGCCGCTCCCGATCCCCTCTCGCCCGTGGGCGGAAATCTCCATGGACTTCGTCACAGGGCTCCCGGTCTCTGAAGGTAACACCACGGTGCTCACCGTGGTGGATCGCTTTTCTAAATTGACTCATGTCATTGCACTGCCTAAAATCCCGTCAGCCAAAGAAACGGCTATGGTTATGATGAAACATGTTTTTCGTGTCCATGGCTTCCCTAAGGATATCGTTTCAGACCGGGGGCCCCAGTTCGTGTCAAAGTTCTGGAAAGAGTTCTGCGACCTCATCGGTGCCAAGGTGAGCCTCACCTCCGGGTACCACCCGGAGGCCAACGGACAGTCTGAACGCCTTAATCAGACCCTTGAAACCTGCCTCCACTGTCTCGTCTCGCAAAATCCGGCTTCCTGGAGCAGCCATTTGGTATGGGGTCGAATATGCACACAACTCCCTGCCCACCTCCGCCACCGGCATGTCACCTTTCCAGTGCGTGTTCGGGTACCAGCCGCCGGTCTTCTCTGCCCTGGAGAAGGAGGTTACGGTCCCATCTGCACACGCCATGGTGAGACGCTGCTGCCGCATCTGGGAGGCGGCCCGCAGGATCCTGTAACTGTTTCCCTTCTCATTTCAGGTTGCTTGCCCTTCCTTCTGTGTCTCCCGCCAGTGTGATTGTCTGCCCCGCCCTGATTGTTTCCACCTGACTCCCTACCTTGTGTATTTAATGTCTGCGTCTTCCCCTGTCCTGTGCCAGTTTGTCGTGTCTGCTATGTCCGTCAACCCGTGCCTTTTCCATGCGTCCTATGTCTTGTATTCCAGCATTTGCTACCACGTTTTCTT